>QUSF01000003.1:2379981-2427891 GCA_003676055.1 Chloebia gouldiae | reverse complement strand
TATAATATAATATAATATAATATAATATAATATAATATAATATAATAATATAATATAATAATATAATATAATAATATAATATAATTAATATATATTATAATATATATATAAAAATATAAACGTATATCTTATCCAGTCCTGTGGAAAATTCAAGCACAGAGAGCTCCCGAGACTTTGAACATACAAGCTCAGAAATAGAGATGGATACAGTGTTTGACCTAAGACCTTGGAGCTTTACAGAATAGAATAGCAAAACAAACATGAAATAAGAATAAAGATTTGTAGTTTAAGTGGAAATATATTTTAAGCAAGTTGAAATATGCCTCATATAAGAAAATTAATATGTTAAGCAAGATAATATTTAATTATACATCTATAGAACTATAAATTATTAATTAATTAGAACTATTAATTATACTTCTATAGAACTATAGAACTATATATAGTTCTATTGTTAGACAAAGCTTAACAATAGAACCTGTGGAGTTGGTAAAAAGTAGCAGGTAAAGCAATTAAGTTTTTGTAGAGTTATGATTGGATAGAAAAAGACACATTGCAGTAAATCATGTAAAATGTAGCAATTAGTAATTGGTTATGAAGATGCTAATGAGCTTTGTGGAAGTAGCTGATTGGATAAGAAATTTATAAAAGACATTGTAACTAGAATTATAAGGGCTTCTGATGTGATGGATTTGGATGTAACCACCTTACAGTCTCACCCTTCCATGAGACTGATTTTGCAATAATCTATATTTTAAATACCTCATCAGTCGACCCCATCTTTCTGTATCCCAAACACAATCCTTTTGTTAAAGAGAAGGATTCTTTGATCCTTAGACTTGGCAGCCTTTCTGAAGTACCTGAGCACAGGCACCTGCTCAGGGCTCTGACCAGCCTCACCTGGCTGAAGGTGTTCCTGCTCAGTGCAGGAGGTTGGACCAGATCACCTTTAAAGGTCCCTTCCAACCCAAATTATCCTGTGAGTTACAGAACTGAGGCCAGTCCCTGCCTGGCTGCTGGACAGGGAGACGCAGAAGCACGGCAACCTCAGATCTCCCCCAGAAGCAGCTGGGCTGCCCTTGAGGGCTGCTCTGCTTTGTTGCACTCAGAGCCAGCTTTTCTGTCCTGCTAGGAAGCAGCAATCCCTCTTTCCCCCGTGGAGGGGATCCCTGATGAGCCAGGGCTGCCCCTGCTGGTCCATTGGCCTCTGGCTGAACTGCTGGGCTCCAAGTCAGCAACCAGCAAAGGTCAAAATGAGTCAACCACCAAACCCCGGGCAAGACATGCAGGATTTCTCCTGTGGAAGTGCACTTTTAGGCTGGCTGTGGCCAGCCAGGGTTGGGATGAGCCAGGTTCCCTGCTCACCCTGCATGGGGCAGCTCATTAGCACCGTGCCAGTGATGAACACAACCCTGCTGGACCCTGAGGACACCCCCCTGCAGGGTGCTGGTGCTGTCCCCGTGCCCTTGCCAGCAGCGTTGCAATTTGTCATTTTGTCACCTCAGCATAATGAACCACTCGTTTGACACGTGCCAATCAGCAGAGAGCAATTAATTGGTCCAGCCTCTGACAGGAGGCCTTGCAGCCCTTGAGTGCAGAGGGGAGATGAGTCAGGAGGGTCATGTCACAGCCTTTGGACAGTGCTGAGCACACACAGCCCTCCTGCAGGCTGGTTGGCTCGTTAGCATCTGGGAAGCTCATTAAAGTTGGAGTTCTTCTTTAAATCTTTGGCCCCTCAGAGCACAGGGTCTCTATAGCACTGCTCTGTGGTAATTACCCCAGTCAGAATGATTTGCTTTCTCCTTCACTAATTAGCAAGTGGAGAAACTTAAGAAACCAATGTAGAACCCAAAAGGACTGTCCAGGTGATCCTGGTTTTTGTTTTAACTAGATATTTTACCACCAGTTAATTTATAGATATGCTTTCTTTTCCAAAAGTTTCTCCTGAGACACTTCTTCCAGCTCTGTGGAAGACATGCATGAGAAAAGGAAAGAAGTGAATTAATCTATGAAAATTTGAAGGATTTATGTGAAACCTTGACACTCATGAACCTACAATATCCTTTCCATATACCCAGTACTCAGAGGAGTGTAATCCCAAAATTGTTTTTTTTTTTCTCCCCATGGACTAAGAGAAGAGCCTTGTTGTGGCTGTCTGCAGGAGTAGGTACCAATGAAACAATGAGGCTGACCAGAGACCAGGATGGGCAGAGCATGGCTCTGTCCCTTCACAGCTCCTCTCTGCCCAGCCTCCTGCCCCACGCTGTCCTGAGTGACTCCATCTCAGCACTCAAAGCACATTTTCCACCCCAGAGCAATTTCCTTGAGCACAGAACCTTCTCTCACTGCAGAGCACATCCCCAGGGGTGTGATGCTCTGCTGGAAGCTGAAGCTGTGGATTCCACACCCCATGCTCAGCCCCAGTCCCCTGGTTGTCCTGTACAGGCACAGGGATGGAATCCAAACCCATTCCCAACCACTGCATCCCAGTAACTGCAGCACAGCTGGCTCCACTGCAAGCTGGAACTGGGCATTTATTGAAATAGAGGAGAGGGAAAAATATTTAAATAGTGTCAGAGGGAAGCAATTAGCCCAGATCCAAAGTCAGCTTACACTCGTGCCCCATGCCAGTTGGCACACGTGTGATCTGCAGTGCTCAGCATTGCAAACATTTTCCTGGAAGAGCTTTGGAGAGTCTTGTTTCAAGCACTTGAGTGCTCCTAGTTGTTCATTTCCATAATGACTCACTGAACACGAGCAGCTTTGTTTTCCTCCTGCACCATAAGCTATAAATCCAGAGTAATTTGATCCATTTTCTTCAAATGCACTGGGGGCCATGGACACACGTGTGCAGAAACACACACACAGACACACACGTGCACAGATGCTGCCAGTCCAACAGATCCACCACCATTTTCCTGGCACAGCTGAGCTGAGACTGTTCCTGCTGATCCAAAAGCTACATCTGAATCATCCCAGACTTGTGCCATAAATGATTATTTTGTTGAAAGGGACACATGTCCTTAAAAGGAATCACAAAGTAAAGAGGAGAGTTTTCGCTAAAAAGTGTGATTTTATTCATCTCTGCCTTCCTGCCAAGAGACAGCAAAGGAAGAAGCTTCTTTTGAAGAGAGGAGACATGAGCATGTTTCCAGAACCCTGGAGGTGCACATGGAAAAAAGGCAGCAGCCAAACCTTGATCATGTTCCTTCTTCCCTTGTCTTAGAGGCATGACTGACAACATTAGCACTAGGATGATGGCATAACCCAGGTTGTAAGGCACCTCAGGAATGAAGTGAATTAATCTATGAAAATTTGAAGGATTTATGTGAAACCTTCACACTCATGAACCTACAATATCCTTTCCATGTAGGAATACCCAGCACTCAGAGGGGTGTAATCCCAATCCAGGAGTCCAAACCCCCTGCTCACAGCAGGCTCAGGATGTTGCTCAGGGCTTCATTCATTTGGGTCTTGAAAAATCTCAAAAGGGAAACCTCTCCCACGGCTTAAATGTCTTTATGAAGAAAAACTTTCTCCTTTCTCCAACTTATCTGGCTCGTTTTTGTTACAGTTTGCCTGTTCCTCCTGACTCAAACCACTGTGAAGGGCTTGGGTCTGTCAGCAACCTTGAGGTACTGGCAGGCTGTTGTTAGCTCCATCCAAAATCCTTTCTTTGTTCTGAATCAGGTCCTCTTTCATCTCTGCACATGGAGAGTGCTCCAGACCTGAGCATGTTGGTGTCCCTTTCCCTGTAGCTTATTAATACCTCCTGTACCAAACTGGGCACAGCATCTGGCTGGGGTCTAAGGAGTGCAAAGTAGAAAGGAATAATCATTTCCTTCAAAACATCCCAGAGCTTTGCTGCCAGGCCACACGCCTGGTTTGGGTTGATTTCAGCATCCATGAGCTCCCTGGGTGCTTTTCCACACTGCTGCTCCTCAGCCAAGTCCTCACCTTCAGAAGAGGGCACATGTGGCCAAGGAAGTCCCCTCTGCTGCCCAAGGCATCTGGGGAACATCTCAGCAGCTCTGCTCACAGGTATCCTGGATAATCACCAAACCATTAATTCACTGTTAAAAGACAAGATCAACATCACTCAGTACAAGTTCAGAAATATTTATTTGTTTTCTTGACATGAGGGTGTGTGGCTCACCTCCAGCATTTTTATCAAGGGCTACCCAGGGAAAATGGAAGTTCTTGCTTATCTGTTTTGCTCCCAGGTGTTTTTCTCCTGGGCTGGTTTCCAAAGAGCTAAACTCAGATGAATCCATTTCTGAGCAGCCCCATGCCTTGGGATGGCATCAGCAGCTACTTTGGCTGGTGTTCCCAGGAAAGGTGAGCATTTTGTCATCCAACTTGGATGTCCCAAATGCTGTTGGTGACAGATGTTATGTCTCCACCTCTGGGACCAGACAGTGCAGCAGAGACAGGAGCAGCAGAATTGCTGTCAGGAAAGTGAACTGTGAACTTCTTCCAAAGTCCTGGGGGTGAGAGCTTGCAGAGTCTAAAATGTTATTTTTATTTTCTTCAAGCTGCACAATTTCCTTGGGTAGGTACCAAGTGCAGTGGGAGATCAGCCACCTGACTTACTAAGACACAAACCAAATTTAACTGTCTTCATCTATTTATTGGCTTAAATGTTCAGGGAATATTATTGTAAGTGAAACTAAGGGCATTGCAGCAATAGCCCAGAACACTGGCACAAAGTGGGTGCCCTGGCACTGATATATCCCAGTGGTCCACTGAGGTAAATTCAAAGCTCTAAAGGACCCCAGAGTTAACCATTAGTTCACTGCTTCAGCTGCCAAATTTCTTCTCCGCTCCATGTCTGGATGTCTGCTACACTCCTGGCAGCACCAATAACCTGCAATTTCTGACAGAATCTGCTGCATTGCAAATCCCCTTTTCATCCCATCATGGCCCAGAGCCAGAGCAAACACAGAGCAAATCCCTGTGCATGTTTTTAACCTGTAGATGTGTCCCTCCCTTCAAACAGAAGATGCCAGGGGCTGTGCATTGATGAATAGAAGCACTGACCTGATCCTTTCTCATCAGGCACACAAATCTCCTTCCTCCCTCTGATATCTCTTTGAGGCACATGAATCCAAATGAGTTAGGAGAGGGAAAAGTTACAAAATGTTGTTTATTTAATTTTGCTGTTCATTGCCAGCAAGCTCAAAGTTGAATATGAGTGAGCTGTTAGGACAGACATCCCCCCACTCCCCCCCATAAGCAGGGGATTTATAACAGTGTTTTCCAAGTGATTTTCCAGCCTCTGAAAACTAGAGCAACATAAATCTGGAGGTTTAAATCAAGCTCGTGCTGAAAAGTCCTATAAAACACCTGAAGAAAATTCAGAGTAAGCTTGATAAAAGTGGAAAGAGCAAATTACTCCAGCTCTTTAGAGATGCAGGTGATGGAGAATGTATAACAAAACATTTTTCTTACTGCTGTGGCAAAGCCCAGTGGAGAGAGTGCAGAGGGGCAGGGATCCACTGTAAGACCATGAGCTGAGAAAGGAGGCAGTTCTTCTTGCATTTAAATGCTCCCTTGTTAGGATTTTATCACGAGGTTGTTCTTCTTCTTGGCTCACTATCAAACAGGATTTCCTTCCCTGACCATAGCTGCAAAACCATTCTCAAGACAGGTGTCCTCTTCCTTTGCAGAGTTAAAGAAAATGATGCTTGGTTTTATTGAAACCAACCCAGAGTAGTGTTTATTATTGAAAATATACAGTATTCTTGAACAACACATAAAAAGCCTGGTAGATACAACTGCTCTAGTTCAAAATGCTCAATAGATACCTTTGTGCAGCATGTAGCATTATTCTTGGAACACAAACATCCTCTTCTCATCCTTATTATCTTTACAGTGCTTTCCTTTTGTCTTTTTTAAACCCAGGAGAGCTGTCCTTCCCCACCCTGATGCTCTGAGCTGAAAACAAACCACTTTCCAAAGGCTTTCCACTTACATTGTGCTGGAAGCATGGGGCTAAGAGGAATGAGAGTATTTTGTAGAGCTACTTAGAGCTACTCCTGTCCTTTGAAAATCGGTGTAAGAGCAGGGCATGGTGCTCGCCAGGCAAAGTGCCCCGTATGGAACAGTCCAGCGATGCCCTGACAATTCCCAGTCTGTCCAAGAGAGAAATGGGGAAAGCAGATAAATTCAGGCTTTTCACACCACCTTTCAGACGCTCTTTTTCTTGCTGCCACAAGTTCTCAAATGACAGTTGTGCAGAGAAGAAACTTTTTACAAAGAAAACAAAAAAGGGATGGGCTATAATACACCAAAACGGTTGCAATCACTGGGAATCAATGTACAGGGTGAGATGGGCAGTGTGTTCAAAATAGTCTTTGTTCACCACAGTAGGAAAGGGGGAATAAAAGCAAAACAAAAAAAAATATAAAAGGAAGGAGAAAAAAAAATTATTATTCCTGCCAGTGTGCTGTTTTAGACTTTGCATTGTGAAGTTCCACAGGACGCAGTCAGGGTTGAACCTGTTCCTTCTTTGAATCCGTTTTACCACCACCAACTCCAAGAGGCTTTTCCCTGGTTGCCTCAAAGCAGCACCACGGCTGTGGGAGATGAGAGCCCGCCGAAAGAGGATGGGCGCCTCACTGGAAGGAGATCAGTGAGGCCAAAGGAGGAGAGTTTGCAGGAAGGGGCTGTGGGTGGGAGTGAAGACAGGAGAGCTCTGGAGGCCACGGGGCGGCGGTGGGGGCGGTCACACGGCCGCCGTCTGTTTGATGCTGTGGAAGCTGATCCGTGTGGGGGACGTGGGGATGGACATGGCTCGTGCCACGCGCACCCGCAGGGAGTGGTGGTCCTGCCAGCGGTGCCACCTCTTCCTGGCAGCAGAACGGACCTGGGGAGAAACACGGGGGAGAACGTGAAGGGAGAATTTCAGGTGTCCGCTGAGAGGGGGTGCTGGATGGTGCTGAGACAATAGGTGATGCCTTAACTCTCTAAAGGGGGGGAATGATGCCTTAAATTTTAGCTTTCGTATTTTCCAGATTCTGCACTGCATTGGTATAGAACTCTGAACTTCATATAAAGTGTTAGCAAGCTCTCCTCACAGTTCAGTCACACAAAACAATCCTTTTCCAGCCTGGGAACCAAGGACACCGCTGCAGCTTCAGGCCCAGAAAGTACAAACAGCAGGGAATGGAGGAGAGCAAACTGGGAGGATGGGACTGCATCACCTGGAGCTGTAATTGGACAATTAACCCCAATATGGAAATGGACCAAAACTTATAAAAGTGTGAAAACTCGTGACCTGGCATCCATCTTGGGTGGAGCTACAGCTGAGCTCTTGTGCTGCCCAAGGTGTATCCTCTGAAGGCCTTTTAATAAATCCCTATTTTCTTCCTTTAACGCTGTCTACCCTCTGTTCCAAGTCAGCCTCTCAAGGCATCACAGGGACTGATTCAAATGCCTGAATGGGAGCTCCTAATTCACTGATATTTTCTTAAGTACTTGACTCAGGGAAAAAAAACATTTTACACACCTCATGTCTCATCTCTGGTATCTTAAATACCCCAGAGCATTTCAAACAGGCCTAAACATTCAAAACTGATTCAAGCCCTAGGGATGGGTGGACCTGATGGATGGTGCATCCAGTCTGTTCAACACCTGATGGAATTCTTGGAGAGCCCCACCCCAGGGGCCCCTGGAGCCCTTGTATGTGAAGAAGCACAGGGGATCTAACCAAGCTCTGGCACACCTGAGCCAGCCCCTGTGAGCACCTCCAGCAGGCAGTGGAAGTTGCTCTACATCAGCAGAAGATCATCCTCAAGCAGGTGCTGACCAATAGGTCAGACAAACTTTGAATTTTTGTGTATTTTTTTTTTTTTTGCATGGAGCATAGAGAGAGCCCAGGAACTCTGGCTCAAATATATACATATATAAGCCAGATAGACAGGAGAAAGGGACCCTAAACCTCAAACACAGTGGGAGGGAAGGCTTGCAATACTCCTAAAATAAACCAAACTCCTGGCAGAGAAGACTCAAAGTCAGAACCTAGCATGAAACATTCGGACCAATTTCTGGATATTCTTGTTGATATCTGCTTACTGTAGAGAGTAAAACAACTCAAACCCCTAATCCAGGGAGATAAATAAGCCTACAGAATTAGGTGGGAGGAATCTGGGCCCAGCTTCCTGGAGAGTCCAAAGCCTGATGTGTTCATGACACTTGGAAAGGATGGTGATGTTCTGCTGCCAACCTGGAATCTGGTGAACTTTGAAAGAAGCGTTGTTACATAAAACTTCTATATCAAGCCAGGGTCTCCTTTACCAAAACCATTTTTTTTTTTACAAAGAAAGGTTATAAATAATGCAATATAGACATTGCAACTACTGACCTATAGATCACCTCCTGACCAAGAGGGAACCAGTCAGAGTGGTCAAAGGGGATGATTCATCTCCTTCTAAAGCAGGTGTCCAAAACAGGCCAGATATTTGTGGTCAGATGAAAAATACCCATTTCCTTTAATTGGTTATAAAATGAGTCTAGACAGCAAGCTCTATTTAAGATGTCTTCATTATAAATTTAGGTAAGTTCAGACAATATTGATATCTAACCATGGATTTATTTTTTAGTATTTATAATGTACTTATCTTCACTGCATCCCCCAAAAGTCAAGGATTGTTTTAAGACCCATTTTACCGCAGACAAGGGGAACTTTGGGTATTATCAGCAGATGCTGTTGTGGAGAAGATCTCAAAGGCATCAGCTGCCATGGCAACTGCACAAGGCTTGGGAGGAGCTTTCAGACCCTGTGAAGCCCATGCTGGCACAGGTTCCCAGCTCTCAGCACCTGGGTGAGATCAAGCAAAGCCACCCTGGGCATGTCTGTCACCACCACTGGTGCTGCAGGGAAGGTGGAGTAAAAAAAAAAATCACCCAAAGATGAAGAATCACTGCTTTTCTTCATTTCTTTGAAAGCTTGGTGGTTGTCTGCAGGGGCTCTGTGAGGTCTACTCAAAACACAAGGAACACACACAATCTCCAGCCCCACTTCAGAGCAGATCAAACGTCCTGTCTAAGCGTGCTCAGATGAGTGGAAGAGCTCCAGGACTGGAGGTGTTTCCAACCCAAACCACACCCTGTCAGTTCTAGGTGCCCCAGATGAAAAGGGCAAAGGCCTGATGGCTAAAACATAGAAGAGTTCGCAAGGAAGACACAGAAAAGGGGAAACTGCTCTTCTTGTCTTGGCTAGTTTCAATTTTTCCATTTCTGGGTGGTCTTTCAGCACTGCTACTGAGAAACTCTGGTCTGGCAGCAAACAATCCTCTCTCACCACAGCTTTGTCCATCGAGTACACTCCAGTGCAGGTTTATGAGTACTAGCCTGGAAAACAGCTTTTTAATTTCTTCTTCGGTGCCTTTTCAGGAGAATCCTGAACCTGGAAATGTGGCTTTTCTATCAGAGCCTTTCTAGAGGCAGAGATTGGGCAAATCAGAGCAGAGGACTTGTTTCTTTAGTTGTTTTCTCAACTAGCTGTGATCTGTGCAACTGCCATGGTTGACATGGTGGTTTTAGGTCATAGCTTGGACTCAGTGATCTCAGAGGTCTTTTCCAACTTAACTGATGCTGTGATTCCATGATTTAAGACAAGCAACTGCAGATTTCTAAGGTAAGTTGAGGAAAAAGTCACACTGGGTTTCTTCTAATTTTAAATCAATGATCTGTTTCAATATAAATAATAAATTTTTTTACACTTAGTAGGGATCAGACAGAACCTAATGAAACAAAGAATATGAGGGAATAGAAGTGGAGAAAGAGAAGAGAGAACACCCAATGAAAGGGGAATAAAAGACAGCACTGCCAGGAAGTGCATGAATGATTTGGAGATGAGAATGAAAAAAATGTGGTTAAACAACAGTGCAGAGGATTTCTGGAAGAGCCTCTCATTATGGAGCAGTAGCTTCAACACCTCTCCACCAGTTTCATGATGGGTTTGTTCAGGTTATAAAATGAGTTGAATGGCACAGTTATATGAAATAGCAGAGTCAGGACTGTGATGCAGTCACAAACTGCAGCAGCCTGGACTGCTGACCATCATCCCCTTCTCCCCAAAGTGAACTCACTGAACCCTCCTGGGAAAACAGAGAAGCACTGGAAAGCTGTGCCATGGTGTTGTACTTTTCTGGGAATTCACTATTTGTGAACCTATCATGGTTCCACCTGCACTGGCAGAGGGATTCTGCATGGGAGGGAGGATATAATGCACACCCAAAGGCAAATCCATGTGCCAGAGACCATGCAAGGGGGGAGGCACCTCCCCTGAACCACTCACACCTAATCTTGGCCAATTTTCACAGAATCACTGAATGATTTGGGCAGGAAGAGACCTTAAAGTTCATCTCATTCCAGCCCCCTGCCATGGACAGGGACACCTTCCACTGGACCAGGCTGCTCCAAGCCCTGTCCATTTACTGGATCCATTATTTATGCTTCCAATACAGAGAGTGGAGAAACAGAGACAATTCCCCTGAGGATGGCACTCAGACATGTGGAATGAAGCAGTCCTTGCTCCTCTGGATACCAACCCAGCCTGACTGAATGCTGAGTACCTCAGACAAGAGGTTTGAGTATCACATGAAGTGTCAGACTGCTGTCATGGGAAATTGTCTCCTGAAGACCTGAGATGCAGAGGGATGTTGCTTCTCAAATACTCCTTTCTCCCCAGATGTCACCAAATGCTGAGATACTGTTAGATAAAATTTTCCTCCTTTCTTCAGCACAATTTTGTAGTTTTCTTTTCTTTTTCTCTGAGGAACCAGTGTGAAGAGATACTTACTCAGCCAGAGAAGCCAGATTAGATTTATCATTTGTGCTTCAAGCCAACCAAGTCAAAAAGAGCCACCTGGAGATAAAGACGTGAGTCTAAACAAGCAGTTGGCCTTAGTGATATGGTTTGAGAGAGAATTTAAAAAAAAATAACAAAAATGCTGTCTTCTTGTTCAGCTGGAGCCATTCCTAACAGACTGGGCACATGGAAATGGGCTCTGCACTTTCAAGGGTGAGGGCAAAGCATTTTTTAATGACAAAATAATTAGCTGCAATTAGTATGTGACCAGAATGCAAGCAGACATGGTTAAGGTCACTTGAACTCAGAAACAAAATGCTATGTTAACTTTAGGTAAGAAAAGAAAAGAAAAAAACTGGCTGTGGCTGCTGTAATAATGTGTTAAAAGACACCAAAAAAAAGCTATAGCACAGTGGAAGAGTTAAAGAAAAAGAGAATGCAAAATATCAACTATCAAACATGGTTGTTAATCTCTGTCTCATCTATTTATTAAGCATTTCTAGAGTCAAGACCATGTCCCAGAATCAGCATTAGCACATTTATGACCTGAAACTGCCTGGCCTGTAACAGCCCAAGGATGCTCCGGGCTGTCATCAGTGGTTAGAGCTCCACAAGGACTCCTGGGAACACAAATTATCAGCCTCACCCCTGTGGAACTTTAGTTGCTTGTGAGGACCAAAATTTCCCAAAATTTCCTGCTCTGAGCACAGAGCTGGGTGCCTGTGTTGACCCTTGGTCTGTCTTTTTCTTTCAAATAGGTCTTCTTTCAGAATCACCCTTCTCAGCTCTTTCTGCTTTGTGTACAGTGAATAATCCCAATTTCTGAGCTGTGGTCAGATCAGGTTTGCCAACATTTATTTGTGCCTACAGAGTGTGGGAACTGCTTTGGAACAGCCAAGAAAAAGGATTTGGATAATGGGATGAAAGGAAATCAGTGGGTAACTTTTTCTCTTCTGACTGGATCACCTAACTTGTCAAACTTTTAGATCTTATTAAATAAAAAATATTGTTAAAAAACCCTCTTCCCCCTCCTCCACAGCAGAATGAAAGAGATGGAGAAAAGGATGAAAATATTTGGAGAAGGTTTTCTGTTGACAAAATAGACTTCAACTTTGTGCTGCTGTTACCTGTGCTAGACACTGGCTGCTGGCTAATTTCTTGCAGCAATAAACTGCAAGAAATTGCATTTGCAAGAAATTGCAAGAAACTTCAAAAAACTGCATTTGAACTAGAAATGAGCTGAGAAAAGAGCCCTGAGTAACACTAAAAATGAGATTTTGGAAGAAATGTCATGTCATTAGCAAAGAGGAAGAAGTTTTGATCCACTTACACAGAACAAAATATAAATGTAAATATATAAAATAAAAATATAATAGGTGTTCTCTTGTTACAACCCTAACAGCTAAAAATTTTAACCTTTCTGTACTAACAAACACTAACCCCCCCAAAGAACACTACATTTAACCTAAAGCCGTAGAGAGAACTTCCAAAATTAAATAATAAAACTAAAATTATAAGTGTGTAGTTTAAACAAAATTATATAATATCACATAATAAAAAACTTAAAATTTAAAAATTTAAAATATATTAGTATATATAAAACAAAATTAAGGTTTTAGAACAGAAACCAATCCTTCTTCTTCATGAGTTTGAGTAGAATTATATAAATAAAATTAATAATTAATTAATTAATTTTTATTTAATTAATTGTGTTAAGTAAATTAAAAAATCCACATTACAAACCATGAGTAATAAATTATTAAGTTAAAAATAAAAGTAATGAAAATATCATTTCTTAAAAAACCTTATTAAAAAGATACAACTCCAGTTTTAATTTATTAAAGTGCTATGGAACTCACAACTTATAAAACTATAATATAAATAAAAATTAATAAACATCTAAATCCAAACAAAAAAATACCACCTCACAGATTTAATCCCAATCTTAACAAAAAAAAAAAAAACAAAAAAAAAACCTCAACACTTTCTGTAGAATAATCACAGAATATCAGAATTCTTTGGGTTGGAAGGGAGCTTAAAAATCATCCCATTCCACCCTCCTGCCATGGGCAGGGACAATTCCCACCATCCCAGGCTGCTCCAAGCCCCATCCAGCCTGGCCTTGGGCACTTCCAGGGATCCAGGGGCAGCCACAGCTGCTCTGGGAAGCTGTGCCAGGGCCTGCCCACCTCACAGGGAAGAATTTCTTCCTAATATCCAATCTGTATATTCATGGTGTTCAGTAGTCTGTGACTGATTAAGGTCTTGCTCTGCTCAAATGCCACTCTTTATTCCCAGAAATCCTGATAAGAAGGCAAATTAATTAAATGAGTAAGATTTACATGGATCTCGATGGGCTTTAAAAAAGACTGAATTTTTTTTTCCCCTGAAATCAGGTTGCAGTGCTGAATTCAACAACTTCCACCTACATTTAAGCACAGTTTTTGCTGTGTTTCAGATCCTTGTGCTGCAGCTGGAAGCGACTGGAGAGCAACTTTGGAGTTTAATTTTGCAAATTGTGGAAGGCTGATGAAGATTGAATGGATCTTTGGATCTTTTTGCAAGCCACAGATGAACAAGAGGGACTTTCAAGCAATGTCCAGTTCAGCAAAATTGATCTTTAAATTTCGAGGCACTGGTCTCACTGCACCTGACTGCAGTGAAATTCATTTCCATGAGATTTTTGAAGTCCTGGCCTCTCCCTGTAGAGACTTACTAAGGCCTAAGGTATTGGCAACACCTCATCAAGAAGAGACAACTAAAATAGGTCTCATTTGTGTGAATCACTGCCCATAAATGAAGCTGAAGGTGATAAGCTTAATTGGTTATGTGCATGTATTAGGTGTTTAAGATCTGAGGGGGGAGAAATCCCATCCATTACTTAACAGAACTTAAATAAATGTCAGGTGATGCCTTAAATGGTAGTTTAAAAGTTTTCCAAATGTTCAGGGTGTTCCTCAGGGAGGAAGGATGGCAAGTGCTGTATTTAATAGTAAATGCTTGAAGCAGCTGTTGGTCAAACCTCTCCAGGTCCTTGGAAGGATTAAGCACAGAATGATTTGAAGCCAAGAAACAGAGTGGCCTAAGCACAGAGAGCCCTGAGCTGACAGACCTTGGATCTCCAGGTGAGTTCTGATGCTCCCAGAGAGACAGGAGTGTCTTTATCCCCGTTTTGTAAACCAGCTGCATCACTGAGCCACTGCTCCTGTGTCCTGCCCTGCTGGCTTTGCAAGGCTCCCACAGACCCAGCCCCTCAGGCCAAGGGTGCTCCTGTTACCATCACACAAAATATTGAACTGAACATCCCCATGAAGGTGCCATTATCAGTATTTAATCCTCCTGAGGTCAGGAAGGGATGTAGTCAAAACAACCCGTGAGGCTCAAAGGAAACAAAAACAAAGCTTGGGTAGAACACTGGGTTTTGTTTCAGCAGGTACCCTGCCTCACACCACTGTTTATACAACTTTGTTATGGGGCTTTTTCTGCCTAAAAAATGGTCCTGCTCAACTGGTCTGCAATTTTTTAAAATTTTATTTCCTCAGGGTCTTTGGCAGCAATTCTTTACAATCTGGGGATATTTTCACAGCATCTGATAGCCTGGGATGTCAAAGTTTATTTGTGCAATTTTGTTATCATAAATAACAGTTCAAGAAGCTGCAACAATTCTGACTAGTCATACAGATTTGCCACACTTTTTTTTTGTGTGTGTGGAAACAAATGCTGCTCCTTTCTTCTGGGCCACAAAGGACCAGAGCTACCCACAGCAGAGGGAGGCCAGGGCTGCACCCTGCCCACCCCAAGCCCTTTTGGTTTTGTTGTGGGGTGCTCTGGAGTCACCCTCACATCAGCAGTGCTATAATGAGGAGGAAAATGGGATGGGAAAGGACCCTGAGGGCAGATGGATTTACACTTTAACCCTCTAGATCACCTCCATATTTGTATTTATTCAGAGATTTTAAGGAATGCTTAACTCGTGTCCTTTGGGCTCAGGATGAATGATGTGGAGCCTGCCTGGGCTGATGGGCAGGGCATGAGTTACCATTTCAGGGGTGACTCAGAGCTGGCAGTTCTAATGAACAGCCTCCCAAGAAGATCAGAACAAAGGAAGACACTTTGAGCTTAATAGATTTTGAGAGACAGATGATGCTTGGCTAAAGGGTCAACAGAAAAAAAAAATTAAGCATATTTATCCTTGCCTCACACCTTGTTGTGAGAATAATTTACAGTGGCATATGATCTATTCCTGTCTGATAAAGTTGTCTCTCCAAGCTGGCTAATTGCATTTTAAATGTCAATTCATAGATGATTATTGATATTGGTCAGATAATACTGAATCTGAGCCCTGAGCTAAGAATTAAGGCTCTAAAATGATGTTTTCAGACTCAGGTCTGGCTGGTTATGCATCTCTCCAGGATATGGATAGAAATGAAGGACAGGCACCTTATTGTGGACACAGGACTCATGAATTATAGAATAATTAAGGTAGGAAGGGACATCAGAGGGCCTCTGGTCCCATGCCATGATCAGAGCACATCCAGCACAGTGGTTTTATCCAGTTTTGAAATTATGTCAGGGCCTTATCAAGTCATTTTGAGCACAAACAAGGACAGGGATCTCAAAAACACCTTTGAGACTCTTTTCCAGTCCTTAAACACCCTCAATCTTATATTTTTTTCTTCCCTGTTTAATTTTGCCTTGCTCCCTTCATTCAGGCTCAGAGTGGAGCTTGCTCTTTCCCGAGCAGCCCCTCATCCAGCAGCATCCCTTTGTAGATGTAGGCTGTTCTCAAGCACTGTCACTTCCATTCCCAAATTCCTGCTCTGGGGTCGCTGTGCTGGGCTCTCCCATCAGGGCTGGAAAGGTTTGCAAGGATCACTGAACTCTCTGAGGGATCTGGTGGTAGCTGGAAATTGCACAAAGCACCTAATAACAAGTTTATGGAGCAGGGATTCTTATTCCTCCATTATCCTCTTGTTTCCATCATCACTGCTGCTGAGGCAGCAGGAGTACAGCCAGCTGTATTTGGAATATGAAACACTTTAAATGCACTCTTTGCCTTTCTCTGAAATAATTTTAGTTTGTCTCAGGAGAAAACCATCACTGTTAAGGTCTGGCTAAAAGGTAGACACGACACCAGTAAGGGGACTGGATGGAAGATCCATCTTTAAAGAAGTTTGTCTGGAATGAATCAAAAGTAGAAGAGAAATGCTGGGATTGCTGTACCCATCTTCCCCTGTGGATCCTGACAGTTTGGTGAGAGAGAGAAACAGGTAAACTTTCCCAGGAATTGTTCTGGGGAGTTTTGAGAAGGCTGAGAGAAAGAATTAAAACAATCTTGCAGCTGGTGTTTTGAACAGTTGTTTTCTTGAGATGTTTACCAAAGGGTGTTTCCTTAATTAGCCAATCATGTGAGGGGTGTTGATTAAGAATCAGTCAGGTTCTCGGTGAACGATTTTGGTTATAAACATTGTGAGATTGTAATACAGGAGCTTTTTGCTTCTGAAAATGTATGGATGGAGTCAAGTGTCACCTTTCTTCCCATTCCTGACTCAATGGTGACATTCCCATGAGCAGAAGGTGAACACTAAAGAGCTGAAAGGAAAAACTGACCTGCAGTGAAAATGGTCCAGCAGGAGTTGTGTGGGAATTCATTCCTCCAGCACAGTTTCACACCATTCACAGAATCACTGCATGGCCTGCCTTGGAAGGAGCATTAAATCTCATCCAGTCCCAGCCCTACCATGGCAGGGACACCTTCCACTGTCCCAGGTGCTCCGAGCCTTGTCCAGCCTGGCCTTGGACATTTCCAGGGATCCAGGGGCAGCCACAGCTTCTCTGGGCACCCTGTACCAGGACCTCTTCACTTTCACAGGGAAGAATTTCTTCCTAACATTCAATCTAAACCTGCACTCATTCAGTTTGAAGCCATTCACCCTTGTCCTGTCATTACGTGATCTTGTAAAATCTATCTATCCTTGTTCCAAAAATCTCCATCCTAAACACTTAAAAAAAATTCCAGCATTATCTGAAATTAAATTCATCTTGTGATCTGTAAGTTGACTGAAAAAGATTTGGAGGAGCATCTTGTTTTTTGCAGTTATTGAAGCAGAAGTTCACAAGCTGCATTCACTCTTCTGAAGTGGCATTCCACATAAATGCATACAGATTTTTCATTATGCCAGTTTTCATAACACCTCAAATTCTCAGAAGCCTCTCATTGTCAATTTTCTTGGAAGTCCAGAGATGCTCTTTTCCACTTGGATTAAATGAAATTTACATATTTTTGCCCTCTAGTGTTTCTCTATGTCCAAAAAAAGGTATTTTTTCCCCATAAAGTCTCTAAACAAATTAATGAGTCAAGTGCCAACGGCCCCTTGTGCCCACCCATGGCACACATACTTCATTCAAACAGCTTCAGAACTTTTTAGAAGCAATAAAACATAAAAAGCTGCAAATGTTTAATCTAAACTGCTTCTCCTCTGTGGATTGTCTGCAATAATTTGTGTATAAGGCTTGGAAACGGAGCTTGGGGAAGGGTCTGGAGCACAAATCTGATGAGGAGCAGCTGAGGGAGATGGGGAAGGGGCTCAGCCTGGAGAAAAGGAGGCTCAGGGGGGACCTTGTGGCTCTGCACAACTCCTGACAGGAGGGGACAGCCAGGGGGGGATTGGGCTCTGCCCCCAGGTCAGAAGCTATAGGACAAGAGGAAATGGCCACAAATTGCAGCAGGGGAGGTTTAGATTGGATAGTTGGAACAATTTATTCACTGAAAGGGTGGTCAGGCATTGAAATGGGCTGAGAAAAAAAGTGGTGGAATCCCCATCCCTGGAAGTGCTCAAAAACTGTAGGTGGGGACATGATTTAGTGGGGGGCTTGGCAGTGTGTGGTGAATGGTTGAACTTGATTATCCTTGATTGGTCCTTTGATTTACTGATTTTTTTTTTGTTGGAATCCTGGATGCTGAGAATTTTAATCTTTCTGTGCTGAAAGGCACAGACCCACAGGAGAACACTGCATTTGACCTGAGGCCACGGAGAAGGTTTTAAAAATTGATTGATAACACTGGGATTGTGGGTGTGGAGATGGTTAGAAATGTGTGATATCACAGGGTGGAATACTTAGAGTTTTAGAATATAGAAATAAATATGAAGCAGGATGGAGGTTTTAGGGTGGAGACAGGTTGCTCTTCTTTACCTTCTTCTTCCTTCTTCTTCATGGGTTTGGGTGATGTTTTGTGACTGGACAGAAAAGTCCTCATCGCGGGCTTTGAGGGATCAGTTATTGGGTTAAAAGGGAAAATAATCTAGGTGTCCTTTCTTAATTGGACAGTTTAGTTGTAAAAGACCTTGTAACAAGAGCTAGTTAGCCATTTTGTGCCTTGCTAATGAAAAAGCTGCCAAACTCATGGCAAGAAATAATCAACACCTGAGTCCGAACATGGAATGCCATCTCAAGTGCTTCAATCCCGACCTCGAGAAATTGATAATTTCTAAATCTTCAGCTGAGGGGCCTGACAGCCTCTTTCACTGCAGCCAACAAAGCCAGTCCAGGAGCTGTGTGAAGCATTGTGTTCTGTGGAAATGAGGGCAGGGGAGGTGACTGCATGCCCAGGTTTAACGTCCACGCAAAAACAAAGGAAAAAAAACTCATCCCCCTTGAAATCCTTTGCATGGACTGAATTTTAAAGCTTCACTTTTTCCCTCCAGTGATGCCACATTTGTGAGACCAAATCACTGAAAATCAGGACATTTTATGGTGGTATCAGGGGTTACCAAGGTGTCATTTTTGGTTAGACCTCAAGCTTATGTTTGTTTAAATCAATGGAAGTTACAGAGGAAAAACTCTCAGCTGTTTCAAACTTTCAAACTTTTTCAAACTTCACAGACAGAACTCTGACAAAGAGATAGAAACTTCATAGAATAGAATCCCAAAATATCTCAGCTTGGAAGGGATCTATAAGGATCATCAAGTCCAACCCTTGCCAACTCTGTAGGCAAGACAAACTTCAAACTCTGTTTGAAGGCAAACTCTTCTTTGGAACAGCCTCTCACATCCTGAGCGTTTTTAAGACACTGATTTTGATTTTTAAACCCAGTTTTAGCTGTACAGAGGTTTTGAAGCTACACAGACTGTGCTGCTCAGATGCTGTGGGCACTGGACTGAGGGGTACAGCATAAAGCTACCAGAGCCAGCAGAATTTTCTTCTTTATTTTTCAGTTCATTGCAGGTTTGTCAGGACACATGGTTCCATTTCCTGTGACTCTATCAAAATGCAGCCTTAAGTAATATTTCTGCCATTTGCTCAGATTCCAGTAACTGCTAATAATGCTTTCCCTGTACCCAAACCAAGTGATTTTCACATCAGATTGAGAAATAGCCTCAACATTTACTAAATCTCACGGCAAAATCTCTATGTGCACTTCAAGCAGTAAATTCATTGCACAATTTCCTTTTCTCATAAAGGACTGGGGTTAATTGTAGCCTCTCCTCATTCTGAGAACATTAAAATCCAGCACAACTGTGCAAAGGCTGCATCTAATTCTAGCCCTGACAGGGAAGGAATTTTACATGGGTCCCTCAGTGGCTGCTGAAAACAACATTACCTCTGTTCCTTTAGTTCTTATTATTCTCCTTCTTCCTCAAAAATACTTCCTGATGAGAAAACTCAGTGAAATCACACACTGGGCCTTAGCAAAAAACTCAAATCAGGGTTTTTAATGTACTTTCCTAGGGAGTAGAACATCCCTACAGCCATTCTTTCACACCTGAGGAACCTACAGTGGTTTTTCCTCTGCCTTCCACTAAATGCAGCAGCTTTTAGTCCCATAGCAAAAGGAAACACATAAACTGTGAAGGGACAAGTCTCTCAGACATGAAACACTCATTGAATATCTTATGAAGGGACTTTTGGGGTTTTTTTGAGGGCAACCCATAATTTTTGAGCTCCACTATAGACAGTTACTGGCAGTTTGAAAGTGCCCAGCAGGATGGGTATCAAATATGGGATGGGATAGATGCAGCTGAGACCACAACATTATTAAAGCTTAACTGGATGGATTTTCCAGGCTTTTTGCCTGTGTCATCACTCAGAGCAAGCCTGGCACTGTGGGGGATGAGTAACCTGATAAAGACTGTTACATGCATTTAATAACCCAGCTCTGCTATAACTGGGAAACCTGAAGTGTTTAAAACCTTCTGAGACAGCAAGTTAACCTATCTACCACAGAGACAGGAGCATCAGGCTCACTGAAGAGATACCAACAAGGCTTCAGTGATTTCTATGAAATCAGGCTATTTTTCCCTTTTTTGAGCAAAATCTGGTACCTCATGGGGATTGAGTAGCATTGCCTTCATCACCACTTCTAGTAGGGATGCCTGGCTGGGAGCAGCTCAGCTTTTAACACAGTGTACTATAAAATGCAAATTTGTGTTCTGGGCAATGTATTACACAGCCAGAAAGCTTTGAAAATTCACTGAGCTTGATGTTTCCTTCAGTGCCGTGCAAAATTGAGGCTACAACAGAACAGGAAATTTTATCCTGTTAAAGTGTTATGATAGTCCAAAAAAAAACCAAAAACATTCTCACAGTACATTAAGATGAGCCTAAAGTTCTTTCACAGTTTTGAAATAGACAATATTTAATCTTTGGGAGGTTTGGACTTAACGGTTTACCTCAAAAATGACGTCAGAGAGTTGCCACAGTTTAGTCAGTCAAGTGGAAGTTGCACATTAGGTGTCAAAAAATGCTAGAGGGAAGATCTCCCTCCAAAATTCAGCTTTTTGGGTGCTCACATGGCAGCAGGATGTCTGGGCATGCAGTGGGGAGCCAGCCCAGACTGAGAAGCTCAGGTGAGCAGGTGGAGGTGCCTGTTGTGGACCAAGCTGATGAAAAGCTTAAAAAGCTCTGCCCTGATTGTGTTGTCTGGCTTGAATTACTGACATGGAGCCATCTGAGAAGCCCCATTGGATCCCACCTGCTTTTGTGAATCCTCTCCAGATCCTGTGTCAGCTGCTAAGAGCCATGGGGATGCCTCAGATCCTCTGCAGCCTCCCCAGCAGCCCCAGATATCTGAGTTTAGGGAAATGAATCAACATCCCAAGCTGGGTGTCTCCACCTTGGGCTGACTTCATCAGAAATCCCTGTTCCCAGTGTGATAGAACTGGAAAATCAGTTCTGGAATCAGTCCAGATCTCCCAGTAGATTGTTCTCAAGGCCTAGAAGTGCATGAGGTGAATCATCCTCCTTCGACAGGCTTGGTTATGTCTGAACTCATCAAAGCTATAGAAGATGGGATGTTGGCCCATGGCTTTGGACAGACAGCTTCAGACTGGTGAAGGGAAGGGGAAGTTTGGATATTTGTCCCAGTGAAAGGGTCTGAAAGAATGCCAGAACAGCCAAAAGAGTGAAAACCTGCTGTAAACAGCCAACAGCTCCAAGTCTGAGCACCACAAAATGGAAGTGGGGTGCCAGCAGATGTGAGATCATGTGGCCTGGGTTCCAGCCCCTGATGGTCACTGAGACCACCAGTGGAAAAAGGAAAAAAGACTTAAAAAACCACCTGCTATCTGCAGGAAGGTTCTCCTTCTGTTTTAACAGTGCAGAGCTGATGAATATGACAAGTAGATCACAGAATCTCCTGAGTTGGAAGGGACCCACAAGAACCATCGAGTCCAACTCCTGCACAGACACCCCAACAATCCCAGCCTGTGCTCGAGGAGACAACGAGGCTGGGAACACAAACCCTGTGAGGAACCCCTGAGGGAGCTGGGGGTGCTCAGCCTGGAGAAAAGGAGACTCAGGGCTGACCTCAGCGCTGCCCACAGCTCCTGAAAGGTGGCTGTGCTCAGCTGGGGCTGGGCTCTGTCTGCAGGCACTGACAGAACCAGAGCTCACAGCCTCGAGCTGCACCGAGGGAAGTTTAGGTTGGATATCAGGAAAAAGTTTTTCACAGAAAGGTGATAAAGTTCTGGAATGGCTGCCCGGGGAGGTGGTGGAGTCCCCATCCCTGGGGGTGTTTAACAAAGCCTGGAGGTGGCTCTGGGTGCCAGGGTTGGGTTGAGGGGTTGGGGCTGGGTTGGACTCGATGATCCTGAAGGTCTTTTCCAACCTGCTCATTCTGGGAATTCTGTGAATCCCTGGGAGTGTTATCCAAACACTTCTGGAGCTCTGGCAGCCTTGGGAATGTTCCTGTTCTCTGGAGAGTCTGGGCAGTGCCCAGCACCCTCTAGGCAAAATCCTTTCCCTGATACCCAACCCAAACCTGCCCTGACACAGCCTGAGGTAAATGCAGCTCTACAGGCAGCTGTATTTTGGAAGAAGATTTAAACTCCCTGTTTTTTAAGAGGAAAATGGAACGGTGGGAATTTATGGAAGGAAAGTTGGAAAGAGAACTGAGAACTCTGCTGCCAGGATATAAAAGTGGGATTTGCTTAAAGTGAGAAAACTGAGCTGCTTCTTGTTAACATCACCTCAGAATTAATGAGGAAGAGGGAAAGATACTACTGTAAAATAAAAGAAAAGAAATACAATAAAAATAAAATATTTAAAATAAAATACTATTTCTTTAAAGCCATGCCCATTCTTTCTCATAGCCCACAATGAAATTAAGAAGCAGCACAAACAAAGTTTATACCAATGCAGCAGGAATAATGAAATATGGAATTGATTTCTGCAGAGACTAAAATTTTAACTGGACAAAGATTAATTTAATGCAGGCAAATGATACATTGACAATGTAAGCAGGGGAAAGCTTTAAATCTCTCACACTTTGGGGTGGAAGTCAAACACTGAGGGATATTAGTGAAGCATTGCTTGCTTTAGTAGCAGTACCTTATATTAATTCTGATTTAATCTGTTTTCAACCCTTTTTTTCTCAATGCAACAGGCACTGTTCACTCAGAAATAGTGACCCATATGGACAAACTCACTCAGCTCGACATGACACTACAGAAATGGGTCACCTGCAGCACCTGTTAAATATCCTCAAGAAGAGTCCAGCTCAGAAGTAATTAGCTATGCCCAGAAATTGTATTTTTAATTAATGAGGAACTTCAAAGAAGTCTTAAGATAAAGAACAGAAAATTTATAATCTGACAAAATTTCCTTCCCTCTGCCCTGATCTCACAGGTAACAGTCTGAAACCGATAAAGTTTTGAGGAGAAAGGCTGGGAAATTCAGATGCACATTAAGAGCCTTCTACAAGAGACTGATGGGACTGGGACCCCCTGTAAAAAGATCTCAGGTCTCTGTCATCAGGCACCCAAACAAATTCCACCTCCCAGGGATGAATTACTTACCTCACCATTCAAGAAGCAGTAAAATACTGACACAAAGAAACCCTGGAAAGAAGAGAAAGCAGGCAATTATTAGGTAAACATTTGAACACTGTCACTGACAGAGGGGATGGTCCCTGCAGCGGGGCTAAAACATCTCTACAGCATCCAATCCCTCTCAGAGGAGCTGTCCCATGGCTGACAGCTCTGAGGGGACATCCCAGGCACTCACAGGGGGTGTTAAATGGCTTCAGATGGTCTCGTGAGGGCAAGGGCATCATCAGATTGCTTAAATTCACCTGAGCTCAAAGGCTCTGTGCAATCTGCTGACAGCAGTGACTAAACCCCATGATGACTGCAAAGGCTGGAATTCTGTGAGTGGAATTCTGCCCATCATTTTAGGGCTGTAACTATTATCACCATGGAGAGACTTTCTGTGCTTTCTTTCTTACACACATCTTCATAGAACTAATGAGAAATGCAGTGTTTTTTTGAGACACTGAGCAACAGCAGATAAAAAAAAATACAATTAATTTTAGGGAATGAAAAGCATGGAATTACTTCACAGGTAAAGGCTTATCTTCCTTCCTTCACAGGTTAAAAGGGCCATTTTTTATTTTGGATATTCAGCTGTGATTTCTGGTGGGATGCAATCAGTAAAAACAGTAACCCAGCCCTAGATTTGGCTTGCCAGCTGTATGTTTGTATTGCTATCCTGGGTATCAGAGCACTTGTTCCTGCTCACAGGAGGTAAAGGCATCAGTGCCAAACAAATTCCCACCCTAGTGCAGGAGGTAAAGCTGTAGGACACACCTGGGCAGAAAGGAGTGGCTAAAGAGCCTTCAGGGTGTTCAGTCGCTTTTGGGTTTGTGTCAGACTTACAGAATTGGGGCAATTGCTCAAATTCCAGTGGCTTTTCCATCCTGCCAGAACTCCAGTTAGTTCAGGGGGCTGATACAGGGAGTGCACCAGAGCAGGCTGGGCAACACAGCTCAAGTGTGTCTGAAACACTGGCCCTTTCCTCCCTGTTAAATTCCTACCAAAAGTTTGTTCAGCAATCCATCCCTTGAAATACGAATGATCTCTGAAGGCAAAATATTATGAATTTCTCTGAAAGCAGCTGGTTCATGTTTTGTTGTTTTCCTTTCTTTGTAACCAACCGGTTCTAAACTCATACTCACCATGCCTTTTTTATTTCCTGAATTGGAGAAAATAGTTAAAAATAAATTCTTAACATCCCTGAAAAAATCACCACATTACATAAGTTCTAATATTAACTAAAAATTGCGCTGTTGGCTGTACAGAATAGCACATCATTACTGCCCTAACAAGGATCCTTGTTTTACTTCCTTTTCTGGGTGCAATGAGGAGCTAAAGGTGAGACTGATGGATTAAATAAACATAAACTTGTCTGGAGACTCTTGCAACCTGAATAGAGCAGCAAGTCCAACAGGTAGGAGCTGTTTCCCTTTGGTTTAGCAACACTGAGTTCCAGTCTCAGCCCAGTTTGTGCTCTGGGGAGAGGCACCTCAGGAGGGGGATGTAGCAGAAATGCAGTGAACCCCGGTGTTGTCTTGTTCTTTTGAGAGTTTAAAAGTTCTTATAAAAATTCTTATGCCTTTTGATATTTACGTATTTCAACTGAGTTTTCTCACGCATGTTCATGTAAATAATGATTGCTCTGCATTCTTCTTTGTGGGTGGAGAGAATTGATGGACTGTTGGTTTGACCAGTGTGGTTGGAGAGGTGGCAGTTTCACCCTCCAATCCACTGTCACTTTTGCTATTGTACACATAGTGGAGTCAGAAAATAGTATGCTTTTTCTGAGTTATTTTTCTTTTCTTTTGCATCTAACCTGCTTCTGTGAGTTATTTCAAGTCACAGTGTGACACCCTGGATGTGGGAAGAAATGATGATGTCTGGCTCCAGATCAGCAGGCTGAAGGATAGCTTTATAAAAACTATAATATAATACATTAATATACTATTTAAAGAGACACTATACTATTCTATATACTCACTTTTTACTTACCTATCTAACTAACAAACAAACTCGTGACTCTGTGCTGAGAGTCCGAGCCACAGCTGGATCCCTTTGGTCACTGCACCCAAACAACTTCACCAGAATCCAACCCAGCATCACTGCAGGTGAACAATCCCCACACCACATTCCACGTGGGGAAAATGAAGGAGCAGAGATAAAGATTGTTTCCTCTTCTCTCTGTGCTTTTCGAAGAAATCCTGAGAGACAGAATTTCGTCTCTCTGCCCAGAGAATGTGAATGTCACAGGGGGACCCCTCACCCTCTCTCAGGCAGGTGGAATGAAACATTTTCTCTCTTTCTATTGATTTTATGTGAGGAGCTGAACACAGTGCTGAGTTAAGGGAGATTAATCCCTCCAGTCCACACCTGAGAGGATTTTCCACTCCACAGGACACACTTGTACATCTATTATTCATGTGTGAACGAAGCTGAGCTATTTGCAACCATTATTTCCATCACAGACTTCATTGCCTCAAGTTTCATGGCTGAAAATCAGCAAGGCTAGAGCTGTGTAAGGGATAGAGCTTCCAGCTGATAGAGCTGTAAGCCTGCTCTCTTACCTGAAAAGACTGAAGGAAGGAATTGAAATAGATGAAAACAATCTGGGAAATGTCATCCTCGCCAGGGTTGACAAAGAAAAGCATGTAGGTGATGCCAAGCAGAGGCAGGAGAACCAACGTGGCCTTGACTGCCTTCCTGTGGGCAGGGAACAGAAAACAAGTGAACACAGGGAAGAACAACTGTGTTGGGAGTGGAAAGGAGGAGCAGGGGAAGAGTGCCAGCCTCCCTGCCCGAGCAGAGCTGTCCACCTGGGGAGAGTGTCCCAGGACAGCCTGGGAATCCTGCTGCTTCCCCACCTCTGAACTCCAGGGGGTGAATGGGAACCTTATTTATATCCCTCTCTCTCACTCTCTTCTTCCTTTTCTCTCCTACCAGGGAGCCTTGAAGCCTTGGGATTCTCTGCAGGTTTGCTGAGTGACTTTTGACACCTCAGGGAGATGAGCTCAGTGCCCAGCTCAGCTGAGACCTGCTCTGTGCCCATCATTTGAGGTTGTCTGCAGTGTAAACACCTTCTGCAACACCTGCCCACCCAACTCAACTGCTCAGGGCTGTCTTAGGAACCACAAACCACAAAACAGGTGGTGAAAGAATGATCATCAATAATCATCAGTGATTAACAGAATTATTAGGAGCTAATCCTTATTTTTGCTGCTGTAACAGTGTCTTGGGGAGCCAGCTGAGAGCATCATGTCATTGTATAAACACAAAGGCTGAAATTTGGCTAAGTCTGTATGAATCCTGAATAATGCCATAACATTATTTATTATAGATAAAGACAGGCAGGGGAGCACAAAACCACTGCCAGTGTCAGGATAAAGTGACAGCCTTAAGGAACCAGCTGCCACACAATTTAATATCTGCTTAGCAAAGGGTTGCACTGCTCTGCTTTAGAGCATCAAGGAGTGCCCCAGGCTTTGCTGGAATTCTAAAAGTTTCCATTTAGGCTGTGGAAAAGACAATTCCCTCAGAGAGCCTGCAAGGATAAGATCACTGTCATCTGTTCAAGAACAATGGCAGTTGCTGTAGATTGATTCACTCTAATGCTTCCCTGCAAGCTGCAGAAAGGATAACAATGTACTGAGGTTTGCATTATGGCTTTTTCAGGCCAGTTTTAGTTTTGTAGCATGAGGTTTGAACAAGAAAAAAGGGTATTTTCCCCTTCATTTCTCAGGAAACGTGCAGAGAAGGGTCTGAACTTCAGACCACTGCACAAACTTCACTAACGAAACCCTGACAGGAGAAAAAGGAAGGAGTCAGGCAAAACAACAAAGCCTATTACTGCAGCAAAACTGCCTCCAAAGTGCAGCCTGATTTGAGGACATCAAGATGCAACTCAGCTTGACATGCTGAGACTTTATCCAGAAATGAGTTAGAGTGACTGATCTCATTCCACAAAACCTGGGCCATTTCCTACTGCAAGGACCTAAGTCCTACTTAGTCCCTAAGTCCTGCAAATATCTTTCAAGATACTGCAAATGATAAGAGAAGGGCACTCAGCATCTTCTGGTGTCTGAGAATTTGCTTTTGGACTGTTAAGGCTGATCTAAGCCCACACTGGAGTCTGAAGGGGCCAGGCCATCTTCCCTCCTGACTTTTCCTTTCTGCCATCCCAGTGCTTGCGGGGTTATGCTGGGTATGGGAACTGACTGACCTGAGAAGCCAAACCCAAATAAAGGCACTGATTAGTTGAGGATCAATTCTGTGATGCAAGCCTGTGAGTGGTTACACTAATTCTGGCCCCAGCTGGAAGGAAGAGGTGCAATCAACTCTCATTCCCCTCCCCTACATCTCACATGGAGCATTAAATACCTGTATGCACACATTAATCACAGGATCCCAGAATGGTTTGGGCTGGAAGGTTAAAGCCCATCCAGTGCCACCCCCTGCCATGGCCAGGGACACTTTCCTCTATCCCAGGGTGTTCCAAGCCTCATCCAACCTGACCTTGGACACATCCAGGGGCAGCCACAGCTTCTCTGGGCATCCTCTGCCAGGGCATCCCCACCCTCACAGGGAAGAATTTTTTCCTAATATCCATCCAAACCTACTCTCTGACAGTTTGAAGCCATTCCACCTTGTGCTGTCACTCCAGACTCTTCACAATGGTCTCTCCCCACCCTCTTGCAGGTTCCTTTCAGGCCAAAATTAAGTAATCCCAAAGCCTTTTCCAGGCTGAACAGTCCCAATTGTCCCATCCTCTCCCCACAGCAGAGCTGCTCCATCCCTCTGAGCATCCTGGTGCCTCTTCTGGACTGGCTCCAGCAGCTCCAGCTCCTTCCTGTGCTGGGGAGCCCAGCCCTTATGTGAGGACATAAATTTGTCCTCACATGAGTCCAAATCCTTCAGATTTCATGGAAATTAGGGGATTCTATGTGTACTGGGGCATGTGCAGGCCTAAAGTGAAATGGTGTGGACAGAAAAAATTCAGGCAGGCTTTTCTGGAGAGCCTGCACAGATAAAAAATGTGGGCCTAATTTATGAGATCCATCAACAGTGGCACCTGGAAAGACAAAGATGGGACAAGGACAGGACAATCAAGGCAGAGCTCTGATAGCACCAGAGCAGAAGCAGTCACAAGCTGGCTTACCTGTACTGGATTGTTTCTGAAGTGGTTGAAGCTCTCAGCTTTGTCATTAAAATCCTAACTATGTTAAATAGAAATACAAAATTTATCTGGAAAAGAAAAGAGAGAGAGGAAAAAAATGCAACCAGTCAGTAAAATAATGGCTTACAGGATGTGATACACCCTAAAAAGCACATTTTACAGTTTCAATCTGACTGAAAACAGCCTTTTGATTGCAACAGACTCAGAAGTTTACTAGAAACACCAGATTCTACAGCAAACATCCAACACTCTTAATGCTTCCAAAACAGCAGTGAAAAATGAGTACATCATTATTGCTCTAAGCAGGAGATTATTTTTACCCCCTTTTCACCTTTTCTGGGTGCAATGAGGAACTAAAGGTAGGATTGATGGATTTGCCACTCCCCTTTTCAATCTGCTGAGCTGGGTAATTATTGTTTGTGCTGCAGCCTCACCACTGAGAACTGATATTTGCTCTAATTACTGTTGTAGCATCTGCTGGTGACTTTCTTGCATAGTGCAAACAGGAGATTAAAAAAACCCCAACAAATTGAAGAGAAGATTGATTTTTAGACTGTAATCAGTGGAAGGATTTGCCTCTTAGGAGCAGGTTTGGAGATGCTTTCAGAGCATAAAGCAGGGCAGGTTACAAGCCATGGGTCTGTCCCAAAGTTGTCAGAATTACACAACTGCTGAGGTCCCAGCACAGCTTGGGAGAAAACATTTATCTCACACATAATTCCTGGGGCTCCTGGCATTTTTCAGCCCCTGAATGGAACAATTCTGTGATTGACATCTGAATATTTACAAACACCCCAGCAGAGCTGCTAACTGAAAGGTGTTCTCAGAATATGCTCCTTTCCCCCCCTGTGCTGTGGGGTATATTTCAATATTTACATATCTTGGCATCCATCAGAGCATTCCCCATGGCTCCTGTTCCATGGCTCAGAACAAATGGAGCAGGAAAACACCTGAGCAGACACTGGGAGACTGGCAGCAGTGGGAATTGTGTAAACACCCTAAGTGAGATGCAAAAATGCTGTTCTAGGAGTTAACATGGCATTTTTGGAAATTATTTCCTCAGCAGAGCAGGGCCCTGGGGAGTACAAGAAGTAATCAAAGCACTGCAGCCTGTGTGTTTGTTCTTCTCAGATTTGTTTTTTGTCATTTTAAGGACTTGATACTGGTTCATGCTTTATTTATCAGAGACAAAAGCAGCTCCATAGCTGTGGTTTGAGTTAAACTCCTCACACTGGTGACTGCCCTGTTCTTCAGTAAGACAAAGAGAGATGTCCAGGCAGTCTCTGCTCAGCAGGAGGTGAATGGAGGTGACCTTCACCCACAGAAAGAAAACTTCCCTCTCTGCAATTCTGCTGAATCTTGAGCTTCTCTATCAGCTCAGAGCCATGCTTGGGTTATTTCTACCAAGGAGGCAAAAAAGGCACCAAACCAAAATGTGCCAGTTTTTCACTTGCAATGGAAAGTGCCAGACTGAATTAGACTCCTAGGTAAGAGTAAATTCCAAATATCAGTGGGACTCATCACATGGCATTATCATGATGAACTGGGCTGAAGAAGACATTTCAAGTTTCATGAGCCCTACTTCAACGTGACAGCATCCTGCCAGCTGAACTGGAAATTCAAATTGCCACAGCCTGCATCAGAAAATGAGGGATTCTGGCCTTTTGTGAAATTCATCTGCAGAGGCGTGATTCATCAGTCCAGAAGAATTGCTAGCTGAAAATTCTGGGAGTCCTTTCACTCTCATTCTATAAAAGTCTGCTTTTAATTCTCCCAGTTCAGCTGCCCAAGCCCAGAGCAGAGCAGCACCTGAGGCACCCCTGAAGTCTGCGAGTGGCACTGGCACAGGTGACACAAAGCTGGTAAGAGACATCACCTCTCTCCAGGAACACCAGGAAGGCAGATTCCTCACTGCTGACTTCTAAAAAAACTGCCCAGGTGTCTGAGAAAACCCTGCCAGGACATGATTTCTAAGCACATTTTCTGGGAGAAGGGAACAGCAGCACTGGCCACTCAGACTGAACCTTCCTCCTGAGTAATCTCAGTCTGAACCTCAGAGTGACTTTCACACTGCTTCTTCCATTACTGTTGTAGTCTTCTTTTACCAGTCTGCCTTTATCTGCAAACCAGAGAATTGCTGTGGGGTGGTTTTTTTTTTTTGTGTTTTTTTTTATTTGTTTGTTTGTTTGTTGTTTTTTTTTTAGGCTGGTGAATGGGACAGGTGGAAGCTGAGTATCCTGAGCCAGAGGGAAGGTATTGGAAAAATGGGTCTCGTGTGTATGCCCAAGAGGTGATGTCTTGGATGCAGAGGACCATCAAGTCAGGAGAATCCTCTGGTCTTTTCAGTGCACAAAGGGAGGTTAGAAAAATAATTCACAGCTCCTTTTGGCTTTAGAATCTCCTTTAGAATGTGTGAAGCTTCTTCAAGGCTCGGTCTTCCACTTTCTCCTAAATTGGTCTGCCCAGCTCTTGCTGCAGCAGGACAGGACATGAGTGCAGCCCCGTTACACACAGAGCTCCTGCTGCTGCCTTCATCCCACAGTTTCTGCAGGAAAAGGAATAACTGGTTCTTCCCCATTCTAGATTTAGTAGCTAAGAGAGTGACTTGGCCTTGGCTATAAATCAATTCCATCCCAGAGTGAGGATTAGAAGAGCAAGAGCATAAGGAACTGAGTTGGGCTGGCATCATTCTTTGTCAGACTAAGCAGTTGGTTATCCCAAGATTTATTTATATTCACTGCAAAGAAATGGAAACTTCAACAGTGGTGCATTTGATTTATTTTAAATGAGTGGTTTTTGCACTAACAGGGTTTAGACTTGAACCAGTTGCCCACATAAATCTTCCACTGATCTTCAGGTTATCCCACTTGAGCTTCAGTGAAGTGAATGGGGCTGTGTTGATGAGGTTCTGTGACATTACAGTCTGTGGAAGCTTAAAAATGTTTTGAGGCACCAACATTTTGTCTCTGTTAAGGTTTCCCTGAGAGATCTTTAAAACTTGGATATGGTCACCCCTACAATCCAGGTCTTAGCAAGAAAAAAATCCAAGGGAAAAGATGAAAATGTGGTCACATCAAAATACTTATTTGTGGTTTTCCCTTCTAGAAGCACATTTCAGTGTGTTCACTTTTAATGATTTCTTTAAAAAAAACAAACAAAAAACCACTCTAATGCCTTTTCAGAAAGACATTCTGAATTCCATTTCAGAAAGACACTTGGCTCAGTAAGGTCTTTTAGCAGGCCTCAGAGAGGTCTGAAGAAACTATTTTAACTATTTCTGAATTGATCTGAAGATCAGTTCTCAGTGCTGGGTTTTAATTGTCCATCTGTCCTTGCTGGGCCCGAGCCCAAGCTGGTGGGGATGATGGGGGCAGTTTGCTCAGGAGAGAGGGAATCGAGCAGGGACCAGGCTGCTGCACACAGCCTGCAAGAGCTGAAGGCTTGGAGATGAAAATGGAGCTGTTTTCCCAGCTGGAGAGAATCCACCCAGCTCTAGAGGCTACCAGGCTGAGCCTGATTTACAGGCAGAGCAGAGGAAGCCTCTGCTCTGTTCCTCAGCTAGGTTGCAGTGTTTCAGAGGGAGAAAGATCTCACTCCACTGCAAAGTGACTTTTCCTAGAAAAGAGCCTAAGTGCTGTATTGACCAAAGCACACAATTATTTGTCAAGGACTTCTTTGTTATTATCAGAGCTCTGTGTCAACAGATTAATTCCTCAGAGCTGGGCAGCTCTAACAAAACCCACACATCACTTCCATCAATGGAGACCCAGGAAAGGTCATTTAAGAGAGGTAATGATGAAAGGCAGTGCCTCCTTTTTATTTCTCTTTAGGCTCATTTTCTATTTTCATTCATTTCTGTTTATCCATGTTTTCTGCTTCCTAATGGAAAACATAACCAAGGATTTTTACCTTGACATTTACTGGTAGATAAAATAAATCCAAAGGCAAAGATGTGACGATAGAATAAAGTGGCTTATTTCTTCCTCTCCTTTATTTATGCCATGCTGAGAATATCATTATTGCTGGAATAAGACCCTCTCCAACTACAGATGGGAACGAAAAAGTTTTCATTTCTTGCCAGAAGTTTAGTCTTTCCATTTCTAAATTGGGATGAAAATTCAGCCCCCCAAAATGGAGTTACAAGCCAGTGATCCAGAAAGTATTTGAGCCATCTGTTTTGGCACTGTTCTGCTCTAACCTGAACACACGAGCCCAGAAACTCTTCTGAACCAAAAGAAACTTTTCAGTAAATGATTTTGCTGGTAAAATTTTTCTCTCATAAAAACCAAACTCCACTTGAGAGGAAATTTGTCTCCCTTATCAAGATGAAATAGCCAAAGTGCACAAAAGAGGCAATGATGACTCTGAGGGCTTCTTTGCAGTTTTCCCCAAGCTGAGTAGTTTAAAAGGGAGGTCATTAAGCTCTGCTCTTTCTTTTGAGAATTTAATGAACAACTAGATTTTATTTTGCTCATTTTCTGCTGGGTTTTGTATTTCATGCTTCAGAGAAAGCTTGTGCTCCTCTGCTTCCTAGAATGTTTGTTCCTCTTCACTGCCAGGAACTGTTAAAGTTATTCTATTTAGATTTCAATTTTTTTTTTTATGCAGTGCTGTAAAATCACCTCAGGGTTAAGTAATCCAAATTGGAATCAGAGCAGTCCTTTGAGTGGGAGCTCTGGATGCTTCCATCCTGGCCTCAGATGAGCACTCTGCCAGTTAATTAATGCTTTGTTTAATTGTTCTACCATTCTGGCCTGACCTGATCCTCGGACAGAGCTTTTTATTACAAAAGTTTCCTTTTCAAAGGTCACAGGGACCCCAATGAGTCCTTTGGGCAAAGGACTAGAAAACATTTTTATGTACAATCGGGAATAAGGATTCCTGAAATCCTTATTTCATTGAAAAATCCTTAGGTGATTGAGAAGAATGAACATTTCACAGACAAAAGTAGAAATTTCAGAAAATTTGTAGAGTGTCCGTGGTGCTGGCCACCTTGCTGGACACTTATTGACTCCACAACTACGAAATATGAATAGCAAAAAGTCAGTAACAGCAACAGTGGCAAAATGGGAGATAAATTCTGCATGGACTGTAATCAAACCAGCACATTATCTTTGTGCTCTGTGCAGCTAAGCACAACCTGCATGCACAACAGCAGAAATTATGATAAAAGTCCTGCAAGAAGAACTCAGGGATGTCAACAGGTCATGAACTGCAAAGCTGCAGCAGTGGAGGAACTGCTCATCTGTAGAGGAAAGAAATTTCAAAAAAATCAATAGGAAAACTAATTTGATCAGTGTTTGAGGAGAAACAGAATCCATTCAAATGGAAAGGAGAAGGGGAAATGAAAATATGATGTCAATAATAATTATAATAATAAAATCTCAGTCTCTGAACAGAACAATGCAGAAGTGGAAACAGAAGTGTGAAGAAAGTCAGTAAAAACTAAGAAAATATTCAGAGAAGCAATTATATCAGCAAGGAGGATGCTTACATAGGACTAGGGAATGCTTTTCAGCAAAAAAAACCCAAACCCATAAATGAAATGCATACAGCTACATACACAGGTGAGATACTTTACATAAAATAGTGAGCGAGAAAACTTTGAATTCTTTAGAAAATCAGAAGAACTTCAGCAATGTGGACTGTGGTGTTTGGAATGGGGCATGACAGATCAAAAGATGTGAAGACAGGACAAGGGGGAAGGGCTTCACCCTGAAATAGAATTGGTTTAGATTGGAAATTAGGAGGAAATTCTTCACTGTGAGGATGATGAGACCCTGGCACAGGGTGCCCAGAGCAGCTGTGGCTGCCCCTGGATCCCTGGAAATGTCCAAGGCCAGGCTGGATGAGGCTTGGAGCAACCTGGGACAGTGCAAGGATAAGTCTCACTTTTGAAAAATTCCTTTTTGTCAATAAATCAGCTGATTTTGTTGATAAGCTTAAGCACCTCCACTCTCTGATGTGACAAACTTTAAAAACACCCTGTCTTTCCATAGCCTTGGTTTTAAAAAACTGAATTAACTCAGGGGTTTACTGAAATATTTTTCCTGTCAAGGCCTTCCAGAGCATCAGCCAGTGGTTGCTCATTGAGATATTGATACTTCCCATAACCTGAAGCTGAAGTCTGGATAAATTCTTTGTGAAGAAGAGAAACTAGGTGTGAAGGGAAGAATGATGTGGTTTGTGAAGTCCTCTGAAAGAGTCAATTAGAGAACGAGGGAAATCCAGTGGGCAAACCCCTGAAAGGAATTCAAATTCCAAACTCCAGAGGTTCTCAGAGGAATCTGGCTGTTGCAGGCTTGAAGGGAAGAGCACTGTGCATAAGAACAAAAGGGAAAAGGGCAGGAATACATATATATATTTATGTATGTATGTATGTATGTATACACACATATAATTCTGATTTCTCAATGGAAAGAGGCTACCAGCAGATCTGTGCTGTTTCACACAAATCTCAGTGATCTGTAAAAGGCATTGAAGAACAGGCTGACAGATTTTTAGTGGCATCCAACTGATCAGAGCAGCAAAAATCAAGACTGATTGCAAAGAGCTGTCCAGGGTCTGAGTGATCAGGCAATAACTGGCCCAGGAAATCACCTGCTGTGAAGGTAACACCATGGGGGAGACAAAACCATCTCAGATTTACATGGGGAGTTATGAGCTTTGGGAGTTTTCATTCACAAAAGAAATGCTGGAATTACACTCACTGGCTCCCTGAAAAACTCATCTCAGTTCCCAGCAGAAGAAAGGAAACAATAAAATCTGGAATTGCTGAGAAAGAAAAAAAACCAGGCAAGAGGATGCAGATGTAAAAATCCATTTGTGTGGTCACACCTTGATTACTGGGGCCAGCTTTGATCTTGCCACCACAAAAATGCTGCATCTTTCATAAGCAGCACATCATAAAGACCTCTTGGCTACCTGTGGTTTTCTCTCCTGAGCAAAATTCCACACTGAAATAAGGACCCTTAACTCCTCTACTTGTCATCCAGGAATCTCAAAGCAAGGGAGGATAATTTTTAAATAGATAATTTTAGAAAGATAATCATTAAAGCGGCTTTATAGCTGGTGAAGCTGAGCTTTGAGTAACAATCTAACTTATTCAAAATTAAATAAATGATGAAGGCAGAGGCAGAAGTGAACCCCAGGGCCTCCCCCACCTCATACAGCCACTCATTCCAGTAGCTAACTGGTTGTAGTGAATTATTTTCAACCAGACACAAAAAACCCAGAGGCTGCAAAACTGTTCAGTTCTCAAGCACAAGAGGGAAGAAAATCCATTAAAGCTGAATTATAGGTTTGGGAAAAAAAATTGATCTGCCTGTTTGAAAAATTAAAAATTTATACAGTCTTAGCTCTGAGAAATATTGCAGGGCTGTTCATAGCTGGGGTCAGCTCACAGCAGAAGTTACTGAGGGAAAAAGCAGCTCTGGTGCCTCTTCTCTGAGCTTTGTCCTCTGGCCCTGTTCTGTTTGCGTGGTTCACCAGTTCTTTGGCAGTTTTACATCTCAAAGTGAACAGAAGAAATGTGTTTTCTTTAATAAAATCAGGAGGAGTCACCAATTTTATTAAGGAATTAACTTCCCTGGCATTTTTTCCAACCCTTTGCCTCTTCTTTAGCTTCAGAGAGGGGTGTGTGATTAAAACTCACTTATGTGACTCTGAGAAAAGAATTAAAAAAACCCAATGTGCTCATTTGAAGAGAAAATACCTAATAGAGTGTGTTTTTCCAGTGCTATCAGAAGTTAAGTTTCAAAGCATCCAATGTGCTCAATTGTTAGTTCTCTTGTGGGATATATACAAGTCAAAATACATTCAGGAATGAAACAAACAAACAAAAAAAGATGATTACCTAAATTTTCTCCCTCTAATATTTTGTCAATAAAAATACAGGTTTCTTGCCTAATATACAGAATCAGCACTTATATTCAGTTTCCTTTTTTTTTTTTTTCTGCAATTGTTTCTGAAATTGTTTCCTTGTTTTCAGCCCAAGTCAATCTCTGAGCTCCTTCTACACAGACAAGTAGGAAATCAATCAATCAATCAATCAATCAATCCATCAATCAATCCAACAACTCCACTGCCTCATTCAAGGCTTTTTACCCAAGATACAACACAAGAATGTGATCTGGAGATAGATTTGAGGGTTGCTGCCATGGTCCAAGGCCTTTTTGTGGCCAGTCTTTATTTCCAGTGAGGCTTAGAGCTCCTGCATGACCCGTTCCTTGTGTTACACCAGCCTGTGCTGCAACACCTCAATGCACAGAGGTAAGAAAATGAGAAATCAAAACCAGTGGAAATCAATTTTGACAGAAAAAAATACTTTAAAATAATATTTAAAACAGAATTGCATTTTTAGAAGCAAGTTCCATCCCTCTAAGAATATTCAGCATTCCAGTCTTATTGCCACTGGTTGATGCAATGATGCTGCTGGAATACACCAAGATGTGTCCAAGAGGTAACCAAAGCTCACCTGAGCTGGACACTGAGCTCTTGGCTCTTCACTCAGGTGGCTGAACCCAATTGTGACTTTCCCAGGTGCACAGGAACTGTAATTTCATGGAGTATTTACAATTTCAGCTTTCAGTGTTAGTCCTCCTTTGGAAATAACACAAATTTCTTCTTGGAACGCTCGTGTCTATTTTCCCAGCAGAGGCCTGGGATAGCTGTCTCAGAGTTGTCATAGAATGGTTTGGGTTGGAAGGGACCTTAAAGCCCATCCAGTGCCACCCCTGCCATGGCAGGGACACCTCCCACTGTCCCAGGCTGCTCCCAGCCCTGTCCAGCCTGGCCTTTGGCAGTGCCAGGGATCCAGGGGCAGCCACAGCTTCTCTGGGCACCCTGTGCCAGGCCTCAGCACCCTCCCAGGGAAGAATTTCTTCCAAATATCCCATCTTCATCTACTCTCCATCATCTTCAAGCCATTCCCCCTTGTCCCAGCAGGACTGTGCCCTGTTTGTTCTTTCACCAAACACAGCTGCAGCTCCACTTCAATTCCCCATTAGTTCAAATCCAGCTCGTGAAGGTGACTGAAAGCTGTCACAGAGTTGTCCTCTTTTTGAAATCTCTGTGTTTTCCACTTGTGGTGGCCACTGTCCAGTGGAGGGGAGAGGAAGGCAGTGCTTTGTCTGTGCTAAGGCAGAGCCCAAATCACATCTGAGGGCTGTGATGTCTCACTGTGCTGCCCTGGGTGCATGGCAGATGTCAAATTCCAGTGCTCTTCATCCAGCACTTTTCACAGCACCCTTGAAAGGGTCAGTGACTCCAATAACAGCAAGTGATGCTTCAGTCATTATCTCCAGTTTGAATTTATTCACATAAGGATCAAAAAAGTGAGCACGTCAAGTGGCTTTAAGACACCACGGGGTTGTGGGTTTTAATTGGAAACACTCCAAAAAATGAACTGACAGTTCAAATAAAAATAAAATAAGCAGAGGAGCAGATTTGAGGAATCAGGAGTATGCTGTAACAGGACCTTTCAGATTTGCAGTTTAGGTTTTGCTTGCAGAGGGATGCTTTCCTCCCCCAGCAGTGCTCTGTGAGGGGAATAACCCTAAAGTGAGAGGAGGAAGGGCTCACCCTCAGATTTTTTCAGCTCCTTTCCACCCCACAGTGCAATTACTGCTGTTACCTCATTAGAATTTTAATTAGGGCTCAAGTGCAGGCAGGCCAAGGTAGGAAGGTTCAATCCAGTGTCAGCTCTGGGTTCTTCAGTCACTGGCCCAGTTTAGGGGGGTCTCAAGGCTGTTCCAAATTAGAGGCAGATATAATGACCTGTATAGAAAGTGGCAGCCCCCAACTATACCTCCATCTTCTGGGTCTCTTTGGGGGGTCTTTAAATATTTACAGTGCTGTTCTGGACAGAAAAAAGCCATTTTCATGGCTCTATGGTATCTGTCAGAGATGTTACCCAATGATTTCATAGATCCTGTGGACTACAGGGGTTATAGAAAATTCAGAGTCACAGATTTCCAGGCAATGATGTGAAACCCCAGTGCTCCAAACATCACAAATCTCCCACCTTTTGTTGTTTAAATAGGATTTATTTGTGAGGGAATCTCTGTATCAATGAGGTCAATTTACTGTGAGGCTCCTTCTGGTTTTGTGATGGCTTCTTTAGCAACACAATTTATATTTTGTATACCACACCCATTGCTATTTCTCTCCTTAGAAGATAAAGAAAATAATTTTTACATAAAAACATACTTTATTATGGATTTTTTTTCTTTTTCAGGCCATCTTTTTTGCTGTATCTTAACAATTAAACAGGAATGAACTCTCCTTCTCTCAGGACACACACTCAGACCAGCTGCTGGACAGCACAGAAAGTTTTTTCACACTGAATCCCACGAACAGGGCACTGACAAGGTGAGAACATGAGGCTTCTTAGCCTTGAGAAAGATGCCAGTGGTGCCTTTTCAGGAGCATTTGCACCTTCCCCATGGGGGCTGCAGTGACACAAGGGACAGCCACAGCAAACCTTGGCTCCCTAAGAGGGGGAGCCCACTGAGCCCTGGGAATTTGCTGTTGGTTCATCTGCCTGGAAGAGCAGAATCTTTTTTTTTTCAGCTTTGTTCTTACTAACAGCTAATTAATACTTTCCCTCCACACTCAGCTTTGGTTTTTTTTTTCCTGGGAAAGCACCGCTGTGCTTCAGCTGAAGGCTCAAAATGGGTTATGAATGAGCTTCCTTCTCCCTCTGCCTAATCTTGGTTGGCACAAGAGACGGAGTGTTGGGTAAACAGATAAACAGCCTGGTAAGCGTGGGCAGCACTGGGAAGGAAACTTCACAACAGGAAATGTAGAAACAAACACACAGCAGTGCTGGTGATGGAGAAAATGGAGCTGACAGTGAAAGATGCAACTCCTGACTGTGATTATTACCTTTTTCTAAATAATGTGTGTGACAGAATTGCTGTAGTTGTCATCAGCCCCAGGTGGATGAGCAGATATTGTAATGCACCCCCTGGCTTTGAACATTTTTCCTTTCTGTCTCTCAAAACTTTGTACAAAGGCAAATAGCCCTGTAGAGGGAGGAGGAAAGAATGGCCCAAACCCAAGGAAACAGCCAAAACCAAATAATTTCAATATTTGCAGTGTTATCTGCCGTGACCACTTCAGAGAACACCTGAAGATGTTTGGCCTTGTTTGTGTCTTATTTCCCATAAAAGCAGATGTGGAACATGACAAATCAAATTTCCTCTGAGTGGGAGATAGCAGTGTCCTCCCACCCACACAAACACTTACCAGGAGAACGAGAATCACTGGCCCTTGGTAGATGTAGTCAATATATTTCCCTGGCTCTTTTCCAAACCAGCACCTGTGAAAAACAAAACAAATAAGAAAACAATTTGTTAAGGTACATTCACTTCTTTTAGACTGCAACATGAAGGACACTTACAGAGAGGTGTTCTTTTACTCACTGCACTCTTTATGTATAAATAATCAGCAAGTAATGGAATTTTCTGCTGCACATCACCTGTTGTTGGACACAGATCTGAGCTCCACTTTCCCCTTCCATTAGAACATTAATGTTCCCTCTATGGTTTTGGCTATTGCCTATGTAAATATTTACAAGAAATATGAGAACCTGCTGTGCTGAGGATGCAGGAGATGTCTGAAAAAGGGATTAAAGAAATATTCTGTGTAAGAGAAAAAAAAAAAAACCCTGTTATTCATTGCAGTGCCCAGAGACACATTACACAAAGAAAGGGCTGCTAATTGAAGCAATGTCTCGAGTTGCATGGAAATGCTGTCTAAATAAAACACTGAATGGATAAGGAGTCATCCCATTGGCTTTGAATGAATCTGGGGACCACAGGGGACTCTGGAAGTGCTCAAAAGCCGTGTAGATGTGGCACCTGGGGACATGGGGACCTGGCAGTGCTGCTGAGTGGCTGAGCTCCACGATCTGAGAGGCCTTTTCCAACCCTAATGACTCCGTGGCCACCAAAGCCAGCAGACAGAGCAGAGACATCATGTGAAGCCACCAAATTCCTGCTCCAACATCCCCTTCCAAACTGTCTGGGATGACCAAACAGGCTGGGAATGGACTCAGGGGAAGTGGAATCACAGGTGAACTGAGTGGCCTTGGAGCAGAGGAGAGCCTGGATGTGTCACGTGGGACCGAGCACTGCCTTGACTTCCTCTAATTCCAAGTGGTTTTCTCCCTGCTGTGTTACACAACAAAAGAACCCTGTGATTTCACAGCAACCCACACTGACACTCACTTCACCCTCTTTACTGACAAAAACAAATCTGCTCTGTTTATGTTGGTCAATGAATGAGAGACTGGGCTCAGGTCTGAGCTCACGCCATTCCGTTTTCCTTAGGGTAGTTTTGGTCCAGGCCAAAAACTAACCAAGGCCAAAACTATTCCTGGGGAACAAATCTGGAGCTAGCAGGAGCCAGAGGACATTCCCAGTAGTCCACAAACTGCAGCTCCCCTGATTTTGGAGGCCAAGAAGGTTTAATGATACGGCTGTGAATTATCCCATAATATTTGGAAGTCAAGACCTAGGAATTAATCCAGGCCCAGCTAATTCAGTATTACAGATACAGCCACGGAGTCTCCATCCAGAATTCCACCAAGCTAAGACAACTTTGCATTCATAATTCCTTAAGGCTGAGATCATTGGAGCTGCAGATCCCTTAGGAAGTAGATTTTGGAGTTCAAGGGTCTGAGAGTTTTCTTCCCTGTCATGGATACCCCATAACAAATCTATACAGCAAAAGCTATGCCTTGCCCATGCTCTGTGAAATAGTAATTTAGTGCCACTGGAGCCATGGAAAAATGGTAATTCCTGAGCCAGGGAGACCACAGAGCCACATTTGCACTTTTACAAGCAGCAAGATGTAATAGGTTGCCTCTAAGAGGTTGGAGCCTGTAAGACACGACCTCACGAGTGCAGGGGAAATGAAGTGGGATCAGGAAAGCTCTGGCTCAGATGGGATCCTCGTGGGTCACACCATGCCCTCGAAGCCTCTCTCCTAAATGTGGTGTTTGCTAAAACAGGAGCAGCTGCTTGCCCATTGGAAGATGCTCTGAGTGGACAGGAGTGTGGAGGTACACAGCTGGAATCAGGAACATTTCAGCACCTCACAATTATTTGCCTTTTCTTGGCTCAATTTCCCACATCCTTTAAATTCCAAATGAATGAGGGAGCTTTGAATGCTTTAGAAATGTGAAAGATGTCTGCTATTCCCTGGTGCACTGAGTGTGAATTGATAATTTTGCAACTCATCTTCCAAAATTTGGGCATGAGAGCAAGATTTGGAATAAGGTACTTCCTCCAGCCAAGTTATCATCCAAGAAGAATCCCTAGGGCAGCCTTAAATGAATGAAACAGTGTTTTTGAATTTTATTTTTTTTAATGAAGCTGGAAAGACATGAAAAAAAAATTACAAGATATGCCAGGGTAGGAAACAAATTTCTCCAGAACTTCCAAGATCTACATTTGAGAGAAGATTTTGAAGAGTATTTTGGGAGAACTATTTTTTATTGCCTGAAACTCAGAGAACTAAGAGAAGCAAAGAGTTCCTGGGAAGCTGGCTGCTCTAGCAGAGGGACTAATACAAAGCAGACTGAGGCATGTGGCAGAACTTACTGGGCTAGAAAAAGTCAGCAAAGAATTTGGAACTGAGCTGGTAGAGCACAAATGAGGTTCCAGGGCAAAGGCTGCTCTTGTTGCTCTTTGGAATTTAAACGTTGCTTAGCTGGAAGAGCAAAATGCTGAAATTTATTATCTGAAGTCCAGTGTTAGACCAAGGTTGTGCTGAGTGAAGAATTAATGGGGATTTATTTCCACACTGAGAAAACAAGGCTGTGGCCAAGGACAGACTCTGCAACACGGAACTCTCCAGGGGTGTTGCTGCTCCAAGGCTCCTTTTGTAGGTAGTGGAGAAAAAAATTCCCAGCAGCTTCCTTAGGTCTGTGTTCATCTCATTAGGTTATAAACCAGATCTGTTACACTGCAATCTAAATATTTCTAATTAAATGAGGTGAGTATTGCTCAGAGGAGACAGTTATTTGCCAGAAACATAATAAATGTCTGCAATTGATTAGCAATATTTCATATTTAGGATCTTAACTGCTCCAACGAGGACTTTTAGCTAAGATACTGCAAACTGTTCTGCCAATCATCTGAACTCTTACTTTAAATCCAACACAGGCAATAAAATAATTTCACTGAAAGAAAAAAGAGAAACTTAAATCACTGACAATTATTGGTGCATCTCTGATAATTATTCAGTGCATATGTGTGAAATAAAAGCCATTTAGACACCTCTTATTCTTTTTTTACCTCTGGAAGGATACATAAACATCCCCTGAATATTGAAGAGGACAATTCAAGAAGACAGTTGTGTAAGACTCAGATGTGTAAAACACATTTCTGTTGAATAGCACTACTTAATATTCTTCAGGGATCTCTGATAGTTCTTTATATAACCAAACCCACCACTAGGTTTTATCACTATTGTTAATTAGATCTCACTAATTTTCTTCCCCTTAACAAATGGCTATCAATGGCCATTGCAATGGCCATTGCAATGCCATCAATTACTGCAATAGCTCTTAATAATTTGTGAGTGATTTTTAAATTAAAATTTGACAGTATTTTTTTTCCAGAGTTGCCATATTTTGCTAAAGAACTGATAAACCCCAGGCAGGATATTTACCACGACCAGTTATAGTTGCCTTAATGTGCAGAAAATGATCTCTATTAAATACAAATATATCTATTAAATTAATATTAATAGTTATTAAAGATCTCTAATATTAAAGATCTCTATTAAATACAAATATTTAAAAGTCAGGAAGTTCCTTGAAGCATTTTTTAATGTTCTTTTTATTTTGAGCTTTTAAACTATGACGAGCTACACAACCTGAACCCCAGCTCAACCTCCACACAACTCAAATGGATACTCAGATGGAGAAAGAGGAAATTCCCATTTTTCCTGAATTTTGGGCAGTCCCAAACAGTCTTGGAAGCTGCAGGCAAGTCCATGTTTGCTGCCTGTGTCCATGTGGCTGGGTGGGAGCTGCACATGATTCCCCCAGTGCTCAGGACAAAAGGACAAAAGCTCTGAAAGGAGCCAAGTCAGGACCTTGGATTTCAGAGGAGGAATTTCCAGCTGCTTGAAGAACGAGTGGATGAGTTCCCCCTGGGAACCTGTCCTTAGGGACAGAGGAACTGATCAGACCTGGCAGCTCTTTAGGGACATTTTCTCGTGGGGAACAAGAGTTCTCCAATGCCACGTGTCAAAAATCAGGCAGGACAGGCAGGGACTGGGAATGGCTGAGCAAGGAGCAGCTCCTCAAACTGAGGAAGAAGGAAATGCACAGCCAGGGGAAGCAGGAATATGTGACCTGGGATATGGTTTGGATGTGTATCCATTTCCTAATTTGTTTAGAGAGCCACACAAACGCAAATATTAACGTCACTTACTGTTCATTTTCATAATACAGCTTGCCAATGGCCCAGGCAATGATGATTGGGCAGGGAATACCTGCAGGAGCAAAAAAAAAAAAAAAAAAAAAATTAGAAGTTAATCATGGATGGATGGATGTGTCCATGGTACCAAAGTAAATGCAGATTTGTGTGAGGAGAGTCTGAGTTAATGAAGGGGAGACTCCAAATAATAGTGGTCCTGTCTTGGTCTGCTTGAGACATCACCACTGCTAAGATCTTTCAATTTAAAAATGAAAAAAGATCATCTCAACAAAACTTCAGTATCAGTAAGGAAAGTTAATAAAAATATTAACAAACACACATAAATGCCTATATTTTCATAGAAGTGACCAGAAGAATTCTGGCTCACTTAAAGGCAGTTTTGGACCCTTTTCATTTTCCTGCAGTTGGTACAGCAGAATCTTTAAAGACAGTACTTGGAAGTTGGTGTTTAGGTTTTTATTTCCCAGGCTCCGAGAAGTTTGTAAACATACTGGGATCTCTAGATGAAGCACAATTTGAAAACTTTCAACAATTTTTTTTTTAGTCCAGTGTTCCTTATGAAACAGGGTTGTGAGAAAGAATAGCTTGATATCTTGAAGTATCAGAATTGGTTTTTTTTTCTCTTTCTGAAGGATCCAGCTACTTTTAGCTTTACAGACATCACTGCACTCCCTAACAGTGTTTGTGTTAGACCTTCCAAACCAGCTGGTTTGAAGGGGATTTGCTGCAGGAGGGACCTGGGAGGGAGGAGGAGTAAATGGAAGAGGCCTCTTGACTCACACTCAGGCAAGGACTAGTCCCATGTCAAAATTAAAAGGGGAGGTTTTTTCCCCCTCTCCATCCCCCCTTTCACTTCTCACCTCAGGAAAACCCAAACAAGTCCAGGCTCACCATCTCCATCCCCCATTCCAAACTGCAGGTTCATGTCTCTGAAACCACTGAATTCCCTGAGGTGAGCACAGGGACAGAGCCCCAGTGACTCTCACGAGAATCTGCAGTGAGAGCAACATCTTACTTAAACCCCCATGGAGGAGCAGAGGTGCATTTGTCTCTGACACAAATTTGTCTCTTCCAACCTTCCCACGTTGCCTTCTGTGGGAAATGGAGGCTTTGAAGAGATGGAAAGAGAGAACCACGACACAGAGGGGATGGGGCTGAGCTGCTGAGGGGTCAACTTTAACCTCAGCAAGGAGTAGAGCAGCTCTGATCTCCTGCCCCAGCATCCCTGGTAACTCCTGAGTCCTTCAAATGATTGTGTTTTGTTTCATCCTGTTCATCACCCACTAAAAGGGGTGGTGCACTCATTTCTCCATGTTCTTGGGAGGAATGGACAGAGAAAATGGAGCCATGTGCTCACTCCTGAAGGAAAACATTTTACTTTTCCTTGTTAAGTGAAGAATAGGGATTTCAGAATAAGACTGGTAAAAAAAAAATGTATATGAGGAGGCAGAGCAGATCCAGAATGCACCCAAAAATTGGCTGGAAAGGTTTATTCAGCTCACAGCACTCCTGCATTGGTGATGAGAGACCCAGAGGATTCTGACAGGTAGGGAGTGAAAACATCAGGGATCAAACCAGTCTGGGGGAGAGCTGTGTAAGCAGCTGATCTTCCAGTTTGCTGAGAGAATTGAAAACTCTTGGGGAAAAAATTCAATCAAGTCCCCAAATAACCATCTTCTTTCTACTACAACTCCTCTTTCCTCCCATTTGATTTTGGACTGAATGACATTTTGTTTCAAAAGCTGTTTCTGACTTCAGATCTGCAATCCAATTACTTCTGCAGAGAGGGAGAGGCACTTCTGAACAAAATATCATCCTGCTTCCACAAAAGAAAATATTGGTGACTTTTTTTTCCACCTTTCTTCCTTCAACAGAAAAGAACTTCTAGATTCACTAGTTCTGTTTGACCTCAGATTTTCATTCAAGTGAACAAACTGCCTGCATGGGGCTTGTCCTGCCAAACATCTTCTGGCTGAGTTCAAAACATGGAGATGGTGGTTGGGAATGATCTCTGAAGGTGTTTGCTCCAATTTCTTGCTCTGAGCAGAACCGTCAATACTCACCCACCTCAGCCAGGGCTTAGTTTGGCTAAATTTTTAATAATCCCAAGGTCAGAAGCTTCACAGCTTTTAAGTCACATATTTCAGTGTTCCACCATCTCCTGGTACATCTTCTGTTTTCTTAACATCCAACTGGAACCTCCCAGTCTGCAGTTTATGAGTATTGTTCCTTTTTATAACATCTGCTATTACCTTGCAGAATTTGGCTGCATCACCTTTGTAATTATCTTCCAGATCACTCCTGGTACCAAACAGATCCCTCCTCATCTTCCTCTTTGCCAGATTAAAGCAGCTCAGCTCCTTCAGCCTCACATCACAGTTCATGTCCTTTAAATCCCTGATCACATTTCCAGCTTTGCCCCAGCTGAATCTTTGAGTAGCCCCAAGGACAGTCCAAAAACTCTTTGTTTTCTGGGAACAAATCCCTCAGCAGCTGTCAGGCTGGACTGGCAGATAATGAGGCTTTTTTTTTCAAGTCAGCTCCTCACTTGGAAGTGTCTGTTCAGACTGAGTGGTCCAGATTTCACCCCAGGGGGGTTTATAATATTTATTCTTGCCTCTCTTTGTCTTTAACACTTGAATGCCAGGTACCACAGAACACCATTTTAACCACAAAAGGTCACTTACACCATCCAATGAAGAGAAAGACCCATTTCCTCAGCTTATCTGTGGAGTAGGTCATCACTATAGCAGTGTGTAAGTAGCAGCCTTCCACAAACATCCAGAAGAAATTGGTCACCACAAAGTAATTGTAGACAGTGGTAATACATCGACACCAGGGCTGGAAAGGAAACAGAAAATAATATTTTAAAATCATGGTGAGAGCATTTAAAAGATTCTGTATGTCATTATTCCCTTAAAAAAAAAATCAATGATAGAATTCACTCATGGGATGCAGATTTATGCTGTGGCTTGGAATCACAATATTGTAGGTGCTGACAGGAACTCACAGATCCATCTGTGACCTTCTGCTGATGCTGGCTTTGACCATAACATGCAGGATCTGCTGTACCAAACATGTCTGGAAAATTCAGGTTCCAGAACAAGGCTCCAAAAGGAGCAGGTCATATCACCACAGGTGAGCTGTGTCAGTGACACAGTTTTGCTTAATTTCCACTGAGGGGATGGAGCACAACAGATATTTAAAGAAAAAAAAAATATTTCAAAGGCATGTTTTTATCAGCCAATTCATCCCCTCTGCTCCTGCCACTGGTGCTTCATTCTGTAAGTCACACCTGAATTTTAAGTCACGTTTCACCTCTGAATTTTGCCACAACCTCAACAGGAACTTTTTGTAAAATGTGAAAAAATGTGTTTTTTCTCCCCAGAATGGCCGTGTAGTGAGAGCATAGCTGTGGGAGGCACAATTAGCTCCAGATGGGAACATCCCAGCAGTAAATCACAAGGAACTGAGGGTAATTACCACAGTGCTGCTCGCTTAAGTCTGGGGAAACTTCCTTCTTCCCCAGCAGACATCGAGGGCACTCCCTGGAGCACAACTCTCATTATCTGGGTTCTCTGCTATCACTGATTTTGGTCATTTTGGTCTCACCATTCTCCAGCTTTTTAACTAACTCTAGTGAAGTATTTCCAACTTTTACCCTCAGTTAATTTTATTTTAGCCTTCATATGCAGGAGATGCTGATGGTCTCCAGGCAGCCAATAGAGCATCAGATGCACCACCAAGCCCAGTAAAATTCTGAGGTTGGAGAATTTACTGGGCAAGAAGCACACTTACAAAATGACAGCCCATCCACAAGTTGTGATCACTTCTGTGTATTGAATGGAAATAAAAAGAAGAAATCTTTCGGATGTATTAAAACTTTCATTTCTGTTTATTTCATTAACTTTTGAAATTTAGTTTGGCTTCACACTTAAAATATGATTAAAGCCCAAAACAACCCAGAAGAAGCTTAAACATTTTGTTTTCAAACATTTGTTTAAACCAAATTTCCTTTCCTTTCCTTTCCTTTCCTTTCCTTTCCTTTCCTTTCCTTTCCTTTCCTTTCCTTTCCTTTCCTTTCCTTTCCTTTCCTTTCCTTTCCTTTCCTTTCCTTTCCTTTCCTTTCCTTTCCTTTCCTTTCCTTTCCTTTC
>QUSF01000003.1:2241381-2379881 GCA_003676055.1 Chloebia gouldiae | reverse complement strand
CCTTTCCCTTCTTGTACAAGTTGTCAATTTTTGTACATCCAAGTCATTTTTTCCTGTGTCAGAACTAAGAGGAACTGACTGGTGGATTGGGAAGATTCTGAGACAAACAAATAGAAATAATGGTGATGAGATCTCTCCCTGCCCAACTTCCATAGGAGACCAGGACAAAATGAATTTTCAGCAAGTCCTTTGTGGAGTCATTAAAATTGAATAGAATTGAATAAAATTGCAGAGTTCAGTTCACACCTTTCTGTTTATTTGAGTGAGGATTCTTGATCCCCACATGTACCCACCATTAGGCTCCAGATAACTTCACCAATTCCTTCTTGATTTTTTTTTTGCAAGCATTATAAACTTAATGCAAAATATTTCCACATTGATGCTTCTGTATCTGTTATTTAATCAGCACTGATCAGCACAGAAGATATCACATCAATAGCTAAAATAAATGATGTTCCCATTCATTCTGGTGGTGTTATTTTGACTGACTTATCCCACAATCATATAACAAAGTTATCACCAAGCTTGTAAAAAGCATCTTTCCCAAAAAGGCTGCAGAGAAAAGGTGAGTTAATGAAAACTGTGGCATGTGATGATCCATCCTTATATTTGGAGGTTTATATTTTCATTGTCACTTTGTGCTCACATTTTAAGAGGTATTTGTGTCCTGTCTCCAAGAGATTTTTCCTAAATAGCTGTAAAAATCTTTATTAAGATTTGCAGCATAATCATGAGGGCAAGTCACACAGCATGGAACTGTTGACCATAAAGCTCCTAAACTCCATCTTCTGGAGTGTGAGACTGCCAGAGGCACAGACAGAGCAAACACAGAATTAACAGAATTTACATTTTCTAAAAGAAGCATCTGGATTAGTAAAAATAGAGATTTATGCACGGACATCTATGTGGGCACTAATGATTTCTCTGTTTGTTTTCCCAAAGCATGGGACTGAAGTTCAGATGTCAAATCTCACATTTGAAGAGCTAATCAAGGATGATGAGTGCCCAGCTGACCCTGAAATGAAGGCAAGCATGGAAGTCTCTCTGAGCAGGTGGCTAAATGTCCCTTGAGATATCCAGACAAAGGAACTCAGCACCCTGAGCTCCAGGGCAGGGCCCTGCACCCACCTCATTGCTCTCGTGGATGTTGTGGTCTATCATTTGAAGCAGAAACCACATCACATTCCTCAGGATGAACGTGGTGATCAAGTTCCAGTGGATAATATTCCGCAGGCATCTGATACTCCTGAGCAGGGAAACACACTGGAGTGAACATATATGATGAATATATCCACCCACACATCAATAACCATATAAAACAAATGAGTAAATTCTGTTCGTTGCACAGTTTATCCCCCTGCAGTCCCTCTGTTACTCTATGAAACAGGAGGTTTGTGTTTTTGCAAAGCCACTGACAACAATTTGTCTTGACAACACAATTGAATCAAGTCAAGCAAGTGAGACTGCTTGGATCTACTGGAAAAAAAAAAATCAAACATTCAAACTGTTATTTCATCCTTGGTTATTAGTTTTGCTCCCCTTCCCTCCATCTCCAGAACAAGTGGAATTGATAGAAAAGCCTCTGAACAATCAGGCTGCCCTGGAGGCTGCTGAGCTGCTCACAGAAGGAGATTTAGTGACAAATATTTGTGCTGGAATGGCAAACCTGGAATATTTTACATTTGGATAATTCTTGAACAGGCTTACCTCTGTGAGCCTGGATTAATGCAACAGGAGAGCACAAACTGCCTGCTTTTCAATCCTGGGCTTAGCTGGCTTAAACTTGTACCTTAAAAGAGGCAGAGCTGCACATCCTCTTTCATCAGGAAATATTTGTGTCTGTTTTTGGTCCCTCCCCAGCCCCCATTCAGGTACGATGGAAATTACGAGCACAATGTAAAATGTGAGCTACAGTAAGCTGGGACACAGTGCCATAAAACAACAGAGGGCAAATTTGAAATATTCTTCCTGCTGGAAATGGCAGCCAGGGCATGATGCTATTGCCAGAAAACAAAGCATCACTGAGGCAGGACAGAGTTACTTGTGACAGGTTCAGTCATTTAAGACCAGAACATTTCTCTCCTGATTCATTGTGAACTGGTAAAAGCTGGCAAGTGCCAAGTTGCAGGGTTGCAGTTAGAGAATCTTCAATTAAATGATCTTTTCTCAGCTAAAAGCAAACCCCTCCATTTATGAAAATCACTTTCCCCAGGCGTTCAAAGAACCAGAGCACTCCTGGGATTTGGCAGTGGCCTTATCAGGCTCCCTGCTTGCCAGGGAAGCTGCCAGATAATGTGGGACAAACACAGAAAGTGGCTCAAAGCTGCTCAGCTGGAAGGGACTGATCTCACCCCAGGGACAACAGAAAGGGAGGCACAGTCCAAAAACCAACTTTTTGTTGCCTCGGGTCTTTTGCAAGGCAAACAAGTCACTCTTCTTAACGATAAACACTATTTTCCTACCATAAAACACTCATTGTACTGTTCTTAGGACTAAATTAGTCAGTCTTAGGGCCAGAAGGAATTCTGTGATGTCCTTCAGCCTCACAAATCTCTCAGAGATTTCAAGCAATTTAGTAAAATAAAAAACAAAAACAAAAAACAGAAGACCTCCCACATATGAGATACTTAAAGAGAGACACTCAGAGGTATAACTCTGATAAACCAATGTTAAAATCACCTCTGAGTTTAACAACTCAGGCTGCCAGAATGAAATTGGAATTTGGTTTGAGAGCCTCAGTGACTCGCGATGAGTTAATTTGGAGAACAAATCTCCAGCTGCTCAGACCCTTTCTCTTTTATTTAAGCTACAAACTCCAAAATGCTGCTCTCAGACATGCCAGACCTGTCTCACTTTGAGAATTTCACTTTTAACAAAAGGCTGAGATTCAGGGTTTGGCTTTCAGAGAAATGAGGCAACCAAGCTGAGCTCCTGGAGAGCACCTGGCTCTGAAGCATCCTGCTCAGGGCTGTCCCCTGTGCATTATCCTGCCCCAAAATGTGCTGCAGCTCCCCTTCACCATCAGTGTTTTATTCACTCCCTCCAGGTCAAGGATTAGCAAATGAAAGGTTGAGTTTGAAACATTGCTTCTAGGGAGAGAAGGAGGCAGGGGGCTAAAATGAGGAAATTCAGGTCAGTCTGTGAGTTACTGAAATGAAATTAATTGCTTTTGAGAGCTTTGATCACAAAACAGGTTTGGCACACTTGCCACCTAGATGTATTTCTTGGCAAAGGTAAAATAAAGGAATGAGGGAAAAAATCCTTGCCTTTTAGATATATTTAGATTTTTTTTTTTTTTTTAGTTTAATCATCCCATAAGCTGGAACATCACTAAATCTGGCTGGGGGAAATCTTATTGCCACAAGATTTATGGCAGGACATTGGACTGGACAGACAGGCAAACAAGATCAAATGAAGAGTTGTAGATTTTTGGATCATAAAAAAAAGAGATTTCCCCCCAGGAAGATCCCAGTCATCAAAACCACATTGTCTTCTTTGACAAGCTCAGTGGGCTTGATGATCTCTTCTTTCCCAACCTTAGCAATTCTATGGTTCTATGTTTTTAGCTAGTGCCTACATGATCTTTGTGCTCCTTACTGCTTCGTGGTTCCTACTGCTTTTTATTCTTTGCCCATCACTCTGCATCCTTCAGATTTTTAGTGATGTCTGTGCAGGACCCAGAGTAAGAGGGGCTGTGTTGGAAACCTCCAATCTTATATAATGAATTATATTATAATTAATTATATAATTAATCCTATTATCTTTAGATAATTATCAAAACACTCCTTGTTTTCAAAAAGCCCATCTGTGGAGGGAAGGTGTGCTCCTGGTGTAAAATTAAGTAAAGCATAAACGTGGCCAGCAGCTGGAATTGACCAAAATGAAGCTGAAGCTTTGGCTTTGGACATGAAACAGGGACAGTTGGCTCTCCTGTCCCACTGCCTTTAGCAAAAGCCATATTTTGGGTATGAGTAACCTCACAGCACTGCCTCATTCCCTTTTGGAGACACTGAGTGTGTGACTTGGATGGTAAATAGGTGCTTTTACCTGCTAAAAAGCTTCCTGTCTTTGGGGCTAACAGAGCCATGAAAGATAATCTGAGAGATGTCAAAGTGTCACAGACTTTCTCAAATAATTCAGGCAGTGATGTGACACACAGAATGGTTTTAACATTTTCCCTATTTTTTTCCCTCTAATTTTCTTTTAATAAGAATCCCAACTGGACACTGAAAATTTGTTATTGCTCACAATAAGCCCAGAGCCTGTGGTTCTGTCTCCTAAGCACCACCAGCACAGAAATCAATGGCAGTTATGCAATTCACAGCCAAGGGCAGAGAAAGCTTGAGAAATAACTGTGTCAGGCTTGTAGGGAGGGAGAATCTTCAGGATCATAAAGTGTGGAGGCTGCAGGGCACAGCGGGGCTGCAGCCCATGGAACAGGGGAACAATCTCTTGGCAGCCACCTGAGAAAGCTGCTCTCATTTTCAGGTGGGGGGAGTTATTGTAATTTAGCAGGTGTAGAGCATCTGGAGGGGTACTGAGGAAAGGGCTCCTCATTCCAGGCTTTCTTCAGGTGAGACTGCTCTGCTGGGCTCAGGAGCTCACCCTGTGCACAGAACTCATCTCTGCAGCCAGGCTGGAGCCTGAGGTGAGCACTGGATGAAGGACACGTCCCAAACTGGGCAGCAAAAGTGCTGAACAACAGGAGACCTGCAGCACAGCTAATGTTTGCTGAAAGGACAAAGCTGACCTTGCTACACTCATTCATCTCAAAGCCTGAAGAAAAAAAAACTCAGGATACTCACAGGAGCAATTTGTCCCCCACAGGTTTTTTCCTGGTTCTTTGTAGCTTAAATTTATGAGCCTTAATTTAAATGTAAATACCCCTGTTATTCATGAAAAGGACCTGTCCCATTTTGAAAACTTAAAACACTCGTATCAGTCTCCTATGACAATGAGCCCCACAGTTCCTTTCTCCTTGATTAATTATTGGCTTTGCTCTGAGGAGTGCAAAAGTAACCAAGCCTGTGCTGCAGGAGCAGCAATAACTGCCCTCACAGGCAGCACAGAAAAAGAATATTCCAATTACACTGCAACTGGCAGGAGGTGGGATTTAAAACACATGAAGCTGTGTTAGAATTTAGTGAACAGAGCTTTTCTGGGGGCTGGCATGAATGAATTCCTTCAAAATCCAGAAGCTAAGAAATTCGGGGTTGTTCTTACCTCAGGAGGGGGATATCACAACCTGGGGGTGGTGGCAGTGGCAACATGAAGAAATTGAGAGCACAGAGAGCAGAGAGCTGCCTCTCCAGAGGGGAGAAATGGAAGCTGAGAGGACTGGGTGCTGAACTGCTGCTTCACACACAATTACAGCACTGCTGGCAAGGAATTGTGACTTACAGAGCCATTCAGCGCTCCCCAGCCCAAAGGAACAGATGATGGAAGGTTTCCTATTCATCTTCATGTCAGGTAACATCACTCGTGCCATTTCCACTTGTTTTACAAGCCTTGATGTGTGCTGAATGAAGCAAGAGCAGCAGCACAAATCACCAGCCCAGAGATCCTGAAGGCTGGCACCTCACAAGACACCACAGACTGAGGCTACAGGCTTCCACTGAGGAGGAATTAATTATTTCCTTCCTACTCTAATCCTTTTCAGATAAAAATCAGTGGTCAAAGCTTTGGCTGGACTCTGCTAGCTCTTCCCTGGTGATGGATGCAATGAAGAGAGAAGTGACAGCAATTCACTCACCACAGACTTAAAGACTGAGTTCAGAACATTAAGACATAAGAAAGTCCATGTTCACTCAGAGCAGTGTGCCATTTAGGCTGGGACTCAGTCCCTGTGGGGATCAGTAAAAATTAATTTGGGAAAGAGCACTGGAGTTGAACTGCAAGTTGGTTCTTGCTCTTGCCTTCTTGCTCCTGGCAGTCAGAAGATATTCCTGAATCAGAGGCTGCATTAAAATGCATTAAATGACCTCACTGGTGGCCCCAGCTCCTCCCAGGAGTCACTGGACTCCTTTTGTGGTTGAGGTTCACTGGGGTCAGACCATGGATTACTCCACTAACATGATGGATTGAGGAGCTCATAACCTGTTCTGCACAGTAGAACACCTTTGTCTGTGTGGCCTCCTCTTCTCTGCTTGTCTGCCCACCCTCAAGGGCTGGATGAGGAGACTTTTCCTCACAAAATCACCCCCTCCTGTCCTGTGGGAGCTGCAAAGTGAAGGAACAGGAAAAGCCTGGATCTGGGCAGCAAAAAATTGTCCTGTAGGAGCAAGCTGGGAGGAGTGCTTGTCACACAGTTCATGCAGCAATCTCACTTCTGGCTGTGCCTGACAGCACATTTTGGGCAGGAAATATCCCCCTGAGATACAGCAAGGTCAGACAAGCACAAACAAGGGGTGTGTGCCACCCTGAGTGAAGGAGCAGGCAGAAGGAAAAGGATTTCCTTGAGAAAAGGACAGACAATTTCTGGAGAGAAAATATATTGCCACTGGAGGCATCTTGGCTTTGTAAATGAAAGGGTTGATTGGATCCTCATGATTTCTTAAGAGCCAGTGCTTTCCCTGCTGAATGGTGGCCAGACACCTCCTCCTGAAAGGGCAGGAGGTTCTGACCAGGGCCTGATGCACAGGAGTCCTGCTGTGGGTTTAGCAGAGGTGTCCTCATCTCATGTGTTCATGTCTTCATCTCCTCATGTTTTCGTGTCTTCACATCCTCATGTTTTCATGTCTTCACATCCTCATGTTTTCATGTCTTCCAGACATGTCCTTCCAGACAACTGGTTAAGGAACAAGAAGCACACATATAATTCTCTCTCCTTCCATTTGGAGGAAATGATGAAGGAAGGAAGAGGAAGAACCAACAGATCATCAATACCTGGCTCCGAGCATGGTGTCACCAGGAGAATTTTGTGTTTTTTTTCATCATGGGTTGGTCTACACGACACCAAACATGTTTCAAAGGTTTTGGGTAGAGGAGTGTAGCAAGTGACAGCACACTTTCATGGGAGACTGCGTTTTGAAGTGCTTTGTTTTATATTTGCAGGAATTTGGGGACAGCTCTAGCGGGGCTTGTGCAGAGAAGGGAAACAAAGCTGGGGAAGAATCTGGAGCACAAGTCTGAAGAGGAGCAGCTGAGGAGCTGGGGGTGTTTATTCTGCAGAAGAGGAGGATCAGGGGAGATCTTCTCACTCTCTAGAACTCCCTGACAGGAGGGTGCAGCCAGGTGGGGTCAGGCTCTGCTCCCAGGGGACAGGGACAGGACCAGAGGAAACAGCCTCAAGTTGCACTAGGCAAGGTTTAGATTGGTTATTAGGAAAAATTTATTTGCTGAAAGAGTGGTCAGGCATTGTTACAGGCCGCCCAGGGCAGTGGTGGAGTCACCATCCCTGGAAGTGTTCAAAAAACCATCTAGATGTGGCATTTGGGGACATGGTTTGGTGGTGGACCTGGCAGTGCTGGGATAACAGTTGGAGTCAATGATCTTAGAGGTCCACTCCAGGCTCAGTGAATCCCCATGGGTGTGCAGGAAGGTGTGCTGCAGTGAATCCAGAGTGCCAGAGCCTGTCCTGGCTGTGCTGGCCAAAGCTGATGAGATGATCTGGGATCTGGGAAGAGCCTCCCTCTCACCACACACACAGAGCACTCAGCTCTGCAGCAGGTTGGACATGAAGAAGCAATTTAGGTGAAAGCCAACATACTTCTCCTTGACCTTCCTAATTAGTAAATCAAAAGCCAGGTGTATTGTGAGAAATTATACACAAGAACCCCTTTCTTTGTTCTGAGAACAGACCATGTTGTTCCCTGACAGTTTCCAGCCACCAGCATCCTGAACTACCTCATGTGCAGCTGTCAGAGCTGGACTTCCACGAAGGAAAACAGTGGCAAAGGGGAAAAAAAAGCAAAATTCGCCAGCAGCTGACTGCAGCTGGGTCAGAGGTGGGCAGAAAGAGCTTCTGATCATTGGTACAGAGAGGATGTCCTTCTTATTAGTTCCACCAGATGACCTTAATTGTGTGATTTGACAGAGAAAGCAGAGAAATAGAAACCCTGCTCCTTCTACTTGCAAAATTGTGAGGCCTGGAAAGGCAGAAAGAAAATCACATCAACTCTTTCTGTAAAGGTGGCCTCACTGATTCACAAATGGACATCTATAAATATCCCTGGTAAAATTCAAAGTAGCTTTCTGTTGATTTATTGGGGTTTTTTTCCTCACTCTATCCATACAGTGGTATTTTTTCCTCTGGAATGCACAGAGCCACTATTTTCTGATTCAAAGCATGAGACAAACAATTAACATTACAATCATAATAATGCACCAGCGTGGTTGAAAGGTCGCTGGATCAGTTGAATCATCTGCATAGAAATAATTGCAAGTGAAAACTTTATTAAGGAAGCTTGGAAACCTTCTATTAATTCATGTAGTATTCCATTAATAATGATGTTCAATTAAGACTTCATAGTCTCTCTCTGGAAACAGCTGATAGGAGAAACAGGAGTGCACTGTACTGGAGCCCTTCCCATCCCACCACTGGAGCACGCCAGAAGGAGAATCATGGATAATATTTAAAAAATTATTTCCCCTCTTTAGTCTTTTCTGGGGCAGGCAAAGCACATGCACAACCTATAAATGGCATGGAGTGGGAAGAATACCTCACAGCAAGTTATTTCCCAGGCTCTGTGCCTGTCAGGGCCTATTTGCTTTCACCCACATGGAAACCTCCCCTGAGGTCCCCATGGTTTTCCCCGTGTGCTCAATCAGTGCAGGGATTCTGGAGCTGCTAATGCTTCCAGATGGGAACAGCAGCTGGAGAGGCTGGCAGGGAAAATCAACTTCTTGGTGGCAGTCGCCTGGGGGGATGTAAATATTCCCACAGGAAAAGCAGGGGAAGGATGGAAGCCTGGAAGGAAGTTACAGCTTTATCATGAGGACAGGAGTGAAATGCTCAGGTGAAGAGGAGAAGCAGCAGCTTCCATGAGTATTTAGGATAAATAATAATAAATAATAAACCCACTGTAGAACCACCTGTGTGTTTGCCTTTTCCAAAGCTTTGCTCTCCTGCCTTCAAGCCAGTTTTTAATGGCAGGGCATGGGGCATCCTGCCTGCTTTAGACACAAAGGCTTCCAGCACTGATGTTCCAGGGGTGGGAGGGATGCAGCCAACACAACACAGAGAGGCAGGGCAGCCCCAGAGTGGCTGTGCTCACTGCTGAAATAAGGGATAACTGAAACCCAGCCCCTGCATACTCCACCAACACAACTCCAACCTTGACTCTGCCACCAAATCATCCACGGGAGAAAATTCTTAATTTTCACAAGAATGATAAAAATACAGATCACTTAATTTTCTGCATCATGTGATTGTGGCTGAAGAAAAAACATTTAGGACTCTGCTCTAATTTGCTCTGTTAAATGGTGGTCAGATGCCAGTAATTTTTGAACAAAGAGAAAACAGGGCTGCAAAGAATCTCTTGGAGCAGAAAATACCTTGCAGCTCCGGTTTTCTGACACAGATTGTAGTTATCAGCTCACACTGTGGAAAGGTGAATGTTTTCCATGGAGAGACCACTGCAGGGGCATTGCCCAAATCAGAGACAGAACTTCAGAAGCCAGAGAGGGAGAGCTCAGAGTAGCTGATCTGGCTGACAGCAGCTGTTTGGGAAATACAGTGCACAGCATGTCCTCATTCATAATCCCCTTATGGGATCATACAAAAAAAAAATAGAAATCTGAAACAAAATTAATTTAAAAGACCAGCTAGAGAATTCAAAGGTTATGGTGGTTTTTTTTTTTTTGTTTGTTTTTTTTTTACTTTTAATACAATTAAATAATTAGCAAAGTTTATTACATTATCTACAGTTGCAGATACTGTGGTGATAAACCAAGGAGGAAAGTCTGAGCTGCTGATGCTGCTGTTCACACTCTCCTTGGCCCTCCTTTACACCAAGACATGGTGTGAAATATTTAATTATTTTGGAGAATTTGGCCAGGAGTTGAGGAAAGATTGGCAACCTCCCAAATAATCATTCATGGTTTAAACTCCTCATTCTCATGGTGCTCACTGGGCATTAGGAAACGTGTCCAGGGGCTCAGCCTGGGCTTGTCCCCAGGGAAGTTGCTCTTCCCATAACAGGCAGAGGCAACCCAGAGCTGCCAGGGGTGTCCATGGCCCATTCAGGGGTGACAGAAGTGTCCACCACTCCCATCTCTCATGTTTTAGCTGACAAAAGCAAAGTGCAGCAGCAGAATTCACAGAATTTCACAGGTTGGAAAACACCTCCAAGATCACCAAATCCAACCACTGACCCAGCACCCCTAAACTCTGTTCCCACGTGCCACATCCACAAGTTTTTTGAGAATTTACAGGGATGGTGACTCCACCACTGCTCTGGGCAGCCTGTTCCAAAGCCAGACCATTCCTTCACTGAAGAAATTTTCCCTATATCCAAACTAAACTGCCACTGACACAGCTTGAGGCCAGTCCCTCTCCTCCTGTCCCTGTTCCCTGGAGCAGAGCCTGACCCCCCCCGGCTGTCCCCTCCTGTCAGGAGCTGTGCAGAGCCACAAGGTCCCCCCTGTGCCTCCTTTTCTCCAGGCTGAGCCCCTTCCCAGCTCCTTCAACCCCTCCTGGTGCTCCAGACCCTTCCCCAGCTCTGTTCCCTTCTCTGGACACCCTCCAGCACCTAAATTATCTTTTAGATTAGACAGAAGAGAAGATTCCTGAGCACTGAACAACTACAGTGGAGTTAGTGAGGGACCTATGTGCAATTCCATGGGTGAAAATTGAAATTGAACCATTTAGCACTTGAACAGCTGCAGGTGCATCTGCAGTTCATAACTCTAAACATCATCTTGAAAACATATTCTCTGATTTTCCTTCCCAGAGATGACTCAGGATGCAGGTTTTTTTAAAATCAAATTGCACTCCTGAGCATGATTCATATATAAACTGCAAAGACCCAGCTTTCCTCCCTGCTCTGAAATCTTGGAAAAGCTGCAGCGTTGGAAAAGCTCCATTGTTCCCAAAACCATTCCATCATCATCTGAAGTAGAACACAGACAGGTTTTAGCTTGTCAGACTACACAGATCTTGTAAGAACAGTTCTATAATCAGAATTCCAACAAGTTCAGGTCCATCTCCAAAAACTCACAGCCAAAATCTTGGAAGCAACAGAAACATTCCAGCAGTAACACATTTCTACCCCAGGACAGAAAGTGGCCTCCAAACCTCAGGTCAAGAAAGGAACTGAGCAAAAGCATTTCATAAATTTCCTGAGACTCTAGATTAACTAAAATTTTTTCCTCTACCACACTGCTCTGCTCTATGGGCTGGAAATCATCCTTCCATATCCACTCACAAATCTGTCTGTAGAGCACCTATTCCCATTTTTCCTTGCACTGACACCGCCCTTGATCATAAGCAGCTCTTCAGTTTCCAGTGTTTATCCAATGGTGATGTATTTATAGGCAGCAACAACACTCCTCAGTGCCTTTCATTGTGCTAGGTTACAATGCCACAATTTCAGAGGCAGCTTGTGAAACCTTTCACATTTTCAGAACAGAGCTCTCTGGGCACACTTTTAATTACTGGTATTATTGCAGGAGCTCATGGGGGCCCTGCTGTCTGGGATTTTATTTTGTGTGGGTAGGGTTTATACAGAAAGAGTAAAGAACAAATCCTAGAGATGTGAGATGAAGAGAGGGTGAGTAAAGGCAGTGGGAAGCAAAGGCAATGGCCTGGGGTTATGTTATGGTTTGACTTTGGTGTAATGCTAGTGCTTTTATGAAAATGTATTTTCTTTTAAATGAGTGTTGTGAGATATGACTAGGAATAGAGCAGAGCAGGTCTGAGCTTAAAAATAAAGGAGAAAACTTTATTATCTTATAACTATAATAAAAATAAAATACAAAATGTAGAAATAAAACCTTTTAAACCATTCTTTCTCTTTTTACCTAATTTTTACAAAAACACAGTGAGACACAAACTTGGATTTTTGATTGTTACTACTCTTTAGATAATTAATTTTTAATTTATTAAGGGAGAGAGGAGTCTTTTCTATAGACTTTCTATAGACTCCTAGGAAACACAATTGTAACCTATTGTATTTCTATGTTATACATGGTAACTGCTTGGAGAAAATTTGTTATTGTGAAAATTTGTTGTTGTGTTACTACTGTGTGTGGACCGAAACTGTTTATAGGGTTTTTTAAAGGATGCTTTGTTAAGGACTAAACAACAGGTTTTTTTATTTTTGGGACAACAGTCTACACTTTTTGCTAACTGAAACTAAAAACAAAGTTCCCCTGAGAGTTCTCCTCTTTTAACCCCTTGTGTTCTCAAACACGTGTCCAAAGCCTTTAGTAGTAACTCTAAATGTCACTATCTAAACTGAACCACTAATTGTTTGATTCCAGCTTCCTCAGAAAACTCACTTTCTTGTCAAACCAAAACAGGTTAATCAGTAGGAAAAGCCTGTGGGAATTGGAAAAAACAAAAACTTCCACAGACACTGAAAGATTTGATCTGCAACCTTAGAAGAAGCTTAGATTGATGTAATAATACAGTAGACATACATTAAGCATAAAAATCATAAACTTATGCTTCCATAGCTGCAAGTAAGAATATGCCTTAAATAAGTGAGAAACTGTATTAATAAGATAGTGAAAGGTTTATAATGTAAGAGGGTAGTTGCACAGAATAAGATAGGAGTTTAGAAGTTATAGTAGAAGAATACATGTACAGGTGAGATAAAAGACTATTGAACAGAAGTGTCCACAGTACAGCAGATGTAAGTAAAAGTGATGGGTTAGAAAAGCAAAATAATCCCTCTAGCAATTGATTATTAAGTTAGAAAGTTATATATTACCTTGTGACAAAGAAACTTGTGACTACTCTTGAGCTATGGCTGACTGTTTGCTCCTCTAAAATCTCACAGCCTCTGAGACTGAGCAATAAATCGTTTTTTTTACCCCAAAATAGACCCATCCCTTCATTTCTAGTGGTGATATTTGCCTTTCTCTGTGGACTTCACTGACAGCGTGGCACAGAGCTGTGTTCAAACCCACATTGCACCCACCCCACCCCACCCAGGATTCCTGGGGAAGTTTAAAAGTGCCTGAATCATGAATGAAGGCTCTGCCATTGCAGTGGCAGATGGAACAGGCTGAGCTAGGCTGGGTGGGAAGGCAGGAGGTGAGGGGGGACATGGAGCACTGACATGAACTCTGTTAGGTGATGTCCTGACCTGGACTGGCTCCTTCCTCTTGCTCCACAAGAAGAAAGGATTGTGCCTTAGATGTGGAGCCTGCTCTGCTCTGATCAGGTCAGAAACCTCATCCTTTTAAATGCAAACCAGAACTGATCCTGCAGATCTCCTCCCTGCCTCAGATATCCTCAGTGTGCAGGTTCTGAGAGGGGTCACATCACTTTGCTCTATGAAACCTGCTCTGTATTGATGCTCTGCCTTTCTCCTGACAGGTTTCTACAAATCATTTCATCAAACTCCTCCATTCTTACAAACAGAAGCCTTCAACAGCAATCCTGCCAAGCCTGCATCAGACTGAGGAGCAACAGGGTAGTTCAAAGGAGCTTGGAACAGGAGAAGATAAAGGAAAGTAGATAGGAGACAGATGGGGAGAGAAAAAGAATAAAAGAATTGATTGTATTGTTTGAGGGAAAAAAATGTTCCAATCATTTGGGGACAAATAATATGTGGGATTTAGGAAATCTGCATGTAATAATAAAAAATAATGGGGACACTGCCCTAGGCCTATGAGAAAAAAAAGTTATCAAATTCTTCACTGGGTAAATAGAAAGAGCTAAATTTAAGGGCTACAGGGAAACAGAATTTCAACATCTCAAAACTTCAATTTGCTTTCACTGCCACCATAGTAATGACAAAAGATGTTATGACAATGTTTGTGGGTTTGGTTGTTTTTAGAGCTGCCTTTATCCAGCAAGAACATATCACTTTTAATCTGCAGCCTGTCTTCCTGTCAGCACTGTCCTTTATTAGATTCAAAACTCAGCAGGGATGTGGATGCTTCCCAGAACAAACACCTTTCTTCCCCTACTTCTTCTCTGATAACCATTGCACAAATAAAACTTATTCTGATGGAATCCACTCAGGTCACTGCTGGCCACTGCCAGCACAGTGTTTAATAACAAGTCAGGAGTTTTATAAAGAAATCTCATCCTGCCTCAGAGGATGCTCTAACAGCACAGTGACAAGGGAAAATCCAGAACAAAGCAAGCTGAGTTTCTGCATTATCAGCAACAGCAAAGGAAAAATGTGATTCAAAATAAGTATTTTAATCCTTTGGATTGTTTTAAATTATCTTCTTTTTCTTCAGCTTGATTGGTATTACTGATACCAGAATTCCTCCTATGGAAAATTTCTGCTTCAGCAGTTTGAGATTGTGATTCAGTAGGACAATGAGGCTGAGTCAGTGGAGGGAGCAAACCTTGACTATTAATGAGAACAAACAGACTCTGAGAATCCCAGAAGTGCAGATCCATTCAACAATGCCAAGTGAAGTGCCCTGAGCAAATCTCTCCAAGGCCTGTATTGGTGATCAATCCACTTCTACAGCACAGCTTGTGCACAAATTCTTTGTTTTTCCTTCTTGCTGTATTCCTTTCTGTTTGTGAGTTTGTTTGGTTCTGTGTGGTAAAGACAGAACAGCTCTCACAATTTTAAGACCACCAACATTTAGACCTTGAGAAAGTGATGTTGACTTGCTGCCACAGTGACTCACTGGCATTCAGCCACTGTGCCAGCAACAATCAAGGCCCTCTCCTTCACTTTTTATTATTTAGGTGCTAAATGAAATGTGTACTGGCTTGGTTGTCATTGCACAGGTTCAGGTACAACAGAACTGGAGAAAACAAGGCTAAAATGGTCTTCCCAGAAAAAGGGGGCTGAGCTCTCATCCCCTCCCAGTTGTGTGGGGGTCTCATGGACACAAATAGCAGATGATTTCATCACCTGCAGAGGATTTCATCACTGGCTGCTCCACCTGAGATTCCTGACCCTTAAAACAGGTGTGTGATTCCTCAGTGTTTAGGGCAGCAGGACTTTTCTGCTAAATGGAGGGTGGGTTGTGAATGAAGGATGAAGCTGTTAAGGAATCAAGGAAGGATGAAGCTGGGTATAAGGTGAAAGGATAAACTGGAAAAATAAGGTAGAGGTCCAGTTCCTTCCCCCTTCCCAGTTCAGCACAAGTGAGGACTAAGCCCCACTGGGCTGGGGCAGCACCAGTGGTGGTGAAGATCATTTCCAAAAGCAGAACCCTCCTGACCAGCCCAACACCACAGTAACACCTTTTGCCATGCCAGCCAAATATTTCACCTGCTCCTAAAACCCTCAGAGTGAGAGGTCCCAGAGCCTTGCCAGCAGCTCTGTTCCAACAGAGCTGGTGGGCTCCAGCCTCCCCCTTGAGACAGGGCTGCCTTTGGGATCCACCTGCACTGACAGAGCAAAGGAAAATTGAGCAGATCCTGGGGGAGAAGCACAAAAATTGGGAGCAGATGTAAAACTTGAATCTTCCTGGAGGTCTCATCTATTTTCACCCTCGGCAGGGACTCATGGAGTGAGGTAGATGGATGGAGTGGGGCAGGAATAAGGAACTGGCAGATTTCTACTTTAGGTCAAGATGAGGAGTTATCAGGTTGTATTTTTTTTGGCCAGGAATTACCTAAATTCTCTCCTTTCACCCAATTCCATCATACCTTCTTCCATCCAAAATAAAACAGCATTAAAAAAAAAAAACAAACCAAATAATAGAAATTGATTATCAAACTGGATTTGTTCTTGGGGCACTTTATAGACATAAATGTGATAAAGATGTCCATAACCCCAAATTTAGGTAGGGACAACCTCTAATTGAACATGATTTGGGGTTGCCTTTACTGGAACATCTCTAGAACTTTGGAAAACAGATGTATATTGACAGACCCTGAGGAATCTCATGCTGGTTAACTCTGGCTGCACACTGGACACATTTTGCATGACACAATGTGAATTTGAAGAGATGGACTGTCTTAATTCAAATCATGTACAGGGAAATTCTTAATTGCCACTACTCAGTTGTTGTTTCTGATGTTGAAGCTGACTGCAAAATTTAAACCTTAAAGTTTAAATAACAGAAGAACAATTTAGAAGAATTCAGGTGGGCCACCTTTGTGTTTGAAGCTAGATACATTTATATCATCCTACCTAATTGTTTTTGTGTTATTTACTCAAGCATTTATAAAAGACTGAGCATAAAAGCAGGGAATATAGTTACTGCAATGAATAATTTGCATTCTTTATTCAATGCAAATTAATTCAGGTCTCCAAGCACTGTGGGAATTAGCTTTATATGCACTGTAGAGGACTTGAAATGGAAGTTTAAACTGATGCATCATAAAAGCTCCTATTTAATATTTTAAGGTGCTTTTTTTTTGTTGCCATTAGCATAGATTATTCTGTCCATAGATGCTAGAGTGCAAGAAGATTCCTATTGTTATTAGGAAAGGCCCTGTTAAGAATGCTCAGAAGACTTAGCTAAGACTTTAGTGATGCTCTGCTCCAGAAAAACAGGAATTCTGGCACTGAGGTCACTGTCAATCATCCTGTTGTACTCCTGGGCAGGGGGAGGATGTCCTCCACCCACAGCTTATCCTCTGCTATTAGGACAAGGTTTTTCTTAAGGATTATCATTGCACAGCACTCAGTGGGGCTGGTTTTAAGTTCAGGTTCAACTCTCCTGGACAACACAGCACAAATTATACAGAAATTGCAGGCATGGAATCCAAAAAAATAATATGGAATTAACCCACCAGACCACTCCTATGAAAATACATTCCTGTGATTCAGGTTGTGGACATACATATGATGACTGATCCACATCTACTTGTTTTCCACTAATTTGCCTTTCCTCCTGTTCTTTCTTTTCCCTGTAGCCCTAACTCTGCTTTCACTGGCATCTCCATTTGCCAAACTCCCTTCTGCACCCTGGACCAGATCAGGGAAGGGTTTCTATGCAGCCTCCTTGATTTGCATTCATCACTTCATGAGCACTGCTGGGGATTACACTCCACTAATGATGTTCCTCTTTTTACTTAACAAAACTTCTAAGCCCTTTAATGAAAGAAAAAAACAAAATTAACCCAAAGCAAAATGGAAAGATTTCGTTCTGTCTCCTTTGGTTTAGATCTGGGTTTTAGCTGTCAGAGAATGCAAGAATTACCATGTTCTGCCTTGTGAGAAAACAAAATTTGCCCTCAAAACTTGCAATTTGACACACTCAGATCTTGCTCACCCTTAATGAAGAACACTGTGCTCACTGAATTTTTTTTTTTTTTGCTGCATCAATAAATCATGTTCAGTTCTTTCCCTGACCCAAACAAGCTTCAGCTCAGGAGGAGCTCATCCAACACATTAGTGAACAAAACCATGGGATGTGCTCAGGAACATTAAAGCCATGACCACTTTTCAGGACCATCCACCACCTGGACAGAGTCAGGAGAGGGCTGGAGCAACCCAGAAAGCATCACCCAACCGAGTTAGAAACATGCAAACACATTACTCACCTCAAGCACAAGAAAAGCATAAAGGCAACTATAAGGGCCCCCACTGAAATACAGTGGCCCAGGTAGTTTATGATGAGAGCAATCTTGTAATGGAGCGCATACTTCCTCTGGAGGTAAAGAGATAACAGCATTAAATCAGCATCAGTCTCCAAGCACTGGCATGCAGGAACAGTTGATCACTTCAGAAAACAATCATTACTTTTCTCAGCTTTATATTGACATGATAGTAACAGGGCTGACGCCTCTGTGTAAGGCAAATATATCGCCCAGGCACACAAGTACAGGCTTGGTGTCATTTCAGTTTGGGATTAGTCACAGTTTCTTACAAATATTTGCAAAAAAATATTTTGTCCCTGCTTCCCCCCTCCCTTTCTTTTTTTCTCCATTTCCTCAGATTTCTTTATTTTAAACCTTTGTCATTTTAGGCGACAAACCTACCAAAGACACATCTCAGAATTTCAAAAGTTATAAAACATTATTTTCTTGGGAAACAGCACAGCCTTAATGAGCCAGGTTATGCCATTTTCATACTCAAATGGCTTGGTTTTCACACAAAAATGTCAATAAGGATAAATAACAAGCCCTTCCCATACAGGCAGATTTTCCTCAGAGGGACATTCCCTGCAGGCTACGATCTTTATCCTTCAAACCAAAGCAGACTAAAAGAGCTGGAACCCAGTGGTGTCCCTTCAGTTCTGGGAGAGCCTGACAAACCAGAGATCCTGTTGTTTTTAGCAGCAACCCAAACATGTGGTGAAATTTTCTGTATTAGTGCCTACTTCCTAGCATGTGGGGGAGATTGTTGGCAAGTTCTTGATCCTGTAAACAAAAAAATAAGTACAGAAGGGCTCCCATCTAAATCAGTGTATTTAGGGATTTAGTGATCCAAATTTGGCCTTGCAGAAACATCTTTATTGGTAGGCTGCTTTTGGCTTTGGAGAAAGGAGAAGCATCTCCTCTCTTTGCATGGCTAGAAAGAAGTAGTAAGAATCTATTCAGATAAATACTGAAGATGGCTACAAAGAAGTTTGCTACTGGAAGACTAAATGCTCCTGAAAAATATATTTATTATTAGTTTTGACATTTATTTATTTTCAAGTTAAGCAGGTCTTTCCCCACTTTGGGATGTTGCCCTTCTTCAGAAAAACAAGGCTCTTAAAAACCAACCACCTACATTTCCTCCCTTGTGATAAAAATATGGAAGTAAAATCCTACAAATGGCATCATTTTAAAACATTTTTTTGTTAAATTTCTTTTTTTTTTTTCATTTTTTCCCCTAACAATTTCCCTTAACATTTTACTCCAGTGAAAGGAATTTGTCAGTGAATGAATGTTTGGCTGAAACTACAACCAGCAGCTGTGGTTCATCTGTTCCATTGTTCTGTGAAGATAAGCATCTTCCAGCACGTTGCCAGAGAGTCAGGGAGCATTCATGGAATCATTTTTGTGATGAAACCTGCCTACATCTTCAGCTCACAGAGTAATGTGCTGTTTCTGGACACAACTCAACCACGCAGAGTATTTTTAAGTCTATTATAAAATCCCTCTAAAATAAATTTCCCCATCCACGGGCCCATTTTCTGAATCGCCTGGAGGTGAAAAGGAAAAAAAAAAAGCAACAAAATGAAGCTGTGGAATGCAAATTCCACACTGTGTTTTATTTATCCTTCAGCTGAGGGGACACCTGAAGGGAAAGAAAACTCACTTGACCTGGTGTGCCTTCCTGTGCAATGCTGTTTTACTCAACAATGCCCTGGTAAGCTGCAGGGCTCATTGACTCTCCTGCTTAATTGACAGAGCCAGAGGATCACAGAACATCTCAAGGGATCCAAAAGGATCATTGAATCCAACTCTGCTTCTCACAGCACTATCAAAACTCAAACCCATCTGACTAAGAACTGCTTCTAGAACTATTTCTAGGGCTAGAAATCTCCTGGAAGATGGCAAACCTTGTGTTTTTCTAGCACGAGGCTCCTGCTCTTTAAGTCTCACCCTCCTCTGGCTCCTGACCACTATTTGAACGTCACTCAAGTTTTAAGCAGGTGTGGTTCAAAACATGAGATTAACTGGAAAAATAAAATTATGAGGCTCCTGTTTGATGCACTGATGCTGAAGGATAAAACAGGAATGACTTTCATATTTTCTGCTTCTGATGCTAACAAGGTTTCCTGAAGGCAAATTCAAACATCACAGAAACAAGAACTGCCTTGGTGCTTAGGGAAAACCAAGCTGACAGGGTGGCAAGATCACCTTCCACCAGCCTACATGCAATCTGCATCTCTGCTGGAATGGGAGGCAACATCTTCAGGGCTGAAAAGCACGTGCCCAGAAAATCATGTGTTTGTTCCACAAAGCTCAGCGCATGTAAAATACTTGCACAGCTCTTTTCTGGCTCACCCTCTTAGACACCAATATTCTTAAAATGTCAACAACCTTCTCCTGTTACCCAATATCCTTCTGCTTTCAGGAAGATTCACTTCATTAAAACAAAGGTTTAAATTCTATTCAGGCTGAGGAGGAGGGTTGCTAGATTAGAAATGAGTTAGAGAAGGAGATCACAGAATCCTGGAAAGGTTTGGGTCAGAAGGGACCTTAATGATGATTCCTGCCATGGTCAGGAGTGCCAACTGCTAGACCAGGTTGTTCAGAGCCCCTGACCTGGTCCAACCTGACCTGGAACACTTCCATGGATGGGGAATCCATGGATGGGGAATCCAGGGATGGTTTTATCCCCTGGCCACAGCAGGTCACACCACTGCAATCCCATTCCATGAGATAAGACATGACAATCATGTCACACCAGGCAGGGCAGAGGTGTCTCCAGAGCTTCTAAACTGAGGAATGACACACACACAATGTCTTTACCTGCACTGGCTTTGCACATCTAAGGTGTGGTGGGCTCCCCACAGGCAGGCTAATGACAGACTCATTCTGTCCAGGGCACTTTTTCCCTTGCTTCAGCTGGAATGTGACTGCTAAACTTGCCCTAAAAAATCCAGTGAGTGCTTTGAATCAAAAACCACCTAATAACAACACTCTCAGAGCATCTGACAAGGATCTTGTTTCCTCTAACAGAACTTACTGACAGGTCCTGCCAGTGTTTACAGCTCATGTCTCCCTGGGAGGCTCCACACGCCATTGCCAGTCAGTCACTTCCAATTTCCTCCTGGTGCCAGGATGATCTCAGCACCAGCACAGCTCAAGGACACCTCTCCAAAGACTTTCAGAAGCAACTGGGAAGTGTCTTTGTGCTGCCAGATGACTCTGAGCTCACTGCTTTCCCGTCCTGAGCCAGCTGGGAGCTGCTGTGGCTGATGTGACCGGGCTCCTATGCAGGACGCATTAATCTGAGCCCAGCGTGGTGCTAACTCAGCTACTCAGCTTGAAGCCACCTCAAAACATCAGCAGAAGCAAATCCATGTACAGCTGCCACAGACCACAACAGCAAAGTTCCTGATTTACAGCTCTTTTTGGAGGCTAAGATGTATCTTTTGCTGCCTGAGACGCTCACTTTTCTTCTAAGAGATTTGTGTCGGATGCAGTGAAGGCGCTTTCAACACAGGAGCTTTTAGGCTGAGGAGAACCTTTCCATTTGTCCCACATTGTGCCACCAAACAGCCAGCTGGATCAAAATTATGTCTGTGTCTTGTTCCTGTGCCTGGAGGAGGAGCCAACTGGCTGTTCAGAGGGTGAGACAGCCTGACGTGAGGACACCAACACTTGGGTACACACACGGGCACCCTATGTCCCCTGAGGTGCACTGGGGACACTCGTGATTCCCAGCTGCTCCTGGTGCGACCTCCATGGCTGAATCAGAATTTTTAAGGTTGGAAAAGATCTCTAAGATCATTGACTCCAACAATTCCCTCAGCAGCACTCTGTTCACCACTAAACTTTGTCCCCAGGTGCTACATCCACGAGTTTTCTGAACACTTTCAGGGATGGTGACTCCACCACTGTCCTGGGCAGCCTGTTCAAATGCCTGAAAACCCTTTCAGAGAAGATATTTTCACTAATACCCATTCTAAATCTCCCCTGACACAACTTGAGGCCATTTTCTCTGGTCCTGTCCCTGTCCCTGGTGGCAGAGCCCAACCCTGCCTCCGGCTGTCCCCTCCTGTCAGGAGCTGTGCAGAGCCACAAGGTCCCCCCTGAGCCTCCTTTGCTCCAGGCTGAGCCCCTTCCCAGCTCCCTCAGCCTCTCCTGGGGCTCCAGAGCCTTCTCCAGCTCTGTTCCCTTCTCTGGACAAGAAGGACACAGGTATTCCAAAGGACAGTCTGGAGACAATGGGACATTTTAAACAACACCACACAACTACACTTAAGGAACTACATCTCAGTCAGAGTGGGAATCTATCAGCAAATCAATCTCAGAGCAGAGTTTTATCAGCTACTGCCACAGGTCTCAACCACAAGCAGAGCAATGATGCATTAATGTAACCCAGGGAATGGGTGTTACCGAGCTGATGCCCCCTAAGACTGACCCACAGCTGAAAAAACCCAAAAATTTCTATTGCTACATTACCAAAACTCTGCCATTGATGTTGAAAAGTTCTGTTCCTATCCCCTGTTATCAATGACCAAATTAAAACCAAGTGATTCTTTAGCACTCTGCCTGTGAGTGGTCAAGTTTAAAAGCAGTATTGGTTTTTTTGGATTAAAAATAAACACAAGTCACAGGGCATAACCCCCAAGCTGATGTTTAGCATCTGCTAAACTCAGTAAATAACAATAGACCCACTTGTGTGCCTGAATCTCACCTTTAATAAAAATGGAGCAAATCTGTGGCAATTGTTCCTTTTTTTCTATTTTTTTTTTTGAGATCAGAAAGTATTTATCTGTAACACTGAGCATTATGAGAGATTTCAAAAATATTCACAAATATTAATATTTGCAAAGCTTGTCACAAATCTTTAAAGATCTAATAAATGAGTTTTTAAGCCTCTGTAAGCAAGAGTGGGGGAACATCTGCACTTTCATCTGTTTAAGAAACATGCTATTTAAGGAGTTTTAAGCTATCACCATAGCTGCAAAGTTTTGAAAAGCAAAAACAGAGTAAAGGGAACAATCCTGTCCTCTAGTCACAACGTTTCTCCAGCCTCTTCAAATAAAACCCCTCTGTATTTGCTTGTGCACAGCCAGCCACTGCTGGGAGCTGTGCAAACACAAAACCAGTGCTGTTAAAATGAGTGGCTGCAGCTCACTGCTCCCAGCTCAGGTTTCTGCAGCACCCAAACCACACCACGATATCGAGTCTTGGCCCAGCTCTGCTCCCCATTCTCCACATCAGCACTGGCTCCACATCCACATCCCCTCTCTTGCTCACTCTTAAGACATGGTCACTCTGTCCCCCCCAGTCCCCCAGCTTGTGCTGGCCCCAGCACTGCTGCAACGATGCACTGAGATGGTTTAGAGACCTGATTCATCCAAAAAAAAAGACCCAGCAGCAAGTTAGCTTTTAATTTTAAATGGAATGAGTAGTAAGGAGGGGCTGCACTGGGGTGCTCCCAGCTTAGGTTGGCCTAAATTGCCTTGGGAGCCTCTCCACCGTGCTAGAACACCTTGAATGTCCCTCTGGGTGGCAGAAAGGTACTGGCACAACTTTTCTTACTTCCTAGAAGCCTCTAGGAAAAGCAAGGGGATCAAACTAGCCAGAGGGTAAGAACAGGTTTCTCCTCAGCAGCTGGTGTGTTGTAATTTGTTTTGTGATTCACTGGAGAAAACCCAGACTGACCAAGCACGTGGATCTTACAGGATGGATGCTGCACCACAGCCAAAGCACATCCTGGCTCTTTGGGACCACCACAGAGAGTCCCCGAGTACCAAATGTGGGCTCTCCTCTTCCTCCTCTCTGTCCCTGGCATGGCACAACTACAAGGACAGAATGGGGGGCCTTTGTGGGGTTGGGTCCCACCACAGCACTCAACACAGGAGAAGAGGAAGAGTATGAAGGGCTTGAAGCCTTAAACTGTGTGAGGGTGAATGTCTATGACATCTCTGAGACATCTGAAAAGAAAAGGGCTTTGCATAATTCCTCACAGCCCTTCTGAAGGAACTTAATCCCATATGCTAATTTAAATCTGATAACTCTTATATCATGCAAGACTGGTTCAATTTCTTTAAGACAGCTGGGTCCTGAGTCTACTTTTAATGTGTTTTTTCTGTTGCTGCCCCTTTACATATTTGCTTAAGGAGAAATGACATTGAGATTTATAAAGGTCAGCTGTTGATGAGATCTCAGAATGGGCAGATATAGGGTGGAATCAGCTGGTTGAACTTATTTTTTTAGTGCCAAAGAGGCTTTAGGTCTTATTGTTATTATTGCTAACATTTACTGTAGCAGCTGTAGGCTCTGAACAAAGCTAGGAAAAATCTGCATAAACACACATCATCAGGGACAGAGTGAGATAAACACCCTTTTTAAAAAACCATGTGAGCAGGGGATATGGAGAGAGGAGAAGTGATTTGCCTCCATTCACAGGGAGGTTTTGTTGCAGAGACAGAAATGGAATCTCTCCCAGAGGTCCCAAATTAGCACGTTAACCTTAAGTTTAGTTCTGCATTCATTTATGCTGAGAAATGTCATTGAGAAGAATGAAGGGAAAAATACAGACCTTGTCATCCAGAATAGGCTCGCACTGAGAGTAGTTTATCTTGGAAGCCCATGTCCCATTGCCCAGGCATTCTCTGTAGGCATTTCCTGGTACAGACCAAAATAAAAGAGAGATGAACACTCTGTGCTGGACTTGAAACAGCCTAGACATTTCACAGGTTCAAGAAAAGAGTGACAGAACAGATTATTTACAAGGCAAATCAACTTATCCCACCTCTGTGATGACTGGAGCAACCCACTCGGAAGAGGAGAAATAAATAACAAACACATCTACAGACAACGAGTATTTAAAGGGATTTTTTAATAGTTTTTTCTTACAGAATATGAATTCAGAAGACAGCAAAGGTATGAGAACACTGCAACTGAAACCATTCCTGGTGTTTTCCCAAGGTGCCAGGTCTCACAGATCGTAAGTGAAAATCACCAATTACTGAAGCAGAGATTTTATGTCAAAATTCAACATCACCCGGCAGGGCTCTGGGAACTACATGTGGCAATACAGGGGTAAAGAGGGGAGTTCAATTTCTGGCAAGCACTCTCTTCATCCCAAGGAATTCCTAGTGAAAACTGCAGTTTTCCCGTACAAACCTTCCTCCACTCCTCAAAGGCACATCCAATCCCAAGTAAGAGGTTCTTGGTTTTTTTCCATTCTTATTTTGAACTGTTTCTTAGAAACAAGAGAATTAAAATAAAACAGGAAATCCAGAAAGATCCCCAAAGGACCAATACAGGCAACTTCCTGATGGACTCTTCATGATGTTGTTGCTGCTCTTTACCCAATTTTTTTTTGGACCTTTGCCATGGTCATTTAATGCAGGAAAATCAAATGGTCCTAAATGTGCTGCTGACACCAGCCTTTGAAAAAGGTCAAGAGTCTTTTGAAAAGGTGCTTTTGAAAAAGGTAAAAACACTTTTGAAAAGGTGTTTTTTCTTACTAAGAAGGGAAGCCAACAAATAAAAGTCCCTGCACATGCTCCAGACGACACCTTATCCACACAGATCACTGAATTTCATATTGCTGGTGTCTAGCTGCACTTTTCCACTGTTTCTTTTTGGAGTGATGAGGCCAAACAAAACAAAACAGTCTGAGTGGGGTTTAGGTGGTAGGATCTGATTTACATCCCTAAAAGCCCTTTCATTTGTCCCCTCCTTTGGCCACTGCTGGAGCTTTCTGTGCAGAATTGTTGCTGATTTTGAGCCTCTGTGGCAAACTCCTGACTCTCCAGATGAGTTGATGCTTAGTCAGATGTTGAGTCCCACTTCTGGGGTACTGCTCATATAAAAATCTTCTTTTATTCATTCAAAACCTTGTTTTACTCATTCTGACTCTTCATTTTCCCTGGTTGTATCCCTCCAGCTCAGCTGTGGAGAGCACAAACACAATCCACCCTGTGGGGTGTACAACCCACACCAGTGCAGCTCTCTGAGCTGTCACAGATCTCCCACATGGTGAGGGTATGAGCAGGAGGAGGGAAAATCAAAATCTGAATTTCTCTTTTCCAGGATCTCCTCTAGTACCAGTCACTTCTCAACACCAGCAGCAAGCAGATCTGGCTTCTGGGAACCTCTCATTCCAAACTTCCAGCTGTCATTGATAATTTATACCCCACAGTAAAGGTCCTTTTCCTTTTCCTTTTCCTTTTCCTTTTCCTTTTCCTTTTCCTTTTCCTTTTCCTTTTCCTTTTCCTTTTCCTTTTTTTCCTTTTCCTTTTCCTTTTCCTTCCCCCCTCTCTTCATTTCTCCCTTTTTCTCCCTCCCTCTCTCTCTTTTTCTCCCTCCCTCTCTATTTTTTAATGACAAAATGCAGCTCTTTTAGCCACTGCTTTAAAGGAGAAAAGTCTCATTTATTGAGTGAGGTAAGAGCCTCACTGGAGGCACCTGGAGGAAGCAGATCTTGTTCATGCACTGTGTGCACAAAGACACTGGATTAAGTTCAGTTTTTCTTAATGATTGTCACACAAAAAAAAAAAAAAAAAAGGAAGAATCGTAATGGAGAACTCAACTGTAGAAACAAACAATGAATACCCAAGAAGAAAAGAATGCTTACATGATCTTTTAACAAGAGCTAATAATAAAAAAATGTAGCTATTAGCACTATTTTTTTCCTAGTTGAAAACCAGTTGTGTAAAATCTCATTTTCCTAGACAAATGACCTGCTGAAGAACTCAGCATACTTTCTCTCATAATTTCCCCTTCCTGATTTTATTCTCAAGAAGGAATACAGCAAATACGGATTTGGTGATTACAGCGTGCTCTGTGTGCACTTGCACTTGTTTATGATATAATAATATATTATTATTGTATGACATAACAATATATTGTTATTGTATAACACAAAAAAATATTGTTATTGTAAAACCCAATTGGACAAGGAGATTTAATGTTCATGCAAATGAATAATGAGCAGTAGATGAGTCAGGATGGCACAGGCAGCACTCAGCCTTTATGCACAGAGCTCTTGACACATCATCCAATATTCACTCCTGGGCCTCAGTCTATGGTCTCTTCTCCCACTTAAAAAATGTTGATTTCCTTTTCCTGTAGATTTGTGGCTCTTGGTTTCTTCTGCTTAATCATCACTCCAGGAGACAGGCAGGGAGGTAAAAGAGAAGTGCCTGAACAGAAAGGAATATCCAGGAGAGCTCAGGGTTTCCAGCTTCCACAGAACGGATTTCAGCCCCTCCAGGCTGCAAATGCATCGTCCTGTTTGCCCCAAGGGAAACCCCCCTCAGGGGTGCTGCTCAGAGTCACATTCCACCAGGAATGCCAAGGACAGCAGGCAGAGCCCAGGCACACAACAGCAGCATCTCTCCTGGACTCTCAGGTGATGTAAAAGGGTCTCCACCCCTGAAACTCCTCATTCCACATCACAAAAAGGGAGGTAAAAAAATCTGAGCATGGCTACAGCAAAGCCTTGGCAGGAATACAACTGGGATAGCCACTTCTCCCTGACTCCAGCTCTTGGGTGAGTCCAGATCAGTCTGTTATTTTATAGCTCTTCACAGAATAAATCCAGATAAACAATCTAACACCCACAGGAATGTCTCTTTTTTATGTATTTATACCCACACCCCCATGCTATAGAGAGCCTGAACTTTATTCCTAGTGCAGTAGAACCATTTAAGAGCAAGTGAGAAATTCAAGGTGGAGAGCAAAAGTTCTTTGAATGCAGAAGACAATTAGTGTTGCATTGTTGGTTTTTTTTTGTTTGTTTCTGTTAAGGCTGGGATTGAAGTGCTTGAGATGATATTTTGTGTTTTGATTTAGATGTTTATTATTTCTTGTTTATATTATAGTTCAATAAGTTGTGAGTTTTATAGTATTTTATTCTCTGTTATTTTATAACAGACAAAATACAAACCCCCCCAAAAATACCACTGACACATGACATAATTAAAAACTTAAACAATAAAAGAGAGTAACTTAAACTCTCCATACTTCAAACAACCACTAAAGAACACTTCTACAATTATGATCTAGTACCTTATGACTACAGATATATCACCAGCAGAATTTTGACAGATTCACAATACATACTATAAAAAGTCAAAAAGAGGAAAACTCTTACCACATTACTAAAGTCTTATATTAGAAACCCAAATAGAAACATTGCATTTATTAAAAAAAAAACAAAAACAGACTGTGAAAATCACAACTCTGTCTGTTTGCAGGGCAAACAGGGCTTCTAGGAAACTCTGGCATATTTGTTGTCTCAATAAAAAGAAGCTGATCCACCCAGATACATCAATAATAATGGAAAGTGATTTTCATCTGACATGGAAGAACATGAGAGAAACTCACAGACTTTTTTTATTTGTTTGAAGGACTCCTCATGTTCTGGTGTTTGGTAAAGGGGGGAGACATCCAAACTCTGTTTCCAGTTTTCCCATAACTCTCCTCAGCATCTCTGCAACTCACCACTATTACCAGATTAATTCTGGGAAAACTTGCATGGGATGGGAGCACTTTTTCACAAATCGGCTCAAGGACCTTTATCCCAAACAGAAATGTTTCTTTTAGACATATAAACTCATGTAAAATGAATTCACCTCGATTTATTACATTTTATTAACAACACTGCCAGAGACTCTTCTGAAGCGCCCTCAGTGTGTGTCTAAACAGAAAATGGAGCAGCATCATCCAATACTTGTCATTTGTCTGCTCCTTAGAATGCACTGAAATATTTTTGCTGTGAGGGTGACAGAACACTGGAACAGGCTGCCCAGGGAGGTTGTGGAGTCTCCCTTATTGAAGATACTCAAAAACTTTTAAAGACATGCTCCTGGGCAACTGGCTGCAGGTGGATCTCAGCCATCCTGTGGTTCTGTGATTAACTGCATAAAATTATCCTCTGGAACATCTTTAAAACGCAGCTCAGGTACAATGTTCTACATCAGTTTATGAGGTAAAACCTAGCCTTTAATTTCATTTCTAGCTGCAGACGATGTTGCATGCCTAGCCCTTAATTTCATTTCAAACTGCAGATGATGGTGCATTTCCGAATGGGGTATGGAAAGGGAAGTGTTTGATGAGTGGTACTTTTAGTATTTTTCTTTTTTTTATTGACGCTGTTGAAGAGCACAAAGCCTGTCAGGTAGTGGTAACTCAATATGTATGGATTGGCCTGGTGGCAGGCTCGTGTTTAGACAGCAGAAGTCCATTAAAAGCATGACACAAACAGGAGACAGAAGCACTGGGTGGATGCCATTCCCAGCAGGAAGTTCACCACTTCCTCCCAGTCATTAGTGAGTGAAAGACAATTCCAGACACTGAATGCAGGCACTGCCATAATGGATCTTTTTCCTGACAACTGGAACTGAGCTGGTTTTTAAAGAGATTTTACTTGTCTCACCATGTTTCATGCAGATGACTTTTTGACAAGGTTTACATTTCCAGTTATCATTAAAATGGAAATCTGAATTCTCTGGCTATTTATGCTTTCCATCTCCTGCATTCTACAGAGTAGCCATGGAATCTTGAGCCAAGTTCATCAGCTACTGGAGTGAGAGGGAATAAACAGAAAAATGAATAAATAAATAAGACAGCCTGTTAAGCCCTGAGCTGAGGGTATGTGGCTGCCTTGGCAGCTTGCTGATCCATGTTGGCTGTCAGCTGAGCTGAAATGAAGGGTTCATCCACCAAAAAACCAGAATCCCCGCTGAGCACACTCCCTAGAACACACAGGGTTTTGGGAAGTGGGGTTAGGGGCGACTGTGGCACACACAGATGCAATGATCACCTTGCAAAAGCACAGTGGGTCATGTCATCCACCTCCCTACCCACAGGACTTGTTCAGTCCAGATTAAAAAGTGGAGGCCCCAAGAATTTTCAGTAATTATTTTGTAAAACTATTACAGACAGTCTGGTAAATCTCCCCAGTGGGATTCTTTTTCATTGATATCCTGTATCTACATTTTTTCCTCACTTTTTAAGACAACTGTTGAAGTGGCTTTGCCTCTGATCTAGCTGAGCAATTTGCCATCGTTTTCAGGGTAGGTTGGTTCTGCATATTTGCCACAGGTGGAGTTCAACCTTGTAATTTTAGAATATCAACTTGCAGCCAGTCTTGTCCACATCTCACAAATCCCTTCCCTCTCTTGCTTCAGGGCACAGCCCAGCAGCCCATGGTGTCCCCAACATGAAGCTGTTGATGTCAAAATTTTCCATGGAAAGCAAGCCCAAGTAAGTGAGGGTTTTCTTTAGATAGAAATTAAAATACTTTCTCTGATATGCTGGTCTGTAAAATCAGAAGAGGCAGTGGAGAAACCTTCCTTTGTCTCAGTGCCACGATTAAAGCTGGATGCCATCTTCTGAACTGGATGAAAGGATTTTGAAATGCACAGTTTTGGGGTAGCAAAAGTCACTTGACAGGTTTGGTAAATGTAAATTGGACCCAGGTTTTTCCTCCCAAAGAAAAATTTCAGACACATTCAAAGAACACAGGAATAAAACAAACCAGAATATCCCAGTGCTAAATGTTGTAGGCCAGGAGTTGCTCACAACATGGAGCTCCACTCTGGTCTCTTCCAGTGTTGGATTTCATGAGGAATTCAAACCCAGTTTCAAGGATTCCTTTTTTTTTTTTTCAGGGAGTTCTAATCACTGGGACATTGCAAGATTCTCCCAGTGTCTCCTCCAAACAGTTTTTATTCATTTAATGTTCAAAATAAGACATTTTGCTTGGTATTAAGCAAAAAAATTTTCTCTTGGCTACTTATCCACCATGATCCCCAGCAAATCCAACAGGAACTGCATGATACAAATTCCTCAGATTGGCAGCCCAGATTTCATAGGAGTGTGATGAAATGAGACAGAAAAGAACCTGTGTTGCATAAGGCACATATCACTTCATGTATAGACTATTCTTAGCCCCTTTTCAAAGTCTCAGAAAACAGCAAGCTTCTAAAAATAAGGGCTGAATCATGGGGCTATAAATTATTTATTCATGTGCCGCCCTCTCTCTTTGGTGCTTTATTTTTTTCTGATTGTTGCAGCGACAAGCTCGAGCCAGGTAGGATTCACAAAGCATCAGGACAATTGCTTACTATTTCTAGAAATTGTAAGTGACAGCAGTATATAATTGTGACATCCAGGAGACTGGGAAAAAAAAATAAAAACCATCTCTCTCCGCATATTTTATTTGTGAATGAGGGATATTCTGACAAAAATAAGGAGAGGCAAGAACAGTTATCCAACTGAAGCTCATGCTTTGTACATCAGCCAACATCAACTTGAAAGCCAAGAGGTTTTCTCTGGATGTCACAGCTGGGGTTTTTTTGATTTTGTACAGAAATATAATACACTTATAGGAGAGTCTTGGAAGGCAGATAAATCGTAATTTAGGCAAGCAATATTCCCCTAGAAAAATATTTCTAAACTCAGCTCTGTCTGGCTCAGCTTGATGTGTCCTCAGGCTTTCAAGCACCTTAGAAATGTTGGTGAGTTTTCTATTGTTTTCCTTTGCCAAGACATCCTAAAAGGGTTTGCAAGAACCTAGAGCAGCCTAATTATGCTCACTTGCTGCATTGATTTCCCATCTGCTGAAGAGCTCAAGTGATTGACCCAGGTCATAGAACAGGTCAAAAGCAAAGGCAGGAACAGAACCTTTCAGAAGTTTAGAAGTGCTCCAGGCTCCTTCAGAGTTTAGAAAAACATTTCTCTGGCTTCTAGCCCAAGGCACCCTCTGTTGGACCTACAAAGATGGAGGGTACCTGAGGTACTCAGTTCTGTCTGTACAGAGGATCACAGAATATTCTGGGTTGGAAAAAACTTTAAAATGATCCAGTTCCACCCCCTGCCATGGGCAGGGACACCTTCCACTACCCCAGGTTGCTCCAAGCCCTGTCCAACCTAGCCTTGAACTTTCCTTGGCCCAGGCTGGGGCTCCTGGCAGCAACCAGTGGCATTAGAAAGATCCCATAGACTAAATTGTGCAGAACTGGCAGAAAAGTGGCTCTTTTTAACCTTGTTCAGTGAAATACCTGCTAATGTAAAACTTCTCACAAAAAATCCCACACATTCCGTTTGACTTGCTGATCCCCACATAGTTCACCTCAGGAAACACAAATCTTGCAATATTTTTTCACTCCTTGTGCCTCCAGGGTTAGCAAAAACTGTTCCATAAAATACAACTTTTTTATAGCAAGTACTCTGTTTCTTCACAGCTTCATTTTGAATTGTTTCAGGGATGAGGCGTGGGCACTGACAGGCAAATCCCAAACTTGCCCTTTCCCAAGACAATCTCTCCTCAGAAGGATGATTTGGGGATCATCCTAGAAGCTGCCTTCCTCATCCCAAATTGCTTATAGCTCCTGTGATAACCCTCCTATAAATAACTGAATAATAAAAGAATTATTATTCAATTACATAATTATTATACCTACATAACATTAACTTCCTTAAGAAATTATTTCATGGCTTGTGAGTGAGGAAATTCTTGTTCTGAAATGTCAGGGCTGGGTTGTTACAGAAAAAGCTGAAGGAGCACCCAGAAGACAGGGAGGGAAAACCCAGTGAAGAGGCTCAGCAGCACTTGACAAATGCTTGGTTAATCCTGCCTGCAGCCTCCCAAGGTTTTGTGCAGTCTGCAGGTAAAGTTCTGAAACAGCACAACCCCAGGTGTGAGCACACACAGAACCCAAATCTTTCCAGCTCACACCTCCACATATCTTTTAGAAGATAAAAGAGGGAGATTACAAAGCACAGGTTATTCCCCAGGTTATCATCTTTCCCCTTCACCTGGTTTTCAGCACAAGAAAAAAAATAAACAGAGAGAAAAAGCTCAACAAAATATAAAAGTCAAACCAAACTCGCAACCCAAACCTATTCACTTCTAACTGAACAGAAACCAGAAATTGTATGACTCCCCAAAACCCTGTTGCAAAATAAAATTCCGGCATTCATGGTGGGTTTATTTCCACACCCAGTCACTTGAATTAATCTCTCCTGAGGGGCCAGGTGTCCCACACAAAAGAAGATGGACAGACATCACTTGTACTTCAGCAAGTCACTGACACTTGGCTTGCTGGAAACTACAAGAACACCCAGGAGAGTCTTTCTTCTTACTTGTCCTAGTCTTACACTGCTCTCTAGAAAGAAGTTCAAGATTAAGAATTTTAGACTCTGATGTCCTGATGCAGATGCTGACGTGTGAGTGAAGGTTCCAATGTCCATGCTGCCACATCCAGCAATATTTGAGGTCATCTGTCATGTTCATAGCATCTACTCAATTCAGGCCATTAAACTGTACTAAATTCCCAAATTTAAGCTAATTCATTGATCCCAAGATTGCAGCTGAGACAGACTCAGATGATCCATGGCCATTTACTTTATGGAGCAGAGTTGTTCTTCCATTGACCCCCACATTGACAACAGGAGGGATTTAATCACCTACAGCAAAGAGAAGCATCTTCCCTCCTAAATTTAGGTGCTTGGGGTAAATAAAACACTGGCATGGGTGGGCCTGCCATTTGATATGGAACCATCACTTTCTGTTTAGTTTAAAGACTTCCCTCGTTTGACTCTGGGTAATGCAATTTTTGGTTCAAGGAACAGGCTATCATCCAACTTGTGTTTGCACAGATCATGCACAAATTACTATGAAAGAATCCCCAGCCCAGAATGCTGTATGGAGAGGAAACTTCCACCAACACAGCTACCTAAAAAACACACGTGAGACAAAGGTGTGGTCTAAGAAAATGTTCTTCCTGCTGGCTATTCCAAGAGTCACTAATTCTCCCTTTGCTGTGTAGTGGCAGTGAATTTCTGCAGAGCACCAGGAGGAGGAAAGGCATCACCCAAGGCTGCAGCACCATTTGTTGCTGAGTTTGACAGACCAGGAGAGCACAGAGCCATGAAAATCCCTCCCTAACCCCGTTCTGGAAGGCTGGCAGGGCACAGGCTGGTAATGATGTTTCATCTTTATGGTAACAGCTTCTTAACTGAAATTCAAAATCCAATTAGTCACCTGGCATAATTACTGAATGCACAGAGAGAGGGCAGTGATAATGAGAGGAGTAACTGTACTTTATTACCTGTAGTAAAGCACTGAGCAACTGAGGAGCACTAAGATCTGATTAACACAGGAGGGACAGGGAGAAGAGGGGAGCTGGAGGATGAAGTTTAGGACAGATGACTCAAGAAGACAATTTGCACAACATCTTGAAAGAAAAGAGTGTGTGCCTCCCTCTAGTTCTTGCCTTAGCAAAATGGGAGTGTGGGAAGCAATACTCTTCTCACAGAGCTTTCACTGCCTGGAATTTATGAGTTGCAGTCACAAAAGCAAAGCACAGCAGCTGTAGGAATGGCTCGTGATGGAGCAGAGGGTCAGTGTTCACTGGGAATAATCCTGACCTGCTTTTAGAACTCTGCAAAAATAATGAGAAAGGTAGCTGAAAAAAAGGAGGGATGAGAACAGGTTCCAAAATGCACCCATTCATGTAAGAATGGTAAAATTCAAACACATTTTGACAAGGAATTCACATGAAACCTCTGGTCCAGCAGCAGAGGCTGTGAGAGGAAAGCAGCACACAGGAGAGACAGAAAATAAGAGCTGAGAGAAAATATCACACACAACACAGGGAATGAGTTGGGCTTAAAGGCCAGGAGGATCTGCAAAACCTGATTATTACCCCTGAGTCAGCACTGGGGGTTTGACTACACCACAGGAACCACAACAGTTGCTTGGCCCTACAGGGATTTTCTTTGTTAGTTAGTTTTGGGTTGGTTTCTTTTTTTTTTCCCCTCATTTCAAATCAGATCATACATCCAGCATTTCATAACAATCCTTGCCTTTTAAAAATCCCAGCCCTAGAGGATGATTCAGACAGGTCCTGTCACACTTGCACATCTTGGGACGTCTGGACAAAAACACAACATGCGCTGCTGTCAGCTCGTGTGTGTGGTTGCCAGGAAGCTCCATGTCTTCCCCAAGCCTAAATATTCATCAGAATAAGGCAGGGAAGAAACAGACTGTCTGCAAGACGAAAAAACCACCCTGCAAACATCAGACCAGTGACCATTTGCCAGAGCAGCCCCTGCCAGCTTTCATAGCGAAGCCTAATATAGGAACATAAACAATTCCAGATGTTTCTTGGCAGATCTGAGCCCATTTTTCTGAACCACATTTCCCCTTCTAATAATGTAACTTTGAAAAGGGGATGGGAATGGGCAAGTTCTCCCAGTTCGTATGAAGTGAACCTAAGGTCTCTGAATACAACCCCTTCCCCAACCGTATAACTCTACAGGATGAGTGAAATATTCAGCAACATCAAGGGGCTGAATTTTGACTGTGGAGATTGCAGATGTGGGGGTTATAAATAGCTTCTTTAGGCCATCACAGATTAGGTTTGTTTGAGATGAGAAAGTAAAGTCCCTGCAGATACGGGGAAATACAATAATTTCAAGTCTCAAAAACCTTTGACAGACACTAAGAGTGTTACATTTTCTGTGGGCTGTCCCTTCATATAAACTCCTTTTCCCACTGGGTGAATAATAAGGTCTAAAAACAGCTCTTGCCAGGAGAAAAGCAACACCTACCTCAGATCTTCTTTCTTACACAGCCACAATGAGGAACAGGAAACTTTAATTAAATAAATTACAATAAGGAGCACTGGGCTTTCAAGCTCTAGTTTTGCCTCCCTCTCAGTTTTTCTCTTCCCATCCTTGAAAACAGTGAGAAAAAAGTTTATGGAATTAATCAACCAGTACAGCACTGCTATGGGGAACTCAGTGTCCAGAGATGCTTTATCTGTCATGAAGGCCAGCAGAGATGGCTGAGTTTGTAGATAAGTAATTGCTAGGCTGATGATGGTACTTGGATTTAAAAGTTCACCAACTGCTTACACACCCCCCCAGGCTCCCCTTTACATATTTTATATTGCTGCTTCCATTGCTGCCTTTTTACACTGTCCAAAAATACAGCATGGAATATGAATCATGTGCCAGTCCTTCCCTCCACGACAGCATTTATTGAAGCTTTAAGTGAGATCAGAAACCTGTGAGAAATAATATTTCATATAATGCTTGCTAGTGCTATACAGACACCAGGAAATTTGGTTTGCAAGTGATATCAAAAAGGATGTGAAGAAGTACAAGATTAATTTTGAGAGGGAACTGTGAAGGACCATATTGTTCTGTAAGGGTTATTTTCAGGCCCACAGCACCTTATCAACCAGAGAAGGCAGATCAGAGATATGCCTTTGGCTCTGTGAGGCTGAGATGGGACTGTCTGCACTGCTCCTGGGTTCTCTGCTTCAGCCCAGCTTCCCAAGACACACAAATGATCCTCCACGAGAGATTCCCCCATGCACAAGGAGCTGAGTGATCACTCCTTGGCCAGGAAGACTTTGAATAATCTTCTGCAAAAGGCAGCTGCAAAAGAGGTGAAGAGGCTGCTCCCCTGCCACCACCTGATTAACACAATGCATCTCTCATTTGGGAAGCCTGCTGTTATGTGGGAAGGTACTTTCTTATCACCTGGTAATTATTGTCTCTTTGGGGGTTTGAAATGGCATGGGAGGGAGAAAGGGAATTTTAAAACCTCTTCTAATTTTATAGCACATAAAATGCTGTCAGCACATGCTGTGACAGTCTAAGAAAAGGATTTCACCAGCTTCACTTCTTGGCTAAACTCCCTGACAAATTTTAAGATCCTGAGCTTATTTCAAGCAGGAATGATAAGTGGGCCATCTCTGAACCATCCCAGGTGGTTTTGGGTTCCCTGCAGCCTGGCAAAGATCGTGTGGCAGCTCCAACATCATCACACATCTTTTAAAGACACACAGATCTGTGATCTCAGCGCTGCTGTACCACTCAAACAGCTCTGGGAACTGCAGGAGACAGGGGGATTCATTCTCCACGCAGTTCCATGAAGATAAGGATGTGGAAGGAAAGAATAAATCATCTCACACTGGCACTGAACACCTTGCACAGTTTTACATGCAGGCCATTAATCTTAGGTTTGTCATATATATCTCCTCACAGTACAAGAAAAGACAGAACAGCCTTCTCCCCACCCCAAATATTCTAGACCCTCTCAGAACACTAAAATGGCACCTGCCAATGCTTCATCTCAGCTCAGCATTTTCCTCAACATTCCTTCCCTATACTTCACTTCTTCCTTTTTTTTCTAAAGCTGATATGAAAATCTTCTCTTCAAATACAGAACTGAAGTTTCCAAACCCCAAATTTGCTGGTTTAATCATGCCACAGATTTATGGACCACCCTCCTGGGACATTGTCCTGACATAAACACTGACTCCAGGGATTTGGAAACGGCACAATAAATTTGATCTGGACTAAAATTAAACAATAAAAGAAGGAAGCAGGGCAGTCTTCTTATGCCAACAACATCCCTAAAGAAATGCTGCATCCAGCAAGGACATAAGCCAAGAACTGGAGGTGGAGGAGATGTTCCAGGTGTTCCAAAGAGGATAAAATAGTTGGTGATGCTTCAGCACGTCCCAGATTTAGTTTAATACAGGTAACTACATGAAGGGCTAGAAGGGAGGATGCTGCAGAAAGCTCCTGTCATTCAGAGCTGGATTTCCTTGCTCCTTCAATACCTGCTGGCTTCTTGTCATGCAAGATGGACACTAAGATTGGTTGTTTACAGTGACAATGCAGGAAGAGGTTTAGAAACTAGATGGGATAAAAGGTCTCTTAAAAAAGATTTACCATCTCCTTCAACAAAGAGAGCAATTAGATCAGGTAAAATATTCCTGGAAGTGCTCATTCACCTCAGGGAAATGTTTAGTGCGCATCATTCACTTCCACTTAGCTGTGGAAGACATTTACTCACTTTGGTAACAGATTTTCTCAGATGTTCTCTTATGACAAGAAAAACTACTGAAAACTCATCCATTACATCTCTTACATTGAGGCAGATTTATCCTCAGTGCCATTTCCTTTTCAACTACAAAACGAGTTCCCCAAGAGCAAATTGAGTGAGCAATATTTAACCACTGGGTAGTCAAGTGAGGACTGCTTAATTGATATTCTCCTTGGTACCAAACCATAAAACCTTAAATCCCAAGCTTGCCATGAACAACTGTGGTGTAGAATACCAAAAAAACCAAACCAACCAACCAACCAACCAAAACCAAAAACACCCCAAAACAAACAAACAAACAACAAAACCTCTACAAACAAGAGGAAAATAAAGATGCTTGAATGGGCAGATGAACTGCTTTGGACTACAAAGAATCCAAAATGCACAAAAAAGTGTCTGAAATGTTAACACTTTTCACATTAATTCAGCTTTAGACTTCCTCTGCCAAGTAATAATGAGATACTGACTTGTATATCAAACGTGGGAAAGGTGATATGGTGATACTAGAGCTGTTTTCTTTGATAGACAAATTAAAAGGTAACTTCATTTTTTTAAGAGGTAGGTTGAAATATTGATTGCATCTGAAGAGTAGTGAATTATGTTTTATGGCAATAAAAGCCTCCTGTGCACATCATAAATGGGGTATAAAACAGCTACATAATATTTTTGAAAATATGCTAGCTTGACAGTTTAGACCTACTTTCAATTTAATGTGAACATGAAAAAATCTGCAGTGTAACATAAAAGCTCTGCACAAATGTGCATCCAAATCCTCAAGCCTCCCCTCTAAGAAAAATAAGCAATTACTTAACAGTTCCACTGGAAATGCTCATTTTGGACCAGTGCCTCAAGGGATGAAGTAAATGCTGTTGTATTAAGCTCTGTTTGTTCCCTTTTTTACCCCATGAATTTTATTTTAAAAGAGTGAAATAGGGAAACCCAGCCTGTGTCTAACTGCTCTGTCACCTCCCATTCCCAGAGCAAAGCCAAATGGCAAAAGATCTTCTGGAACACCTGCAGTTCTTCCTTCAGAAATGCATTTGCCACCCCTTAAGGAATGAAATTCCATGGGTGGGTCAGACCTTATCCTTAGACAAGATAGGAGGAGAGGAATTAAAAAAGGGGGGGAAAAAAAAGCTTCTTAAAAAGTAACAAAATATGATACAAAGGTCCATAGTGCTACATTCTAATTATCTGTTCACAAAATGCACCTAAATAATTCTGTAAGCTTCTTCTTTTGCTTGTATTGCAGTGGTGCCTGTCCAAGCCCATCCAAGGAGCCCATCCATCTTCAAGATGAGATAAAAGGCTTTCCTCACCTGGTTTTAGTCACAGAAACAGTTCAGATGTGGAAATCTCTGGGATAATTGCTGAAGATGGACATTTACAGAGGGTGATTTGGTCCCTTCACCTCTCTCTGCTGACCAGAAGTGGAGCTGAGAAGGCTTTGAGGAGTCATCACTCAGAGGTGGTTCAAGTTCAGTGAGAAAAAGCCCTCCTCATATGGACAAAACCCCCTTATTTAGGATCTTGAGGTTCTGTGCTACAGTTTTCTAGCACTAGGCTTAGAAGAATTCTACAGTAATAAAATCTGAATGAAATTGTACATTCTCTCAGAATGAGTTGGTGTGGCAGGGTCAACTCAGGTGCACACAGGCCATGCTGAGAGCCACAGCCTGAAGAGATGTTAACACTTCCTGAGTCTGGACTTTGAACCCTCCGTGATTTTAGCAGGTGTAGTGATGGATTAATACCCACAAAAGAACATTTGGAGTCTTAGGAGTTAGAGTCTTTCTACTGGAGAGGCATCTGGAGGTTTTGTACCGCGCTGGCTTCATTCCAGCAGCAGAAGCCTCAGGCAGAGACCCTGAGCCTCGAGGTGCTGTGACTGAAAACAGCACCTTTCCAAAATTCCTGTGAGCTAAGGCTAGGAAAGAACAGTGTAAGAACAAGAAACTGAGGGCTGGGTTCAGGATTCAAGCCAGGCAGTGAGGAGACCTCAAAGTACACAACAAAAAACCCCATCTACAGATCACAGCCCAAAAGAATGATGGCCACAACAAGCAACGATGGCTTTTACATAAGTGCTCCTTGTTGGAACCCCTGACTGCTGAAAATGTCAGACTTTCTGTGCTGCCAGGCACTGACCCCCAGGAGAACTCTGCACTGACCTGAGGCTGTGGAGAAGCTTCCAAAATGGAATGGCAGAACTGGGATTGTGGGTGTGGAATTTGAATAGAAGTGTGTGATAGCACAGGCTGGGAAACTCAGAGTTTGAGGGTTTAGAATACAGGGATAAATATAAAGAAAGTTGGAGGTTTTAGGGCAAAGGCTGGTCCTTCTTCTTCACCTTCTTCTCCATGGGTTTGGGTGTTTTTGTGTAACTGGATAACAAAGACCCCATTGCAGGCATGGGTGGTTGGTTATTGAGTTAAAAGTAAAAATCATTTAGGTGTCATTTCTTAATTGGACAGTTGATCCTTAAAAGGCCTTGCAGAGAGAGATGGGCTCCATTTTTAGTTTGTCAGAGTGAAGGGCTGCAGAACTCAGGGTTTGTGAGACTGTGACAGAGATAAGAACTGATCAACATCTGAGTCCCAACAAGAAATTCTGTCTTGTGCATTTAGTCCTGATCCTGGCAAGAAGTTGTTAAGACTTGAGGCCTCCTGACTTATATAAAGGAGGGCAGTGAAGATGGTGAAGGGTCTGGAGGGGAAACCACATGAGGAGAGGCTGAGGGCACTTGGCTTGTTCTAGTGAAGAAAAGACTGAGGGGAGACCTCACTGTGGTCTTCAACACCCTCATGAGAGGCAGTGGAGAGGCAGACATGGATCCCTTTTCTCTAGTGACAAGCCCTGAGGGAATGGCTTGAAGCAGTTTCAGGAGAGGTTTAGGCTGGAGATCAGGAAAAGGTTCTTCCCCAGAGGGTGGTTGGGCACGGCCCCACCTGAGACTGCCAGAGCTCCGGGAGGGTTTGGACAACACTCCCAGGGATGCACAGGGTGGGGTTGTTGGGGTGTCTGTGCAGGGCCAGGAGTTGAACTTGATGATCCTTGTGGGTCCCTTCCAGCTCAGGATGTTCTCTGATTCTATGGTTCTGTAAATCCATGGCAAAACCAGAGATGCCCCAGCCCTGGGAGTGTTTCAGGCCAGGTTGGATGGGGCTCTCAGCAGCCTGGTCTAGTGGAAGGTGTCCCTGCCCATGGCATGGGAGGTGGCACTGGAGGATCTTTAAGGTCCCTTCCAACCCAAACCCTTCTCTGATTCTGTGATTAGGGAGTTCACAGCTCAACCCTCATTTCCCCTGCTGTGCCTTATAAGGAGAGATTTTCCCCATAACAGTTCCCAAATGAAATGTTAGTGAGTAAAAATGACTTTACTGTCACGCAGCTACAACATCCTGGAGTAGTTCCCAATAATGGCTTTTAAAATTAAATGATTAACACGATTTTTTTTTCCCTTCTCAGCTGTCTGATCTTAATTATATCATGTGAAATGAGATCATTTGATGCACCACCCTCAAACTCTTCTCCTCTTAAAATAGAATCTAAATCTTTCTATAGATAGAAGATTCTTTAAGTAATTACACATGAAGTGTTTAGAATAAAATGTCTCTCCCTTTCCTGTGCACAAGAATTTATCTTTGGATTAATCAATAGAAGGAGGTTAGCAGATTATTCTAATGACTGTACAAAGGTAATTAAAATTTACTCTCGTTATGTTTGAAACACAAAGGGGATGCAATATACCTCATCTAACAGATTCTTCTGGTCATCATCTGTGAAATGCAGTTAATCACTGTAATTAGCTGTTACATGACTGCACATCACAAATATGTCAGGAAGAAACATTCAACTTCAGATAAATATTTAGGATTTAGTTCAGTCTGAGAGAACAATACAGCTCATCTCTTTAAACAGATTTACAGTGCAAGATACATATGCCAATGACTCCAAGGGCCTCTGCTACCTTTGTACTGAAATAATTTATGAAAACCACTCCCAGGATGCTTCAGACTGCAGGAAATGCTGCTTGATTACAAGTGACCACAGCCAGTTTACTAACTCTCCTTTACATCTATTTTCTCCTTTGTTTTTAGCACTTTCTTTCTACTTACACTTTCCCCCACCCTGCAATAATTCTGTTTATCTGATGCAGTGACTGGCCTCAGAACTGAAGCACTGAGTTACACAGAATGCATTTGTAGGAGAGCAGCAGTTTCACAGACAACCTTCCTTGTGGTAACTGAGAGGGAATTTCATTCACAAATGCTGCTGAAATGGCAAAAACTGAAGCTCCTGAAGTTGAATGGAGAGCATTTGGTGGAGGACAGCTTGGAGGTGTCATGGTACAGCTCCTCAACAATCAGCTGATGGCACCAGACCGGAACCTGAGAACCTCAGCTCGAGCCACACTACAGAAGGCAGAAACTCTCATCACTGTGGGATTTTAAGGACCTTGCCAAACAGGATATGTCATGCCAAATTACATCAGAAAATTCAGGGAAGTTTAAAAATGTTTCTAGGGAATGATGATACCATAGATCAGTGTCTTTGTTTCAATGAAAAACGACTAATTCTGATATTCTTTGAAGTGAGACAACTGAGCTGGAATTTCACTTAAAAATAGCATCACATTAGTCTGGTGTCTCTGTTTTGGGAAAGGATATCTGCTACAGGCAGAGAGAATTTTTTCATGACTTCACTGAGAGATAAAAATGTCTCTGAGTCAGCACTCTGAATCCTGACTGTGTTCTGAGACTGAAAACCAGGGAGTGCATTTAGCTATAAACCACAGGCTGGATTTAAAACATTCCCACCTGGTGTAAAACACAGGCAGAGCTGAGATAAAATAAATATTCCAATTTAAATTTCCAATCAAATGCTCCAGTTTGTCTTCTGGAAGCCTCTCCCTAGGACAGCAGCCTGTGCTCTGCAGCATTCAGCCCTCCTAACTGTATCCCCAAGCTTGAAGAATTTTGAAAAAAATATGTCAGGATTAATTTTCCTGCATTTATTTGATATTCCCCTGGGGTGGGATGAACCTGGCTGACTGCTAGGTGCCCACCAGACCTCTCCTCATCATGATAAGGGAAAAAAATAAGATGGAAAACTTGTAGCATGTGAAAAAGACAGTTTAGTGAGTAATTAACAGTTTAGCTAATTAATTTGGCTCTGTCAAATGTGGGGACAGCCCCTGACTACCTCTTCTCAGAATAACTCCTGCATTCCTCTGCTACCAAATCTTTGCCACGTTAACCCAATACAGCTCCTCTCTTTCCTCTCTGGCCTCCCAGTAATTGCTTGGGGAAAATATTTTCCAGAGTTTGTTTAGAGCTTATTGAAGAAAAAAAAAAAAATCTGGTGCTTATGCCCCACAGCAGTGCCAGCAAAATGGAGCTAATTTTACCACCAACAATAAATTATCTTGTCCACACAGAAAGAAGCAAACAGGAAGTGCTGGTTTAATGGTTGGACTTGATGATCTTAGAGGTCTTTTTCAACCTTAATTATTCTATTATTTTATGAAGAGTGCAACAAACACCATTACAGCAACCATCACAGTGTTGCAACAAGCAAAAATTATCTTTTGCTTGACCATACAAATAAAAGATGAAATCAAGTTTTGTGTGAATCATTTATTTGCTTGTATTAATGAAATTCATCTGAGCATTCAGGACACTGCCACTACTGCAGCTGAAATCTACTTATTAAAAAATAAATCTCCGTGGATATATTAGCAATTCCAAAAGAACACAGAAATGCCTGGAGACCTTTTTCCCTATCAACGATCTGATGGTCTTATTTAACTCTTTTATGCAAAGTTTCTCCTGCCGAGCTTCCTGCCAGAGCCTCGTGTCAAAGGCAGGTTTGTGTGAGCTGTTATTACATAGCACCACTCCTTCATTACAAAATTACATGTATTATGTGCAGCAGAATTGCATAATCTGTGTAATTAGCTCATCTCAGCGAGCGCTGGCAGCCAAAGCAGCTGAGAAGGTTGGGCAGAGGGGAGAGCTAATGACACCCATTCAGGAATAAGGATTGCACCTGTAAAACTGCCTGCCCCGGAGCACAGCTGAGATCAACACAAATGCTGATTTATTGCCAGTGCTGGCTGGGGCTCGTTCAGGTGGGTGTGTGAGAGCTGGGCTGAGCAGGCACAGAGAGCTCAGCTGTCAGCCTCACTGGTGCATCAAACCCCACAATGCACAGGAAAAGCTGATCCCTCTCCTTCTTGTTTTGTTTTCCTCTTCTTTCCTTCCTTGTCCTGTAACCTTCTTTCTCCTCCTATTACTTTTTAAGTACAAACCCTAATTCTGCACTTTTTGTGTTGGATTAAGCCTTTTTCTGACCGAGAGATGGGGCAACTGAGAGGTGTTTTAAAAACTTTAATACCATTTTCAGTCTCATGAAGAGTGTGAGACAACACAGATGTTATAATTCAGGCCATCACAACCAGAAGCCAACTATTTCCTAATTACAATACACTATCTGTGTTTCTTGGCCTATCAGCTTTAGCCACACCATGCTGAAAATGCCCTAAAGCAATAATCTAAAATTACCCGTCATGGGTCCTACCACAATGCATTTTCCTAGTTCTATTTCTCCAAATATCTGCTCTTATTTGCAAGGCCATCCTTTGAAGCTTGTTTCTAGCTCCATTTCTCTCTCACCATTGTCTGTCCTATTCCGCAGCATTTTTAAGTCAGCATTTCTTGTCTCAAGGTTTGCACAGGGATGCACCCACTGTGTGAGCCTCCTGTCAGGCTTGGAGAATTCTCTACAAACCCATTTCCCACATTTTGGACCCAGAATTAAGCTGCTGGTTTCTCTATTGCTCCTGTGGGCTGCTGGCCCTGTTACACCCTGCATTGCTCATCACACCTGAAGTGTCCCCTGCACCCAAGGGGCTGACACCAAGAAGCCTTCAGGGAATCCGTACATTGTTATTTAGGTTTTTGCATTTTATTTAGGTTTTAGCACCTAAAAGACAATGTAGAGCCTGATCAAAGGATGCTTCATCCTCCTCTTGTCTCACATCATTTTGCCTGAGAGTTTGAAATTCCTCTTCATCCATGCTACAAAGTTGCCTGATGTATTTGTAAAGTGATTTCAGGAAAAAAAAAGTAATGGAAAAAATAAAACTCAGCTTATGGAAAACAAAGCCCATCTCCTTTGGTAAAGCAGGACAGTTCACTATTTTATCTTCATTGGATCAAGGAATGAAGCCAAATCCATTGGAAGGGATCTGACAACAAGATATGTATTATACTAGAAAATGTAGCCTAGGAAACAACTCTGCATTGCAGAGAAGAGCAGCAAATAGCTGCATAAATGTGATTGTGATAACTGAGCACTTCTTCTGGCACACAGAAAATCTGCAGGTGCTACAGACCAGCAGGTCTGCACCACGACAGCAAGGCATGAAAACAAATACAGAACTGTGAAATCGTATTGCTAAACTCACAAATATATTGGTGATGGTACCCAGCACTTACACAAATCAAATATCCAAGCTCATGGGTGTTTCTGCAGTTCTGAAGGCATCAATGAAAGTATCTCTGGTTTTCCCAGACCAAACAAAGGGATGCTTTCCATTCAGTTCACATCTCCATATTGAGAAGATTTTTACTACTAAAAAAGAGACCTGGAGAGAACACTATTAAGACACTGAAATCTGGCTGCCTGCTTTGCACTTTGTACATGCAAAAGTCTTTTTATGGAAACCCTTGCAAAGCACTGCAAAACACAGATTCTCTCCTCAAAACACTCCTGGCTCAGCCCCAAAGAAATTAATGACACTGAGGAATAAAAGTGACATGCTAGCAGGGAACTTCTTGCACTCTAAACCAAAAAAAGGAGTCTTTTCAGAGTTGGAAAGCTTCAGAGTGCCTGAAATATTGGAGTTAATTTACAAAGGGCAGGGCTGAAGGATGGGGGCCTGAGCAGGGACCAGCTGCAGGGTATGAACAGGTCTCATTTGCTGCTGTTGTGACAGAAACAAGCTGGACACTGCCTCCACCCCTTCCCTTTCACACTGGCACAGCCACAAACGCTGCCTCTTGGCTGCAGCAGGGCTCCAGGACAGCCCCACCTGGGTGGCCCAGATGGATCCATGCCAGCTGGGGCCAGGGAAGTCCTGGAATTCACCCTGAAGGCAACACAGCCAGAAGCAGAGTGGCTCTAATGGTCTGTGGTCCTGTCTTGTGCCTGCCCACCAAATCAGGGGGCAAGAACATCCTCTGAGAGACAGAAAGGAAAATGATGAAGGAAACCAATTTATGCTTATTTCTTTCCTGTTGAGACAAGGGAAGGGAGAAGGTACTCAGGCCAAACACACTAAAAATCAAGCTGCATGTCCCCTTTTCATTTACAAGACAAATACTTCAGGTCTGACATTTTATTCTGTTGAATTTTAGTTTGCTCAGAGGCTCTGGCAGCCCTGCAGTCAGGAATTGTGCCTGTTATGCCTTGGATGTGGGACAGTATCACCCTTATTCTTTACATCTGGTATTTAACCCTCAATTCCCTTCTCTCACCTGCTGTTCTTTGGCATAGCAACTCCGATTTTTTGCCTGGTGTGCCACAGCTGGCAGTGAGGCACTGCAGTTCTTAACCAGAAATGCTTTCTGCATGCTTCCCATAGGTTTGTCCCATCCCTTTGCCCATTCTCATGGCAGAGGTGTCAGATCTAGGTGATCTTTAAGGCCCCTTTCAACTCAAACCATTCTCTGATGCTATGATTTGAATCTTCCAGCACTTAAAATGTATCCCAAGGAAGCTATTTTTATCCAGTCCTTCCACCTCGAGCAGATAACTTCCATGGATGAGCCATCACTGAGTCATTGACATTTCAGGATTAAATCAAAGCAATTAGCCCTGCCTTTTCCAGCTGATTTTCACTGAGGTAACGTGGCAACTAGACAAAGGTCAGTGGCCCATGAGTATCACTCAATTCCCCTAAAAGCAAGCAAAGGATGGACAAAACCATTTTAATGGTGCAGGAAAATCACATATTCTGCATCAGTAGGTAAATGGATTCAAACCAAGAGCCTGAGACCACTCTCAGTCTGATGCACACCTGGTAGCACAAGTTCTTCATAGAAAAACCATCACTAAGTCACAGGTGTCCATGAAAAACAAACAATTGGTGATAGAGGCCACTAAAGGATCTATTTGATATCCAAGGGACATCACAGAACCACAGAAATGCCTGGTTAGAACGAGCAGCAGAGTCCATCTGGTCCAACTTGCAATGTCCAATCCCACACCAGGCTTATTTTCACTGAGCAAAGCCAAAGCTTCTCCATGCTCAAAATTCACACAGAAGTGCTTTGTTTCATGAAAGAAATTATAAAATACCAGTGAAATTTTCAAAGCTACTCATGAACCTAAAGACTCACACACACATAACTAACCTACCACTGAGAAATCAATTTTCTTTCCCTGAGGTTGCAGGAGGTGAATTTTAGCTCAGGTGCACCAGAAGCTGAGTGCACACACAGGTGATTTTCAGCTGGCCCCAGAGCATCAGTGACTCAGTCACATCTCCCCCATTCATGCCTCTCTCTGTGCCTGCTCAGGGCCTGGGAAAATGAGAATGGGGTTGGACAGAGAGCCTACGAGGGATAATGTACTGAAGTGAGACAGGAGACAGGCAGGTATCCAACCACTCAAAGAAGTGATGAAAAAATAACCCCCCAGATTCTCTCAAAGCCCTGTAATTACAGTGAGTGTGGTCATCTGTAATCTCAGGAATTCAGCCACAGATTTGCAGATGAGATCTAACAGAGAATCAGCAAAATAGAAATCCCTAGGAAAAACTTTGCACCTGGCTGCTGAAAAATCCAACTATTGATTAGCATATTTCTAGTTTCAGGAGAACTTTATATATATTCCCAGGATAAACTGCATCACAGTGCTCTGATGTCTGTGCTCTTCTGACACGCTCACCTCACTGGGTCAGCTCAGAGACCCTTCTATCCCCTCAGCATTCACTGAAGCAATAAACTAAAGTGCTCATGGAGAATAAAACTGCTGTTATTACTGTTGCTGGATTTTTTTTCCCCAGGAGAAACATGCTGTGAACATGGGAGAGATGAAGGGATTAAAAACAGATTAAGGCAAAAAAAATCCAAACTCAGAATTGGTTTATAGGTGGACAAGGATGTCTTAACTGTGTGAAAAGATCTTTGTGGGCATCCTTTAGCTGTCCCCAAAAAGAAGTAAGAAGCAGTAAAACCCAGTATTCCTACTACTACAGCCACTCCCTGGAACTGAGTGATGCAGTGAACCACCACAACTTGGATTTATCCCTGTCCCTTTTGAGACAGGCTTGGAAACAGAAAGCAGACCCAAGTGGGAATTTGTTCCCTCACTTTCATACCCAACAAAAGACTTCTGATTTTTGGGTTGCTAAGGAGACTTCCTGAGTCACAGGCAGCTCTGGTGGAAGTGTGCATTTTCAGACATTAATTTGATAATTAATGACACAGGGGCAAGTGCGTGAGTTTATACAGGATAGTTATGTGGAGTGGAAATTCAGAAGTTTGGATTAGATGGCCAAAATTAACTAAAATGTGAACCTATGGGATGCTGTCTTTATTTAATACAAAGTTTTCCTCATGAAGGGGCTGTTTCTACATCACCAGCCTTGTCAGCCCTGTCCCCACTCACCCAGACAGCTGCACTGTCCCAGACTGAAAAAGGCAAGATGCATTCCATTTGCCATCTGTATGGCAGTTGTCTTCTGTTAAGTGGGAAGTTTTCCTTATCTCTTCCAAAACCAATCCTCCCTGAGGGGAAGACATCTGCTGATAACGGCTGTTGAATGTCACTGCATGACTGATAAGAACTGTAACACCCCACTGGGAGATGCTCTGCCCAGAGGGAGGAGCCAAGCATTCCTACCTGGATATAATCTTGAGTTTCTGAAACACCAGCAGGGCTTTTCCTGCACTGGATTTCCCAGAGGAACAGCTGCCTCTTCAGAGGAAGCCTGCACCCTTTTCTACAGGATCCCTGCTCCAACAGAGCCACAGCTGACACTCCAGGAGGATGCAGCCACAATTCCAATGGACTGCTACCAACACCCTGACCAACAGGGTGTCAGGCTGTATTCTGACTCTGTCAGTGTTTTGGTTCACTGCAGTGTTTATTTTATCTTTTTACTTTCTTCCCTAATAAAGAACTGATATTCCTGCTCCAATATCTTTGCCTGAGAGCCCCCCTTAATTTCAAATTTATAACAATTTGGAGGGAACAGGTCTACATTTTTCCATTTCAGGGGAGGCTCCTGCCTTCCTTAGCAGACACTTGTTTTTCCAAACCAAGACATGTACCCCTGTCCATATCCCTTCAATCCCAGCCAACACACCACCATTCACACCCTGAAAGGAAAAATAAGTCCTTTCCTTGATGAAAAGGACATCTGAAAAGGGCTTTCCAAGTCAGGAAAGGTCTCTCTCTCCCCACCAGAGCTCCTGGAACAGAAAAAATTCCCACTAGGAAGGAACCTGTGAGGAAATTTCTCAGTGGAAGTCCAACACTGGGAAATCTCTCTGAAGGACCCTGCTTCTCCCTTTCCTCTTCATCCTCAGCCTTTTACTCTGCTGTCCTGCAAAGGAATAGGGTGTCCCCTCCTTATCAATCCTAGAAATCCATTTCCAGCACCCAAACTCTTGTTTCTCACACTGGTTCCTGCACAAAAATGGGAGTTTTCAGTTGTTCAAGTGTGTTAAGATCAGCCCAGAAACAACAATCTCTGAAATCCTTCTGCTTCCAAACTCTGCATCAGCTGCTCCAGCTGCAGAGCAGGAATCAGTGTGGAGCCTGGAGATCCTGCAACAAGGCCTGACTGCTCATGATGTACTTTGAAATACACAACTGCTGATGTTTCAGGGATTACTGGCATAATTCAGCAATTCCTAAGTTAGATAAAAATTCTTAGAAATGAGAAAAAGAATCCCTGGGAAGTCACATTTAAGTTTAGTTAAAATGGGGATGATGCACTAGCAAACTAATTTCCTATTTTCTGCGTTTGTCTCATTTCCATAAGACATTTTCTGTTTTCCAAAGCTCTGTTTACTCCCTGGCTGACTGAGGAGGATGCAGCTCCTCTGCATTAATTCTTCTGTCACAGCATGGCCAGGGCATTCCAACCACCAGGGGTTTAGGACAATACAACCAAACAGGGAAAGGTTCTTTCTTCTTTTGGTTTCCCATGGAAATCTCTTCTTGAGACTTGAGAATTTTTTTCCTTTTTAAATTTTTTTTTAGTTTTTATTTTTTAATATTATTCCTATAATTTGATTCAAAATATTTCTTCTCCCAGCACAAGTTTCATATGGAGCAGTATCTGCTCCTCTGTTATTCCCAGCACTGCAGAGAAAGAAGTCAGCATAAAGCAACCCTAGTTTTATTGATTTTATGACTCTGTCCCAAGAGCTACCAATTATGAATTCCAAGAATAACATCTGAGGGGAATGAAAACCACACTGGAGAAAAAAAAAAAAAAAAGAAAGAAAATATCTACTAAAAATCCATTCCCCTTCAATTTCCATGGGAAACCTTATTTCTCATCAACTTCTCAAGCTGCTAAGAATGGCTGTTCTAATCTGGGTGTCAAGTCTGGATGTTGGGGTCCAAAACTTAGTAGGAGATTCCATTTCCCAGGACAGCAAACCTTAGGGAAAGCCTTGAACAACTGTCAGAGCCTGAGAATTTTATTTGGACAAAGATGCATCTTGAAGGTCTGTTCTTCCAAGCCACAGAGTTGCAAAGACTCACTATTATATGAACAGCAAAGATACTTCTATGTCACGGCAGAGCACAAACAGAAACCTAAAGAACCTAAATCTGCCTAATTTATTGATTTAATTGTTCTGCAGAACACGAGGACAGGCAGGGCAGAGCTGAGGTGGTATTGCCCCACTGGTAACACACCTGTGAGTTATTGCTGTTAAGTGGGAGCACCTGGAGCATCTGCCAAGTACTGAGGGAAAATCCAAGAGCTGCTGCCAGGGGACAGAACTGAGACATCAGATGGATGCAAGGGGCAGCAGTGCAGCGAAGAACACGGCGTGTCCAGCCATGAGCAATCCCTGCATCATCCAAAGGCAGCTTCCTGCTGCCTGCTTAGCTTTGTTTCACCCCTGCATGGCTGCACTGCGCTCTGCATGGCTCCACATCCTCTACCACAACACACACCTGCCTGGGAACAAAGCTTGGCACTGCCCTTCCCGCAGCTTTTCAGAGCAGCTCTGGTGAGAGAGCCAACACCCCACAGAAGAGGGGACACAGGATCCCTCCCAGAACGTCCTTCCCCTCTGTGTCCTTGTCCCTGCCCCACTTCACGAGGTTTTTTTTGCCGTGCAGCGGGATGGGGAGCAGCTCTGTCCCAGGGTCACCCTGCACCATCCATCCCTCCCGTCCGCCCTGGAGGGGACACCGGCTTTACCTGCACTCTAAGTGACACCCTGTGGCTGGCAGGAGGAATGGCTGGTGACCGTGGCCTCAGTGACACTGTCCCCCAGCTTTTGTGACAGCAAACTGAGGCTGCAACCCAGTCCCAGCGAGCCTCAGGTGAGGCACAGGGAGCCTCAGGTGTTCAGCGCCTGGCGAGAACAGCCCCATTCCACCTTCGCGGTCCCACCTCAGCCTCCCACAGCTTGTCCGGGTGGAAAAAGGGTCACAAGGCACAATAAAACAAGATCCTGATCTACAAGGGAGTGTCCACGCTGCGTGCAGCTGGGTGGGAATTGTCCCTTCGTTTTAATATGGTGAGATGAGGATTTGTAATAGGTTTAATTCTTTCCCTTCCCCGTCTGCTCCTGAGGTGTTCCCTCTTCCTCCCCGTGATCTAGAAGAACACATTTTTGCAAGTGTCGCCTAATTCCAAACTTGTGGAAAGAAATGGACTTCAGTCCATCTGTTTGCCAGCTGGAAGTCACTGCCAGCTTAGACAATAGCAAGTTCCAGAGAGATGGATGTGGCAGCTGCCTTAGGGAAAGAAAGAATTATGAAGACGCTTCCAAAATAATGTGGGCAACCCTTTGTTTGCTGACCCTCCCAATGGCCCAGGGTTGAAAGCCCTCAGCGAGATGTGCCACTGCTCAGATCTGACTGACTTTTGTGCAGAATGGCAGCTACAGTTACAGTTTTGATGAAGTTGGGTGAATTTTGCCCCAAAGCCAAGCCTAAACTGAAGAGAACCCAAATCAGGTGCAACAGGACCACAGCAAAGCCACCTCAAGTTATTAGCAAAGAATAAAAGTACAAATCCATGTTCAATTGGCTGGAGGAATGGTCCTTGAATGTTGACTGAAGTAACATTAACAATCTCCTTATTTTACTACATGCAATTAACTTGTGTCCTGGGCTCAATGAAGAAATCACATGTTTTACATGATGATAGTAGTGGGAACAAAAAATTGGATTTTTTTCATTCCTTCTTGTAAATATTATTTCCAACACTTTTCTTTCTTCCAGACTGCAAAATCAGAGCCATCTTGTACCACAAATTATGCTTCACAAAAGAAAGAAAAAGAAGAAGAAAAACTTGGGAGGGAGCAAGTGAAGCCTCTTCCATCTGTGCATGACTGAAATCCAGAGCCTAGCACTGTATTTGTGGAAGATGTGTGTATTTGTGTTTGTCTGCAAAAGCAGGAAGAGAAAATGAACAAAAATGGTTGAAATCTTAATCTGGACACAGAGCTATTGGAGACAAGCTGACCTAATCAGCTGCAGATTTGATTTCCTCAGAGAGAACCTTTACGAGCTTAAAAATGATGTTTTATTTCCTCCCCCAGAATTCCAATTCTGGACTTCTTTTTTTCCACTGTCGAGTTTGTTGCATTTCTCATCAGCCTCCTTCCTTTAACTTCCATGTATTCTTGACTTCCTAGCTGAAAATACTGTGTTTTACCCCCCAGGATGGTTGATACATGGCTACTGCAAGGCTGCAGACTTTAAAAAAAAAAAAAAAGTCTTTTTCTAGTGACTCCATAACTAAAATTGACTACAAAACATTTATTTTTATCCCAAATCCCCTGTCATTAAACAGTGGGATAAAAGCCTTCTGGACATCTAACAAGGTTACAGAAGACAGATGAAGTGAGAGTAGTTTTAGGGTTTCATAGTAATTTTTTTGAGTCTGAAAGCACACCTGCATGCCCATGATGGACATTTTATTTCTCTCCAATAACGATGAAAAGCCATCAGAACTTCAGGGCTCTCTGTCATTTACAGCAGGACTTTGCTTTCAAAAATGCAGCCTTTAGAATTCAAGCCAGAAAAACCTCTGGGGTACAAGTAAGTCACGTGAATGTGAGCAATAGAAGTAGTCAAGACACTAAAATACATGAGATAAAACATAAGTGAAAATGTTAATTGAGTCTCTGGGCCAGCCACTTCTAAAAGTGCACATTTCTGTAATTATCAGGACAGGGCTTGCCTGCAAAATACGAACAAGACTGTGAGACTTGACTTCCTAGTAAGGCTCATGTTTTCTATGCAGGCTGGATCCACATCTCTAGAACTCTGAACAATAATTAACCAGAAGGAAAAGCAGCAAAGGTTAGATCTCCATTAAAAAATGGGGTTTTAACCTACGAAAATTAGCTCTTTTAAAAATTGAATCATCCCTTTAAACCCTTTCAAAAGAGGGGAAATGCAAACCAGAAGAGCAATTAATTCACTTCTTCACCCTTCCCTCAGCACACAAAAGGTTCTTGCTCTGTGTTCAAGATGAGACAACCATGAACTGCAGGAATTCTTCTCTCAGTGTGGAGCAAGCCCTGCTAACAGGTACAGGTGTGATCTGTGTGCCAGGGGCTCCTTCCCCCATGCCCATCCATGTCAACATGAGTTGCTAAATCACCAACCCTCTCCAAAGCTTTCCCAGCAGGCAGCTGGTGGTAGGGCCAAGGAAGAAGGGATGCACACCCCCTCAGGACAAGGAGGAGCCCAGTCCCCATCAGGGCAAGGTTAGCAGCGCTTATGTGCCTGTTCTCAGCTGCACAGTCCCTGGAGAAGGTGAGGGGAGGCTTGGTGTGGTATCCAAAACTCTCCTGTGAAGTAGCTATTTCAGTCAAAGAGCTTCCCTACACTGAGAGAGAGAGAGAGGGGGGGATTTGCAGGCTGGGAGTTGGAGCTACAGAGACCTTTTGTTGATCACAAAAGCAGTTTGATCTCAACCCCCAGGTGTGGGATCAGTTCAACACCTCACACACCCAGGGATGGACTCAGCTGCCTGAGCACGGGCATTGGATCATTTGTCACTGAGCATCTGGGAGATGAAACACAAACCTACAACAAGGCTGGGCCCTCTGAAACAGCAACAAAATACCCCGTGGCATATCAGACAGCCCTGTCACTTCTGCAGGGGCTGCTGAGCTGAGCTGCTGAGCTGAGCTGCTCATTTGGGCTGAGCTCAGTAACTCCCTAGGCTTCACTCCTTCTGTCAATTAGAGCTCTGACTGGTATTAGAGCTTAAATACTTAAATTAGCTCTTGGTACTACTTGGAAATACCTAGCTTTTGTGGGTTTTAATCTGCAAGACCTGCTGAATGCCTGCAGCTCCTGCCTGCAGCCCAAAGTGAGCAGCCCATGATGGATGGGTGTCACCACAGAACACCCCCCCCTGCCACTCCAGGTGCTTGAGACAAAATTCGGTTGAGGCTACAAAAGTCAACATTTCTTGTCCAGCAGATGAACATTAAACCCTGGATTTCCACTTTGCACAAGGAAATCTGTAGGGAAAGTGTTAATGTAGGCATACTTTAGCCTGTAACACGCTCTAACTACGTGCTTGAACAGCTGCTTTTTAGCAAGCAGCAAAACCAGACTCATTACAGGCCATTTGCTGAATTAATCAAGCCTCAGGACATCCTAATAAGTGAATTAATCTGTTTCCTAAAACAAAACTAAGAGCTTCACACTGTCAAAGCATAAACACATCTAGAGGGCAGCAATGATATTGTAATTTTTCACTAAATATAGAACCTGAGCAGAGACAAGTGCACAGTCACACACTGCAGCAACACAGACTTTTTTTTTCCTGTTTATTTTAATTTTTTCCCCTTTGAGAATAATACATAAGAACTGCAAAATTGTAAGTGGATGGCATAATTTTCAGCTCCTTGGTCAAAGAGCATTGTGCCCATATTCTCATTGCAGGGTAACCAGAGTGTGGTCTGTCAACATGACTTTATTTCCCAAATAAAGAGGGAGGGAAAACCCCCAACATATCACCAAAACAACAAAATGTCAGGGATAAAAAATCCTCACAGACTGACAGACTTTGTTTTACAAATGCAGCTGAAACTTATCTGAGTCACTCAGCAGCTCCCAGGAGACACAGAGAAACACAGACCCAGGCACAGAATCACCACGGGCATCTCTTGCAGTTAGGATGGAAATATTTTACACCAACAGTTTATTCTAGTGTGGCAAACAGGAGGGGTGGTTTTTTAAGCACTTTTTTTAAGTTTGGGCTTGTTTTTTTTTTTTTTCCCCCTCAAATGCTTTTTCATTGAATTTGCTGGCATTGGCAGGGCTTGATAGCATTCCCCATCTGAGTCAGAGTGGACATCAAAGCCTGAGAGGTGACAGGATGGACACAAAGCAGGGGAGGTGCATCCAAAGCCTCTGATGAGCTGATCTGTGGAGGAACCTGTCTGTTTTTGTCTTGAATTCCATCCCTTACACGCACAGAGACTACAGTGAGGTGCAGAAACAGCCCCACAAGTACCAAAACTTGGCCATGGGTCAGTGCTTTGTGCTTCTCTGAGTTTTTCAAAAGCTTTTCACATTTTTTGGGCACTTCCCAGTCTGGATTTGCCAGTGTCTCCAATGCAAAAGCTTTCCTTGACAGGGAATGCTGCTGGGTTCATTCCCTCCAGCTGATGGGCTGCTTTTAGGAAATTGGTGGGAAATTGGAATCTTTGAGAGCCTGATTTTTAAAAGTGAAAAAGAAATCACTGAAACTGATCCAATTTTTTTTACAGGCTCTCAAATGAGAAATATACTGACAGATATACAAAATATACTCACAGATATATAAAATCAATGCAAAGAAAAGCTGTAGCTCCTAAAAGGTAGAAGCTCATGAATGTGGGATACCTGACAGCATAATAAATGCTGAGTTACACCCTAGAGCTGGATAAGCTCTTAGTAGAAGAAAGGCAATGGAAGGTGATTTTTCTAAATTGGTCTAATTTTGCTCTCAAAAAAAAAAATCAGTGTAATATAACAAACCATCATTTCTCTCACTATCTCATCAAAATGCAAAACAAAATAGAAGAAAACTACATACCCTAGGAAGAAATCTTATGTTGATTCAAGCCATCTCCTATCAGACCTTCATTTTGAGCTGTATTATTCACCTCTGAGATTTGCAAGATCCATTTCCCATTCTTTAATCAGTTGTCTGGGCTCATTTTATCATCTGCATGGGGAACACAGCTGAGGTTTTCAGCACAATCAGCCTCATCACAAATGAAGCAGCCCACAAACCAACTTGGTGAAATCATGCAAGTGGTCAGAAAGTGTTAGTGTTTGGTTTTCCCAAATTCTGGACGTGTTCTGCATGCAGTAATTATATTTTTTCGAATGCCAAAAGAGATTGCACCTGTGTATTCAAACCTTAACCTGCTGTCCTATTGCTTTCCCTAGCTTTAATCACTTAACTGCTATTTCCCAAGGAGCTACTGATTCCATAAGCTGACCAGATTTTGATATAACCCTTCCCTCTGTTTTCTGCACTACAGCTTGGAAGAACTACACACATGGAAGTGTCTGAGATCATCTGGAGGTAGCTACTCACATTTTATGTTGAAAGGAGAAAAATATCCTTTTCCTCAGAAAATAATGCTTCAGCATTTCAAAAACATATTTCCATCAGTCTTTAATTTAATTAACATGCCATTGTTTTAAGAGCAAAGAATTTAAGAAAACTTACTAGCATTGCAATACAAGCATCAGCCACCACTGAGAAGGAGAGGAGCAGGGGAGAACTTTAAATCAGGTCATTGATGAACTACTGAAAGCATCAACAGAGTTTATAGAAACCAAACTGGGATATTCAATAATTTTTTTTTCTTTCATATACAGGAAAAAACATTTAAATTCTTTCCACTGTGTCTGCACTGCCCTTATTTCTCAGAAATTTTCTTCTGGTCTCAGCTGAGACTTGTCCAAGTAGTGAAGTATCTGCTGTAATCAAAGCCAGCATCACCCAGCCCATTCCAAGTTCCCTCCTATTTTATTGCAAAGACCCAGGTCTGAGATTAGAGGGCTTTAGGATGATTTTGCAGTTCTCTGAGGCAACCTTTTACTCTGCTCAAAGTCTGTCCCTAAGAACTAATCTGGCAGGGGACTTTGTTTCTCAGGGCCAACGCACCAAACTTTTGGCCAGTTACCTGACCATGGTACCTGGAGCTGGGGAAGGAATAAATTCACTTTCTACAAATTTAAAAATAAGATCTAAAATGTCAGGGTCACTCTTTTACGGGACTTGAGGAGAATGCTGGCCCCACAAAATTAACACTACCTGCAAGTGAGATCACCAACACCCAAGCAAAAGTTCTGAGTGAAACCTAGAATGAAATTATCCCTACGGTCAAAACCACACTGAAGAAATGAGTGACAAACAAGTGGGTGCACACATTTGGAATTAAAATGTTTTAAAACTCTTAATGAAAGGTCCAAAGGGTATTGACAGATAAGCAGAAGGAAATGAGTGCCTGGGTCCCACAGCCTGAATAATAAATGTGTAGTGAGTCATCATCATGATTGTTTACCTCGAAGAATAAAGCATCCAGGAGATTTCTAAGGAGCCCCCATGCTCCCTTGCTTTGAATATTATTTGCCTGCTAATTTCCTCTCCTGTCTCCCGTGCAGAGCTGATGCAGCTCCAGCCCCAGCAGCCAGTCCCTGGTGAAGTTGCTAAAACAGATTGCAGCCCTCAGCCTTCTTTCTGTCTGTTCCATCCAACTCCCAGCAGGGCTTGAACCCCTGCTCACACAGCCAGCCTGGAAAAGGCACTGACTTTCCAAAATGCAGTTTAGGTGGTAGGAATAAGTGTTCCATGAGCCAAAGGTTGTCTCATTATCCAGGTGGGTGAAACACTGCTACAAACACACTGAGCTGTAGGCAGCTGCACATGCACAAACACATGCACAAACAAAGCACCACAAACCCTCCTCAGACTGCAGAGGAGATTTTCTGCCCAGATCTCCCTAAATGTACTTCAGCAAAGAGGAAACAGTGTCCCCAAGCCTGTGCTTTTGAGAAATCTGCATCATTCCAGGCAAAAATTTTGACTATACAGGCTGGAATGTGGAGGAAATGTTGATTCCCAAGCAAACATTTTTTTTTTATTTTCTTGGTTTTTTTTTTTTTTTCCTTTAATGAAAATAGATTTTGGGTGTCCCCAGGCGCCTTCTGAATGCGAGATCTGCGGGAGTAGAAAGGAGTTTGTACTTACTCGTGGTGTTGTACTTGATCCCATTGAAGAACTCCGGGCAGGGTCTCTCCACGAGTTCCCCCGCAGAGGTTCTGGGCCAGCAGGTCCCGATCTGGTCCGTGGTGGCATTGCAGTACGGACCTGGGGTTAAAAACAACGAGACAGAAAGGGAAAAAGAAGCAGTTGAGAAAGCACAAAAGCCACGCACTCCGCATCACAAAGCAAACCGAATCTCAGCACTTGTAAAGCTTTTCCCGAGCTCTGCGCCAGGTAACAACTCCTACCATCAAAGCCCAGGAAAGGGATAGAGGAACTCTCTAAAAAAGTCTCGTGTAAACGATCCAGGAGGCTGCAGTTCACATCAAATTCTTCTAAGATGAACTGAGAGATGGTCACATCCATTATTCCCTCTGGGACTGCTGGATTTGATCAGGCTCCTTCACCCCTTAGTGGCTTTTTTTTTTTTCTTTTTTTTTGGTCCTCTCTTCTTTTTCTCCTTTCTGGAGCCAAACGAGCATCAAGCCGCACTCGGGCGCGTTCGAGCCGCTCCCGCTCGCAGCGCGCTGACAACTTGGCTGAGTCTGCGTCTGCCTGAGCGGCTCAGCCCTCCCAGCTCCTCTTCCCCTTAAATCCAGCGGCTCGGGAGCCAATGGGATGGGGCTGAGCCCGGGCTGAGGGGCTCACGTCTCCCCGGGGTCCCCAGCCAGCTCCCAGATGCCGCCCGGCTCCGCCAGCCCGCGGTGCTGCTGCATCCCCCTCGCCCTCCTCCTCCCTCTGACACACAGAGGCACGGTTTTATTGTTAGCTCCAGGGATGAGCGCTTTTGCAAAGAAATGCTCGCTGCAAATTAAAGCCAGGGAGAGCAGGAAAAGCCATCAGAGGAGGAGAACTCCTCGTTTTTTTTTTTTTGTTTTTTTTTTTTTTTTTTTTTTTGTGGAGAGAAGCAATTCCTGCCTTTGCTGCATGGAACTGAGGATGAGCAGGGATGCTGGGGCAGGGGGGAAGGAGGGACCCGGTCCAGGAGGTGCTGTGCAGGCCTTGAGAAAGAAGAGAAATAATAAAAGTAGGGATGAAAGATAGAAATAATAAAAGCAGGGATGATCTGATAGAAGAGAGGCGTTGGAATAAAGGGATCTGGAGTAATCATAGGATCACAGAAGGTCTGGCTTGGAAGAGATGTTAAAGGTTATCTCGTGCCAACACCCTGCCGTCGGCAGGGACCCCTTCCAATAGACCAGGTTGCTTCAAGCCCTGTCCAGCCTGGTCTGGAATAAAGAAATCTGGAATAATGTCCCACAGAAGATGCAGAGTGGGGAGAGTAAATCCTAGGCACCGAGGGAACAAATCTTTCAGCCACTCACAGGGATGGGATGGGGTGGAGAGTAGAGCAGGGAAAGGCACAGAGAGCTTTGAAGCAAAGGATGGATCATTCAGGGGAAGAGGAAGAAATGTCCCTCTCATTCTCCAGTGGGAGGAGAGAGCAAGGTTTTCAGAAAGGATGAGCACCCAGACTGACCAGGAGCAAGAGCAGAAGCCTCTAAACAAGAAAATCCTGAGGTGGGGAGAGGGGAAGGGCAAAGGGCTTGACAAACTGAGGTCAGTGTGGGACAGGATGAGAAGGGTCTGGTGAAGGGCAGGGAGGAGAAGTTTGGAAGGAGCTGCCCAGAAGCCCGGCAACCTTTGGGAAATCAACACTCAGCAGAGTGGGACTGGGTGAAGGGCTGCAGTCTGGGACATGCTGGAGAGCAGCTCAGACCTGACCAGCCTTTCTGACTTGCTACACCAAGCTATGAGGAAATCCCTAAAAAAAAAAAAAAAATGTGTTCCTGGGGATCATTTATGACCACAGATTTTGGGAAGCAAACAAGAAATTGACTTGTAAGGGAGTAGACTGAGATCAGTAGATATGAAGTGACAGAGAGGAATGCAGAAAAATAAGGCAAAGACAGTAAAACTAAATATTTACAGTCTGTTCACAGCTTTAGATTGGACAAGGTGCTTATGCTGAGCTCAAAGCAGTGGTACAGGACTTCTTATAACATTTATTTCGCAACTTGCAAAGGCCTGGACTTTCCTTTTATATTAATATTTAAGACTGAAGGGCTTTATTCTTTACTTTTGAAGGACCAGAAGAATTGTGGCATCCAGAGAGAGGAAAAAGAAAAAATAACTGGGTTAGAACAACAAATAAATTAACAACATACACTGAGAAGAGAACTAGCCAGGATGTTATTTTGCCATCTGGGAATCTGAAGATTTTTTTAACATTTTCAGATTGCAATGGCAGAGAGGGGAGGAGTGCCACTGTGGTTTTGGGATAAGTATTTTTATTTGAAATATATAAAAACCCATGAGAATAACAAGTGTACTAATTCTCTAGACACTGTGATATTCTGAGGCAAATGAATGCATCTCTCTGCTTCTCTTTCTGGAGCCTTGATCTGCTTCTCAAGTCAATGTTCCCAAAACTGCAGCCCTTCTGGAGTAATCTCAATTGCAACAAATTAACCCTTCTCAACACCAACAGATCTCTTTGTCCCATGCACCTCCAACCCCAAAAAGCAGGAGAGAAAATTTTTTTTAGCATCAGTCACCTAACATGACCACGACCAACCTACTGGCTGGCTTTGAACGCTGCTTTGAGGAGAAAACCCTTTTTCTTCAACTTCCAAGAGTGAGGGATAAAGGGTGCTCCAAACCCTCATTTTCTCCTTCCTGAAAGTTCAGTTGAGCTCACAAAATTTCTTCTTGTTCCTCAAGCTGAGCCTCTCAGGGGTGGCTTTGAGACCTTCTCATGGGACAACACCTGAATGTGCCCAGTGGTACCACTGAGCCCCGTGGCTGCTCCCACACAGGCAGGACTGAGCAGTCAGCAGGACACTGGTCCAGGATGTTGTAAGATTATTTTTTTTTTGTCTGCTTTTGCAGCCTCTCTGCAGGAGAAAAATCACATAGCCTGGCCAAAAGTCTTCATTTCTCACCTACTGTCTGCCCTTTCTATTTTTTCATGCTGTTTGTTCAGCACACTGGAATCAAAATCCTGCTCAGAGGCTTTGGGCACTGGAGTTTCCTGAATTTTTTGAGGAGTGCAGCACTTAATAAATTACAAAAAAAAAAAAAAAAAAGAAGAATGACAGTTTCAAAAAAAGTAACTACTTTTAAATTTGGTAAATGCTTAATGTTCCTAATTCTGCCCTGTGTTTTCCAGAATAAACTCTTGAAGATTTTTTGAATGGTTCAAATATTACAGAGTTAAACCCTAAGCTGAATTTCATTTCAGTTCTGTTCTTTATAGTGGTTTACACCTGAAACAATAGCCCTGAATTAAACAAAATATTTTTTCAGGATCAGGAGAATGATTTCTTCATTTAAGTGAAAAGAGCTAGAAAATCTTCAATCTAAACTGATTTCCATCTTTTCAGTTCAAACTTTAGAAAATCAGAAGCAACACGTATCATACAATCCCATTGTGTTCCATATATTTAATAATAATAAAAAAGACACTACAAAAATAAATATAGAGGGGATGAATGTTGAGGATTAAGTCTGAATGAAGATAATAATTTATTGTTCCCCAGCCCACAGATCAGCACCATTCTTTAATAATCCCAGTTCTACCATAACCTCTTGATGAAAAACTACTTTTGCAGCTATCCCTGGGTACAATTAACCACTTCATCAAAGTTTCCCTCTGACTGGATCTAGTGAAATCCTGACTCTGTCCGTTGGACTCATTTGATGTGCAAATGTGGTTCTTTATGCAAGAAACCAATGACATGAAAGATTGACAGAAATCCTGCAGCTGCTGACACTTCTGCTTCTCTGCCGATGCCATGGCACACGTGACACAAATCAGCCCTTGCCAGGCAGCAGAGATCTGCCTTAGAAATTCCTCAGCATCCCAAGAAAGCTGGGATTTGGCTCTTGGCAGGCAGAAAAACTTTGCCAGCTTCCAGGTGGGCTCGTTCCTGCATGCTGCTATTCACTGGTTGGTTTGGGTGCACGTGCAAGGCTCTGGAAGAGAACAGGACAGACAAATAAACCTGTGCACGCACACAGAGCTCAGTAAGACCCTTTAAAGAGGACTTGTTAAAAGGTCACCTGCAGTTCTTCTGGGAGAGGAACGAGCTCTGCTCATAAATGCCAATGGAAACCTCTGTATGTCAGCCCTCACACCACTGCTGCACAGCTGCTTTCTTCATCTGCAACCTGCTCCAAGCCACAGCTGATGGAATTAGCCAGAGCACAGCTTTTAGTTTGCCCCACCAACAGTGAGTAGCAAGGATGAGCTGTGACTATCCAGCAACATCAAAGCTCAGCTCTGTGCAGACTCAGGCAGTCACTGTAGGTGTTTGGAGAGGGTGGAAGGAGCTCCAGAACCACCTGACTTCTCCTCAGACACTCAATCTACACAAAGCCAAGGAATTCCTGTGTATTTCAAGACCCAGGATGATTATTGAGAGGAGGGGGGGGGGGAAGCAAAGAGGAAAAAAAAGAACAGAACACAAGTTCTCTCCTCATTTCCCTTCTTCAGAGAAAGAAAAGTATTCAGCCTCCCACTACAGTGACAGCTTCATCACTCCTGTTTTCTGTCCATGTGAAGAGCTCCTGCTCTCCAGGCACAGCAGTCACCCTCTGCTCTGCCCTGTAAGAAGGCACAGGGCAGGAAATGCACATCATCTCTCCATCTGGTGACACCAGTGTCCTCTGCACCTCGGTGCCATTTGGCTTTCAGGAATTTTACCTCATCAAGGTGCAAGTATCACACCGAGTCATCGTGCCAGTGTTGGCTTTTCAGCTCTCTTCCTCTAACCCAGGTGTGTACATCCACATCCAGACTCTTCATCTTATGCACAAACTGCTCTGTTAACTCACTCATGGAGTTGTTTCTTCTAAATATGAGCCTGGAGAGTCTCAAGTGGTACAATCAATTTTTTCTCATCTCCTTTTCCTCTCTAAAAAGTGTCCCCCAGTAATCCTTTGTTATTGCAGTGACCTTCCAGCATCAAACTGTCAAGTTACTGGGACTTTTCAGCTTGGTAAGGAATGCAAGACTTTGAGGAAGGTACAAATTTACCCAAGTGGCTTCTGGACCACAAATCTCAAGGACCTCCTTCTCAAGCTGCACTGCAAAACTTCTCTGACTGCACTTCTCAAATGTAGTGACAACACGACCATGAGCTGGTAGAATATTTATCTTCCCATTCCGGGTGTGTAAATACAATTTGCAGAGTGGGAGTACACTCAGACCACAGGCAATTCAAGTAGCAAGAGATTGAGGAGAGCTTAAAGATCTCCACAGACAGCTCTAGAACTGCCATGGATATGTAACATATGGCTGACACCTCTGCCACACCCCACCCTGTCTCCTCACAACGAATTCCACTCTGCTGCAGGAGTAGACTGCTAAAGAAAACCCCTTCTCAAACTGAGGGCTACTCTTTTAATCAAAATCAGCTCCTTTCTGCATCTACTTGAGACCTACACTTAAAATTCAGAGTTGACAATTGTTGTATATGGACAGGAAGATTAGACATAGATACACAGAGATCTTTGTTTCAGCTGATAGACTCATTTGTTAGAAACAGGAGACATCCTTTATTGCTAGAAATGAAGTCTGACTCCACTGAGCAAAGATAAAATTAATAAATGCAGGTATGTGGTGATGAATCTTTGCACCTTCATTGATGCTAGAAAATATTTACTGGGGGTGTAAAAAGATCCAACAGCATAAATAATAAATTACTTGTAGCCATTTATTATTTATGCTGTCAAATCACTATATTTCAATACAATATCAATATATTTCTTTAGGCACATTAATACACTTGTCATTCCCTACAGCTATAAAACCTGGGTGAGTGAATCATGGTACATGGGACAAACGATGAGACACTGCAGGGAGATTACAAGAACACAAAGCACACAAAAGAACCAACCTTGTCACACTAATAAACTGCCAGAGTTATTTTTCTTGAAGTGAGCTGTTTTAGATGAATGTACAGAACATCATCTACTGCATAAGAGCACAACATTCCAGAATAACTCTGATTTTATACAGGGTCAAATTCAGAGTCAACGCTTCGCAGACACACAAAAACACAAAGGAGCACATCTGATATATTTATCTATGCCTGGCAATGGCTTGGTGCTCTGTTTACAGCATAAGCATAAAAAATAACAAAAAAAAGGGAGTTAAGCCCCATCTGAACAAATGATGACCATGAGGATGTGTGTTATTATCTCACTCTTTCTATTGTGTACAATGGGACCACTGCCACAAAGGATGCAAAGATTCAGGGGTCTTGTCCTGTTCTCCTCCTCAGCACACTCAGCCACAAAATTCCTTGTGCCTTAATTCAGCATATGCCAAACTTTTGCCCTCCCTGCCTCCCACTCTGCTTTGTTTTGCTGCCTTTCAGTGCATGCTGGGAAGATCTGAGTAGTCTTCCCATGCATCATAAACTGGGAGGACGTACAGAAATAAAAGACACCAAAATGTTCAGAAGTCAATCCCTCATTTCCTCTGGAAGCTCACAGGCACTGCACGGTGCCTGATTTGGAAATATCAGGTAGCTCAGAAAGCACAAAGAGAGACAAATAACACACGATCATGCTGCTCAATATGCCAGCTCTAAAAATGACCCAAATCAGATGCCACCATGTCTTAGGTTGCAAATGAAAGATGTGGCTGGGGGTGTTCTGGGGCAGTTTTCTCCTGTCCATGGGGCAGTTTTTTCTTTATCTCTCCCACAGCCAATCCTCCCTCCAGGAGATCTCTGCTGTTCATGGCCACTGAGTGTCCCTGCATGGCTGAGAAAATTCCATCATCCATGGGGAGATGCTATGCCCAGGGGAGGAGCCAAACATTCCTACCTGGATCTAATCTGACCTGGGAACAGCACAGCAGCCTCTGCCCCCTGCATTCCCAGAGGAGCAGCTTTCTTCCCCCTGCATTCCCAGAGGAGCAGCTTTCTTCCCCCTGCATTCCCAGAGGAGCAGCTTTCTTCCCCCCTGCATTCCCAGAGGAGCAGCTTTCTTCCCCCTGCATTCCCAGAGGAGCCCAGGCCCATCTCCCCCAGCCCTGGAGCTCCAGAGGAAAACTCCCCCCTTGTGCAGGGTCCCTGCTCCAGCAGAAGCACAGCTGGCACTGCAGGAGGGCTGAGCCACCCTGGGATGGGGCTGTGCCACCTCCCTGACCCACAGCCTGACAGGGCCTGCTCTGACTCTCACTCTGTGTTTTGTATTACTGTATTACTGCATTTTTAATTTTGCTAATAAAAGAACTGTTGTTCCTACTCCCCTATCTTTGCCTGAGAGCCCCTTAATTTTGAATTTACAACAATTTGGAAGGAGGGGGTTTACACTTTCCATTTCAAGAGAAGCTCCTTCTTTCCTCAGCAGACACCTGTCTTTTCAAACTGAGGCACACCAACAAAACCAGCCTGCTCCAAATTGCCAGGATCTAATCAATAGGGCTTCCTAAGCATCTTCAACAGAAAAAAAAAAAAAAAAAAAAAAAGAGAATCAACCCTTTGGTGTCTGGGCCTTGCCTTCTTGGCCTAGCACACATGGTAGCTGCAATGTCATGACTCCCAGTTTTAAACCATCCAACTCATATTTGCTTGGTTTTTCTTAGAGGAGAACCCTCAGTCTGCCTTTGGGACCCAGGGCTGGTGGCTTCTGTATTCCTTTGGGCTCAAAGCAAGTGGAAAATCGAGGACTTGTAACAGATTGAAACACTGCAGAGCTGCCAGCTCTCAAGGCTCTCTCTGCTTTCCATGAGTTATCAAAGCTAACATTTAAAAGCAAGAAGGGTCTAGACTTTGATTCCACTGCCCAAAAGCCTGTGAGCTGCAAGATCTGAGGTACTCCAGCATATCTGGAATGGCCACATGAGGCTGGCAGAGAAACTCTGGACCCTGGGAAGATCCATCCCTTCTGAAGCAGCAGCCACAGGGCAAACATTTTGTCCTCAGGCATCTCAAGTGTTCTGGGACACCTGTGGACATCAGACTGGGCAAAACCTGGACCTGATATAAAAGGGAATAATCCAATCAGCAGCATGTCACAGGGAGGCTTTCACTATCATTACATTGGCTTTATTTAGTAGATTTTTATTCCTTGGGTTAATTTAAATCATTCATAAATGTGGGAAACCTCCTAAAACACAAACAGTAGCACAAGCCTTGTCGAGCAACTAAAGTTTTCCTGATAATTTTCTCCTCTTGGTTGAACTGTTATGTTTACAACACATCTCAGTGAGGAAACAAATTTTGGACACATCTCTTGTGGTGTCCCCAGTGCAAATGTTTCCAGAGATGCCAATTCACTAAGGTGCAACCAATAGAAATAAAATAAAAACTTTTGCAATGAGAGTCACCTGATGAGATTGATTTTGCCATCAGCTCTAACCATTACCCTGAGTAGATCTTTGCTGTCTATAAGAGGAACCAGCTTGGATTGATGTAAATGTCTGCATTAATGAGATTAATCCTATTCCAGATGCCCTGAACAAAGATCAAATTATTTGCTGAGCTTTTCCTCACTGGCCCGCCTCATCTCCCTGGAGTGTTTGACAGCTGTAATCCCACAACTTTGGGCCTATCATTTCATGGGAGAGCAAACAAAAATATTTGAAATTGAACACATCAGGAATAAATATGAGAAGAAAAATGTCCTGTTAGGATGGGACTATCGCAATGCCAGCAGCCTTGTGTTTAGAGATTCCACGTCTTAGATATAATGCAATTATTTACCAGAGGAAATCAATACAACACAAGCACTGTGTAATAGATTTGCATCTCTCTGCCAGCCACCACTCAGCAAACACCAGAGAAAACGCCTGAAAATGAAGTGGCAGAAATCATGAGCAGAATACTGACTTTGAGAATTGAGACAGTGGTTCTCAAACACATCATTTTCACCAGACTCTGAGGAGGATCCAGTCACACCAGACACCAGCTGCAATGATTAGGCATGAAAATGGATTATCATAATATTATTATGGCCATGATAACTGAGGAAAAATAATGTAATAATTGCCTGATCCGTGATTTTCAAACTGCTACTGCACACGCTTGCAGCCCCAGAAGAGCAGAGAGGATGTCAGAACATTAATTCTGTTGTAATAGCTTGTGCCTGTGTCTAGAATCAGTGACCTCACATAATTTTGGATTCCTCCTGGGATAAAAAAAATCCCTCTCCAGATCTCCTCCCTATCTTGGCTCACTACCCTTTGATGTCTTCACCACCAGGGCCATCTGATTCTGCAGCTCAGGGTACTTCAGGTCTTGTATGGTTTAGGGTATTTGAGAGGTTTATAGAGGCAGAAGGATTCATTTCACCTAATTCCAGCTACCTAAAATTTGGCTGTCTAGACAAAATCAAGTTCTCTAACAGTCTCCAGGGAAATGGACACTTTCAAAGAATGATGATTCATTTAATTTGGAGACAAATACCTTCTTCAAATTTACAACTCATAGATATTCTACTTAGTTGGCTGTTATTCACTCCAAGATACATTTGAACTTTGGAAAGAGCTGTCACCTGCCAACACATCACATATCTGAGATGGGTATCAGAGTTTTACTTACATGTCAGACAGAAAATGAAAGCTAGGAGTTTATGCTGCTTTGAAATGCACACATATTTGTTTAAATGCTATGCCTGTATTTGAATTTTAATGATCTTGTATGAAGCTTATAGAATCCTGTTATTTTAAATCATACATTTTGAGCCACCTGCAAATTGTCTCTGTCCGTTTTGTGGCTAAGAACTTTCACAATGAGTATAAACCTTGGAAAACAGTTTAAAGCCTCAAACCCCAAGCTTTTTCTGTTCTTATCAAGACATTGCATATGCAGATCTTAATCTATAACTGGTTCCATAAGCATTGGTTATAGTGGTTTTTTACAAAAGACACAAAACAATCTACAAGAATTCAAAGCAAAACAGCTGAAAGCTGAAATAAGCACCAACACTGAAACAGATTTATTTCATCATAGATGTAAAACATGGGTAAATGTCATCAAGCAGCTGATAGTGGGATACAGATTTTAATAACAGGTGCAGCAACAAATTAATCCTGGGAAGTGTGGCACTCCCAATCTGCTTGACATCACCTCTGGGTTTCTTTCCCCAGGATGTGCTCATGTGGTTTTTATGTGGAAAACTGCACGTCTCACCCCAATGAATATTAAAGAATGAGTTTGGGGAAAACACGTAACATTCTGATTAAACATTTTGTCACTCACATGCTCTCACACTCAATTGCAAAGGCAAGATAAAAACATCTTATTGCTCAGCAAGTGATGCTTCTCTTCTGAACTCCTCAAATCTCCTCGTTAACCTTCCAAAATCTCTCACCACCCCCCCGAGTGCCCATCCATGATGTTGCTAACTGCCAGTTATCATCAGTAGATTTCAAAATCTCTGATTGATGCCTTGAAAAAAGTTATTTTTCAGCATTTCTTCCCTTTCCTAGTTAATAAGATAATCAGAATCACCACTTGCAGCAATGTTTTAGGCAACAAGGACCTGCTCATCATGTCTTTATCTTTAGGGACTACGAAATGAAGAAGTAATAATTATTTTGTTTTGAAGAGATTTCTTTGGCAGTTATTGCATTATGAATAGGAATAATTACTTTTGTGAGGACCAAGTTATTTTCATTTTCAATTCCTGTAAAGTTATTAAGCACAACATCTATCAGTTTATCCCTAAAGTTTATCCCCTTCACACAAATAGCCCTTTTTTAGACAGAAATAATGAAGGAATACACACATATTATTTCACTCGCAGAGTTTTTCAGGTGCTGTGAAATTCCTCTGGATCAAAGGAATAATGCAAGTGGGGTACAAGCCATCCCTAAGAGGGCTGGAAGTTCCCACCTCTGAAATATGCTGCAGATATTTCTGCCCCTGGTTTCTAGGCTGGTCTGGCTCCCTGCCAGAGCTCATCCTTTTCCCTCGGCCACAGGAGGGCTCTCCTAATTCTTCATTACTGAAAGGAAACGTCTGATTGAGGACAAAAACACTGCAAAAGAAAACCTGCTTGGAGTCACCTGAATGCAAAATCAAGTCTGTCAAAAAGCCATCAAAACAGGAAGAGTTCACTGGTTCATCAGAAACCCACATGTGGAAAAAAAAGCATTTTACTGTCCTGCTTGGGCAGCAAAAAGTGTTGCTACAGTTAGAGGTGAATTTCCACAAAGAGAAAACTTCCTTTTCGACACAAGTTTATGAACTGCACAGGAAATTATGGGTTTAAGAAGGCCAGAAGTGTTTGCCTTCATCACCCATTCCTCCCCACCTCGCATCGCTTCACTCTGAAATCACAACTCAATTCCTTTTCCAACTAAGTGTGATTTCAGCCTTCTACCAGCTCATTTTGAACTTATTTCCCACCCCAGTACCAATTTCCCAGCCTGGTTCAATTTGCTCTTGATAGATCAATCATCAAACATCAGACCATTGTTAAATGGAAATTTCTGATTGTTTCTCTTCCCTCTGCTTCTTTTGGATCAAAAGGGCTGAGTTAGTTAAACCTAAATTGTTTTGTGGAAGCAGAACAATTTTTTTCTATCTTTTCTTAAGGCCATATTGAGTACCAGAATAAAAGACAAGTAGCTTTGATCATCCCAGAATAATAATTTGGGATGAACTTTGCCCTACATCTTTGTCACTCACTGCTCACCCAAACTCTTGGGTATATCCTGAATCAAAATCAATTTTGTCCCCGCCAGCCAGGGAGGGATGTGGATTTTGCCATTATCCTGGTATGACTTCTCTGAGTTAGCTTGAATATTTTTATTTCTGAGACACAAGCCAGCCAGCTCATCAAGCATAGCAGAAAATACTTTATTTTCCATGAATTAGATGTAGCTTTGAATAAAGAACCCTGGCTGTGGTCATTTTATCCCAAATCCTTTGAGACAGTCTAACACAGATAGAAAGAAATACCAGAGATAATGGACAAATGGATTTTCTTGGCCTTTGCTTCTGTCTTTGAATATAAAATTAGCTAGAGTTGGGCTGAAATATCCTAGGAGTCATTTAAATTACACCTTAATTATTTAGTCTGAATTGTACTGGATTTTTAGCTTGCCACATGACAGAAAATGTACACATAAGAACAAAGGTGTAAAATTTTGAGCAGGAATTTATATCAGTTTCCTAGATTTTTTGAAATCTGCAGCTTCCCAAATGAAATCAGTGGTTGGTAACCTTACATTTTAGATGTTGATGTGTTCAAGCCTAGGTCGGACCTATTGGAGACCTCTTCCAATACTCTTCCAATAATTTCCTAGAAGTGGAGTCTGAGGTGTCTGACTTAACTGTGGTTGCCCACATTATGTATATTAAACTTTTTAAAGCTGAATTCTTACTCCACCTCTACATCTATTTTTTATTTTAGATATTCTGATTTATGTATTTGATTTATTATTATTATTATTACTATTACTATTATTACTATTATTACTATTATTACTATTATTACTATTATTATTGCTATTACTATTATTATTATATTATAGCATTGGAACGAAATGAACTTTAAAGTCCCTTGCAACCCATTCTATGATTATAAGCAAAAGTTATTTCTCCAACACAGTCCTGTGAGTTTAACATTAAAATTCCACTCTCCACAAAAATCAATACCTGAGTGTTCCCCCACACCAAGAAAGCCATGGTTTCATTTTAAATAATTGATTGTTTTATGGAGGCAGAAGAACAGCCCAATTTACCCTCTTCAGATTAAAAAAATAAAATAATCTCTTTATAAGCAACTTCTTATATAAGAATAATCAATTTACAGTTTCTAGAAGAAATCACCACCTCTCTTCTGCAGAATTATACTGGTTTTTATGGATAATGTTCCCTAAAGTTTTTGCTGGAGGAAAAACCTACAGAAAACATAAACTGAGCAGTCCATAAAAAACTGATGGATGGGCACTGCTCATGCCAGCACTCCTCTGAGCTGCAGCTGATGTGGCTGGGATCATTTGTCTCAGTTTATGGTCTGCAGAGGAGCTGTCAGGGCAGAGAAGTCTCCAGGTTCCCTCAAAAGTCAAGAGGGATCCACTCTGTGAAGTCAGTGGATTCCCTGGGATGATTTCTATCACCATAAAGGAGACACTTAAATTGGATCAGATGAATTGTCTTCTAAAAGTGTCTCTTTCTCACCATTAACAATAAAAACAAAACAACCTGGCTGACCTGCACCCTGGGACATGTCTGCGCTATAAATGTCCAGACTGAGGGACAGAAATTCCATCTGTAGGGAAAAAAGAACTGAAAACAGGTCTTCTTTATAGGAAGATCCTTCCTATAAAAACAGCCTCACCTTGAGCAGCGTTGAACACTTCCACTAAGGTTTTGCTTTGTTTTTTGTACAATTTTCCATTATTATTTTATTTTGGTTTTGTAGGAATCCTGTTCCTAACCATGACGTCCTGTATCCAGGACATCCTGGGGTCCCCAGCACAGGAAGAACATGGATCTGTTGGAGTGAGTGCAGAGGAGGCACCAAGGTGATCAGAGGGATGGAGCAGCTCAGCAGTGAGGAAAGGCTGGGAGAATTTGGATTCAGTTCAGTTCAGCCTGGAAAAGAGAAGCTTTGAGGTGACCCAGCCGTGGCCTTTCAGCACCTGAAGGACCCAACAAGAAAGATGGAGAGACTCTTTCTACAAAGGCTCAAGTGGCGGGACAGGGGGGAATGGCTTCCCACTGCCAGAGAGGAGATTTAGATTGGATATTATGAAAAAATTCTTCCCTGTAAGGGTGGGAACCTGGCACAGGGTGCCCAGAGTAGCTGTGGCTGCCCCTGGATCCCTGGAAGTGCCCAAGGCCAGGCTGGACAGGGCTTGGAGCAACCTGGGATAGTGGAAGGTGTCCCTGCCCATGGCAGGGGGAGAACTTAACTGTCCTTAAGGTCCCTTCCAACCCAAACCATTCTATGACTCTACAATTTGTTTTTACAGACCAATAGCACCAACTAAGAGGAAAGTGAAGAAATAATTAGAAACAATGAGCTGTATCCTGTAACTGCATCTGCTGACTTGACAAATCCATGGCGTGTGTTGGAGCATGTGGGAGGCTGTAACAAACAACCAGTCAAGTTACAGAACTAAACCAACCCATTTTGCCCCATTTTCTGGACCTGGTAGGAGTTGAACTGCTCAGGACCAAGAAGTCAACATTGCCAGGTTCCTACAAAGCACTCAAAAAATACCCAGCTAAGTGCTCAAAAAATACTCAGCAAAGTGCTGAGTTGAGGGATTTTCAGCTGGGTATCTTCCATTTGCATAGCAAAGAAATTTTAATTTTTCATCATTTACACTTGTAGTGTTAATACAGCCCATCAGTCTGGGACTGATGTAATTTAAAGAGCAGCAGTTAAGAGGAGAAAAATCTCCTTGAAGCACATCCTTTCCAGAATAAATACAAAGGGAAGGAAGGAGACAAACAAGAAACTAAAAACTTTTACTGTTTAAAGGATAAAATTCTCTTCCATTCTGATTATGTTGAGATCTGCAGTGTTTATCCCAAGAGACATGCTGATCTGGTTTAGCTTCTAGATCCTACCCTAATGAGAAAATGAATCCTAACAATGAAAGTATGATTTATAGGCACAAGACAGATTTGGAGTTTCCATCTCTGAGATTAGAACTGCCCCAGAAAATGAGAACTCACTGGTCTCCTAAAAGCTTCAATTAATGGGTTGAAACAGTAAAAACAAAGGAAAAAACTATTAAAATAGAAAGCAGCTGGGAATCTATGAATGTAGAGCTTATATGGATTTTCAAAGAACCAGGTGTAGAAAATGAAGGTCTCCAAGAAGAACTGGTAACATTCCAGCAAGGAATACAAATGCCTTCATGAATCAATTTATTTTATCCTGTGATTTGCTCCTAGCAGGAGCCATCCCTCTGGAGATGCCTCTTTCTGTATATTGACAGTAAATCAGCAAAGACCAGTGGCTGGTTCAGAGGCAGACACTTGGGTGACCTGGCCCTCTCCAAGAAGACAAAATATTGAGTTTGAAGCATGAGCAGGCCAGAAACAGACTCTGCATCTTTTTTTATTCTTGTTCCACTGCCTTTGGACATGATGTGTCCTCCTCTCCTAGCTGCAGCAACACAACCAGCCCTCCTTGGTTTTATCACCTGACTCAAATTGTCCCTCTCGCCACTGACAAAATGTTTTTTGAAAAGTTTTCAAAGAATTCTGCCTGCACTTTTAAACAACCACTCCAGTTCTGAGGAGACAAAAGTCTGAATAGCCCTGTACATTTCTGAACTACATACTCTACACCAAAGTGTGCTGATGACACAAAAATAACACCAAAAAATGGTGTTATTTCAGCATTAAAGTAGATTCCTTCATTATGAATCACCAAAACTGGTCTTCAGTGGCACACAAATTGTGGAAGCAGAAGCCCACAGCAATGGAAAATAAATATTATATGGCAAACAGCAAGTGATAGGACAAGAGGAAATGGCCTCCAGCTGCACCAAAGGAGGTTTAAATTGGATATTAGGAAAAAAAATTCCTCATCAAAAGGGCTGCAAGCATTGAGCCAGGCTGCCCAGGGAAGGGTGGAGTCACTCTGTAGATGTGGCACTTGGGGACATTGTTGAGTGCTGGGCTTGGCAGTGCTGGCTTTATGGCTGGATTTAATGATTGTAAAGGTCTTTTCCACACAAATGATTCCATTAATGCTAGGCTCATTCTTCAAAATGAACTTGCTGCTTTCCCTAATTGAACCCCTGTTGCTCCAAACAGCAATTTCCTTGGATATTTACTATTCACTTTATTGGGAAAACACACAAAAATGCAAGCTAGGGGCTGCAAAATGTTGATGATAACTTAATTGCGCTAAAATGAATCTAAGCAGATAATAGGAGGATAAAATTGAGGGGCAGAATTATTCTCTCCTAACTTTAGGCATCCACAGTGGAGAGTGAGTTTTATCTTCATAATTTTAAAGTGTGGAAATCTCTTCATTTACTCAGGCAAGCCTCTAACTTTCTAATAATTTTCTAATAATTTTCTGATTAGACATAATGGGAAGAAATTTATTTTAAGGACATTTATTTCCTTTATGGATTTAATATGATTGGTTTTTAAATAAATGGATTTTCCAAGCTTGTAAAAATTTTTCCCTTGTTAAAGGAAAACATTTGAACTTATGGAAATGAAGATTTTTTTTTAATCTCTAGCAGTAATTGTTGAAAATGAAACACATTCCTAAATCTGCATGATTTGGAGTTCCTTAAAGGTAAAATTCGATTTACTCTCAATTAGGCAATGACTAGCAACTAGGAATATTAAGCTTTTAAGCATATTTTTGAAAGTTTGTTTTTACCTATGGGAAATTTTGTATTAGCATTGACATCATGTTGGAAATTCCTAACCAGAAAGGAACAGGAAGCTCTGGCTGTAATTGTATTTACTCCTTGCGAATCCTCCAGTACATCAGGGGAGCTGAAGGAAAATTTTTGTCTAAATATCCTGTGGCAGCTGCTTCTCCGTTAAGTCTTAGACCACTGAGTTTGTGCAGAAATGATAGCAGGAGATGAAAACCCTAAAAAGTCCTGGATACCCTGATTTTCAGAGCTCTGGATTCTCCTTCACCTCATCTCCACCACCCCCATCTTCCCAACAGCCCAGCAGGCTCTGTAAGAGGAATAAGGACTGGTGGGGACACCTAGATATTGGTGCTGGGATGCCCGATGCAGGAAGAATGATTTCAGAAGGTGAAATATTGACTTTATTATACTATTTTATACTGTAACTATATTACACTCTATTACACTAAGAACTATCACTAACTAACTAGAAAACCCGTGACTCTCTCCTGAGAGTCCCGACACACACGTGGATCCAATTGGTCAATGAATTTCAACCACTATTACTAGAATTTAATTAAGCAATCACATTGCGTAAATCTCTAGAACATATTCTACATGGGTACAAATGCAGGAGTAGTGAATGATATAAGAATTGTTTTGATTTTTTTTTTTCTCTGCTTCTCTCACAGCTTCTCTCAGGAGAAATCCTGAGAAAGCCAAGTCTCTCTCTGTTCAGAGGGTATGTGAATACCACTCCTGGAAATATGCAGCGAGATGCAGAGGAGGACCTGAGGGTCCAAAGAGGAAGATGGAGTGAGAGATGGACATCTTACATCTCAGAAATTTGTGAGGGAGTGTCCCAGATTGCAAGACAAGATGAATTCCATTTACCATCTGTATGGCAGTTGTCTTCTGTTAAGTGGGAAGTTTTCCTTATCTCTTCCACAACCAATCCTCTCTCAGGGAAGGCATCTGCTGATAATGAACTATTGAATGTCACTGCATGACTGATAAAAGTTACAGCATCCCATTGGGAGATGCTGTGTCCAGAGGGAGGAGCCAAGCATTCCTACCTGGATATAATCTGGGTTTTTTGGGACACCACACTCTGCCTTTCCTGCTGGATTTCCAGGAGGACCACAGCCATTCCAATTTGGACAGCTACCAACACCCTGACCAAAAAGGGTGTCAAGTTGTATTCTGACTCTGTCAGTGGTTTTTCTTTTGTATTATTGCATGTATTTTGTTTTCTTTTTCACTTTTCCTAATAAATTGTATTTATGACTTAGAGTCTCTCACTGCTTTTGTTTTCAAACCAGAAAAAGGAGTAGGAAGGAAGAGGAAAAAGAGTGCAGGAAAAGTCTGGAGAAGAAGGGAAAGACACACACTCTGCTGTGCCCCAGCTGCTCAGCCCCTCTCCACCCAGAGGAATTCCTGAATCTTTACAGGAACAGGGTATAGAAGGTGAAGGAAAACACTGACTCAGACAGCACTGACACAAGGAGAAATAAAAAAAGAGGTTTGGAATTCAGCACTTCTGCTGCTTATTCACGGACAGCCTGAGAGATTCTATGAAGAAAAGGGCTGGATGGACCAAAGGCTGTCGTGGTAACAAGGTTAGCAGCACTTCTGTCACACGTTCAACCCTGTAACTGCATGTGCTGAGGTGTTTGGGCAAGTTCTCTTTGAGGTAAATCCCACAGCTGACCCCTCCTAGGCTTTGTGCCAGAATATTCTGCAATATTCAGTGAGGCCTGCCAGGACCCAAGTGACTCAAGAGCTGTCTTTAACTCACTTGGACTGTGATTCAGTTTCCATGTCAGGTTTGATCACACGCTTGAAACTTCCCAGCTACTGCTCAGGTCACACAAAGGCTGGATGTGACGATGTAAGGCTTTTGCCTTGCCCCCATCCTTCTCCTCTCCCATGACTGCCTTGCCCACCTTGCCTAATAATTAATTAAACAAATATATTCACCCTATAAACACACCCACAGCATGCCCTGCTAACATTTCCATATCAACAACCAGCTATATCCATGGCACAGATAAAGGGGACAGATGTTTTTCTAATGCTGATCACCTTCCTCATGCTCCATAAAACCTTTTAAATACCATCTTTTGTAGGGCATAAAGGTGTTTCTGCAGCACAAAACACGCCAACCACTGTCAGTGTCATAACATTTATACCCTATTTTCTCCACAACAAAATATGTTAAGTGGCACATTTCATACAGGAAGAGAGTGCTTGTTAGAGCATGGGGCAGAGAGGAGTTTCAATCCCAGCTCCAGCTAATGCTGTTATGTTGGACAAGTTTTCTCCACTGCCCTCACTCGAGCTTTTAGCAGTCACTGCATTATTCATTGTGAACACCTCAGCACTCCCTTCTCCAGAGTCATTACTTCTGTTCCCTGGAACTTCCCAACAGCCCCCAAAAATTCAAATGGAATCCATTCTTTTAGCATGGATTGTAACTGTGAGCTTCACCTCTGAGGAAGATCAAATGAAGATATCAACACTTGAGAGACTCAGCTAAAAGCAAGAGCAGTTGCACCAATCAATTAGAAAGCTCTCAGGTTGTGTGTGGGCTTGCCAGGCTACCACAGAATATTTAAAACTTTTGCAATGCAAAAATGTCAGCTGCTTGCTTTTAATTGCTCTGGGTTCAGTCCCAACCAAATACTGCAGGCAGCCTGCAAAGCAAGAACGCCTCAAGTTTTGATATTCCTCTGGTGACTGCCCTTGAATTCTTGGCAAATAATTTCATTTTTCATTCTTTCACCATACATAAAACACAGGTAAAAATATCCACCCCTCAGCTTCAATGGATTCTGCTTTTGCTCTGAGTTTTTAAAGTTTTAATCTACACAAAGTTAACCAGAACAAAGTATTTCTGCTTATTGTAATGCTGCAAGCAAGAAGGAACTGCAAAATTGTGGACTTCACATAACACACCACAGTCAGGCCTCCTGGAGTGAGATAAAGTGTGACAAAGTGCTCTGAAATCTGCAATGCAGATCAAAAATCAAGTATTCTTTGCTTGTTCCATCTGTGGACTATGGGACTGCAGAAAAACAAGGTTATAGATACCATGTAATGCTGCATAGATTTTTCCTTTACTGTGTTTTTTCCCCAATCAACCAGACATGTTCATATCATTGTCTTGTGGATGTTGATAAAATTCGGATGATTTTGACAGAAAAATAGAAGACATAACAATTTTTACTGCGCATGTTTCAACTGCTGCCCCTAAGCTCTCTTCTCCCTCTTGAAAACAGACATAAAATCTTTTCCTCCAGGTAGGGGAAATAATAGCCAAAATTTAATAACATGTATGGCTACATTAATTTTCACTGTCATCTTGTAAAAAATAATTCCTTTTTTAAAAAGTAGATCTACTGGATGAATTTCTGTATTACTTATCTCGGAGATTTGTAGCACAACAAGCTATTTTACAGCAACCTAAAAAAACCTGTATTTTTTTTCTGCTAATATGAATTTTAAATTTGGATCTGAGAAGGTTTCATAAGAAATTAAATAAAAGAAGACAAGTAATCCATCAAAACAATGTGAGAGAACACCAGCCACATCTGAGTGAACTGGGCACTCACCCAAGCAGAAGTGACAAGCACTTTAGGTGGCAACACAGGCATTAAAATAGCATTTTCTTCCTCTGAAAATCAAGACTTTTAAAACCTCTAGGAGTAACCAGAGGAAAAAAAAAATTGGTGAGCATTCTGCATAAATAAATGCATAAATTGAGTTTATTTATCCATGAAGAAAATGGAGATCTGTGCAAAGTTTTAAATTAACTCAAACAAGAGTAGATACATTTTTCTGGAGAGAAGACAGCAAAAAATACTGATCATACTCCTAAATCCTAGAACTGAGTTTACCCAGTTGTTACTGGAAGGACAGTTTCAGCATAGTGATACTTTTGATTTCTAAAATAATCAGATACTGACATATATTTATATGTGTATATTTTATAAATATATATGTACAGGTATATTTAACAGCTCACAACAAATTGTGCAGATAAGAAGCTGCTCATCTTAGTCAGAAATCTTGTGTTTAGCTGATACAAATTTCAAAGAGCTGATGCCCACTGAGGTATGGCTCCACACTGAGGATTCATAAAGATTTCACACCCACGTTCATGGGGATGAACTCACCAGCACTCTCCTTGAACAGATTAACAACAAAATTGCAAACACATCTCACTTCTGATATTAACTCTTTCCCCTTTATGTACACAGAAGGCAGTGAGTAATAGTGGAATTACCTCAGGGATACTTTCAAAGAAAGAGCAGGTTCTTAGGGGAATGATTAATTTCCTGTAACTCTGGATATTGCAAAGTAGGCATCTACAGCTGAGCAGACCTTAGGCTGCCTTTAAACTCAATAAAAAAAACAAACCCCAAGCTTGTTTAAAAATACCAGAGCAGCCCTTTGGTTCTGCCTGAGGGTCTACCTACTACATCTTCCAGTCTCCAGCAGTGGATATTTAGGGAACAACACAGAGACAGGAGATAAACGAACACTCTCCCAGCTCCCATGTTCATCCCAGAGGATTTCCTGATACAGGACCAGGTTTCTCTGGCATGGCAATAACTCCCTGTGTATTTCACAGTGACAGCAGGCAAGAAATCAGCCTTTAAACGCTTGGCCTGATGTACCAGGGATATCTGCACAAGCTGGAGAGTCCAGAGGGTGAGGAGGGAGCCTTGAAATCAGACTCCTGTTCTACATCAGTGGAGCTGAGACCACCCATCATTTTATACCTTTAGCAATCTGTTTCCCATTTGTGTCACCTCTTAGCTACTGGTATGTGAAGCTTGAAATATCTGCATCCATAAACAATCCTTTTGTCTGACCATTTATGCACAGCAGTAGCACAGAGAGAATGAATCTGCTACAAAAAAAAGATGCACAGGGGGTGAAGTGTTGAACAGTTCAAGTCCAAGTGGCTTACATAAACCATGTTAACATTTTCCATTATCTCTTTCCTATACAGCCAGTGTCCACCTTCTGACAGTTTAATGAGTAATATGAATGCCTGGAGGGATAAAAAAATAACCCTTCTAGTTCTTTCTTGGTAATGGAATAAGAAAGCTGAGGAAAGTAGAGCTGGAACTTTACAGGTTGCTTTGCAGTTTGACAAGCTTTAGTGGCTATTATTTTTGTGTACATGGGACAATGGGCTGCCCAGAGAAGTGGCTGAGTCACCAGCCTGGAGGCATTTAAAAGGTGTACATGTGGCACTTGACAGGGTTTAGTGGTAGACTGGGCAGTGCTGGGTTAAGGGCTGGACTCAATGATTTTGAATGTCTCAGACAATTCTGTTGTTCTATGGTTCTATGACTATACAATAAGATGTTCTCATCTCAGGGCTGAAGGCCAAGGCAAATTAATTCCCTGCATAACAGAGTTTATTCATCAAAATTCAACCAAGTGATGCAACTCAGAGTTAAAAAAGGAGCTGACAGCTATGACTTTACAGCAGGTGATTTCTTCCAGCTGAATCTCTGATCCATTTTCTGGGTTCAAATTCTAGTCCAGGGTAAGCCACAACAGCACCTGCAAGTATGAAGCGTCCTTTCACTTCCTCATCCTCAAGGCAACCACTGGGCTCTCAAAGAGCTTTGGGCACATCTTGAACTCACCAAGAACACATGGTGGAAAGTCACCCTCTTTTTTTTGCTGTCAGTAGTTGGTACTGTAGGAAGGCAGCACTGGCAGGCACGAGTTTATACACCAAGGCCTAAGACACAGAGTTTACCCTCACAGGGAAACGGATGGAGCTCAGCCTCATCTTGGCTTTGTGGTGAGTCTGGCTCTGAGTGTGGTCAGGAAACTCCTCCAAAAGAAGCATGGAAACATTGGCTTTGTCCAAAGCAGGGAGACAAAGGTGAGACCAAACTGCGTGTCAACAAGAGCACATCTAGAGGCTCATTGCTAATCTGGAGAGTCAACTCAGTCGTGGGTTCATGGGAGTCAGACTAAGCTCTTTTCTGACCCAGAACATCCCAATCACATCAGAAGCCAACTATTTTCTAATTACAACACACTATAAGCATTTATTGGCCTATCAGCTTTTGCCACATCATGCTGTAAATGCCTTAAAGCCAATAATCTAAAATTACCCCTCATGGGTCCCACTACAATGCATTTTCCTAGTTATATTCCTCCAGAGTATTTGCAAGGTCATCCTTTGAAACTTGTTTCTAGTTCCATTTCTCTCTCAGCAATGTCTGTCATATTCCATTGCATTTCTAAGTCAGCATTTCTTGTCTGAAGGTTTGCACAGGGATGCACACACTGTGTGGGCCTTCTGTCAGGCTTTGAGAAGTCTCTACAAATCCATTTCCCACATTTGGACACTAAGCTGAAATCAGAAACAAAAACCAAAAAAAATTGCCTATTCCACCCAATCTCTCCCATTTCCTAATAATGGTGATCCTGCAACTCTGCAGATGTGGGACACCCTCTGAAGCACCCATCCTTCAGAGCAGTGCCCTCAGTAGTACCATGCTGCTGGGTTTACTCTTAGACTGGCCAGAGTGTTATTTTAACCCTTGAAGAGCTCATCACCCCCCAAACCCAGAGAGAAATGCTGATTTAAAGGACAGGGGGTGTTTTTGTTTAGGAGCAGACACACTGAGGTGATTCTGTGTGAACAGAAAAGGCATTCCATCTGTTCTGTGGGACTCGACAAAATGAGAGGTTCTACAGTGTGTGTTATTATCTATCAGGTGTGCAAAAAATGCTGTCTAATTTAGAAACCACTTTCAGTGAACAGTGTTTATTGTACCAACTGTATAAATTCAAATATTTGGTATATTTGATGGAGTGGGGCATTGTAAGAGTCACTACTGAGGGGCTGCTGGGAATGCACCAGGCACAACTGACAGAGCCAGAACCAAGGTGTGCCACTCTTCTGAAATATGAAAAAAATCTCAGTGTCTAGTCCCAGGGTCTTTACATTCCCGTGTAATGTAAAACCAGAGGGCAGATTACTTCTTTTGGTGCTTTGCTGGGGTTCGGCAAAACACCTTTCCACGGGGTCAAGACACTGGGGCAACTCCTTATTGAAACGTGTTTCATGTTGAACATTTTACAGCCTCTTTTACACAGATTAGAGATTTGTTGTCGTAGTTTGGAAGATCTCATCAGCCTTTGGACACCTAGGATAAATGTGGGAATGTTTAGATGTGTTTACCTATCTCATCCATAAGTCATTTACCCAAAAAATAAAACCCAAAATGCCTCATAAATATTTTGTTTCTATAGCAAATGTAGAAATTAGGTGTGGTGCTTAGGGACATGGTTTGGTGGTGGACTGGATAGTGTTGTATTAGTGGTTGGAATGGATGATCCTAAGGGCCTTTTCCAACCTAAATCACAGAATAATGTGATTTAGAAGGGGCCCACAAGGATTATCAAGTCCAACTCTTAAGTGAATGGGCCATACAGGGATCTAAACCACAACCTTGGCATTATTAAACTTTTCTATTACTCTGATAATCCTCTCTAGTGGACCACAATACTTGTTGGACTATCTACAGTTTCCTAATACACAAGGAATTTCCATACCCTCAATTTGGAACTGCATCAGACTCGAAACAAATGCAACTTTTTAAATTATAAGGGTAGTAATACAAACTGTTCAGCAACATCCAGCACTGTCAACTTTATTTTGGGAAGCAGAAGCAAGCAGAGCTAGACTGTCTGGTATGTCATTTAGGGCAGTGGGAAAGTAAACCAACATCATCACCTCTATTTAAACAGTGCTGTTGCAACATCTGAAAATAGGAAGCGCTGGGAAGGTCGCTGGTGCCCAGCTCGAGTGGTGATGGTGCAAACATCGATAGCTGAGGTTATTTTTCTGCCTGGGAGCTGTGACTGGCTGCTGTGGATGTGGCCCTGTCCCCCAGGCAGCTGCAGGAGCAGCGTGGGGAGCTGCAGCCAGCAGGCTGACGCCAAGGGAGTGAAAGCATCTGTGAAAATAAATCACCCATCCCAGTCTCATTCTAAATGGGACTGCTCATTGATGTGGCCTGCTGGGAAAATCAGAAGGGAAGCAGTGACAATTGCTGCCATACCATTACTCTGGAGGGATATTTAGGGATGTAATGATGCCAAATCTTCTGTTTCCAGGAAACAGAATAGTGTGATGTACAGAAATAAATAACCCCTGGAGCAGAGAGGGGCTTACCTTCACAGTTTGGGATGGAAAACAAATTATCAAATATGCTTGTGTGTCATAAAACTTTCATCCACTAAAAGGATCATTGATTTAAGAATGACTGAAATTGATTATTCAAAACTAACAAGCCAGCCAAGAACAACACTATTCATACATTCCCAGTTTTGTGAGGACCCTCTAGAATAAAACACTCTCCTAGCAACTGGGGAGATTATGGCAAACTCCAAGTGATGTCAGGTGAGCTGAAGACTGGATGAGCATCTTTGATGAGTTGTGGACCCATCCCTGGATATATTCCTCCGACAACCACCAACACCTTCCTTAAACTACAGCTTCCCCAGAGACTTGAGGAAACAACACAGGAGTAGTGTAAGCCTGGATTTGGACAGGTGGAATCCTTCATGACTCAGCATCAGGATGTTTACACTATTTCTGGGAGACAACAGCCTTTCACAACAAAGTGACCAGACTGAGGGCAAGGAACCAACCCCCAGCTCAAGAGGATTCAATCACCAGGAGGAACAGAAAATTTTTCCTTTTAGTGCATCCCAGGACTTCTTGAAGTGAAATATATGACATCAGATTTACCGCCTCTCCTTTACTGGGTTGTCTGATTACACTTAAACACCATAAATGCAAACTGCAACCTTCAAACTGACTGAAAGGGAAGAAAGAGAAGAAAAACAGAGAATATAATTTGTATACTGATATGGCACAGTAGCATTGGCCCTCCACATGCTGGTTGATTTCTTTTTGGATAAAATTCCTGTTTTCAGATGAATTGTCTCTTGACAAGGTCTTAAAGATTTTGTGGTCAAATGTGTCAATGGAACAAATAGGGGGATCAAAAGATTTCCATGCAGATCAAAATAAGTAGCATCAGATGCAAGCCAAGACTTGCAGACTCCTGTGAGAAACACGTAAGATGAGAAAGTCAAAACATTCCACAATGCATGGAATATCAGTGTGAACTGAGGCCTCTGTCCTCCAAGTTCCTATAAAAATCCAAGCTATTATAACTCAGTGCCTGTATCATACTGACATATAGAATTATAGCCATCTGCTCATCCTGGCTATCACTGTAGTTCTAGTCAAACCAGACCAGGAAATTACAACATCAGAAACATCTTAAGCTGAGTCCCCTAAAAAGAATAAATTCTGCCATTTCAAACAATTTGTCTTACATATGAGAGTGAAGTAATAGTTAAATACAATTTTTTTCTTCAGGTTCACAAAGGCACTTCCGATCTGGAGTGGTGCAATTCCCACATTACCCAGATCTCTTCTGGATTTCTCTATGATCCAGGAATTCCTGCTAGGCCGTGGCCTTTGTGAAATGTGTTTGGTGGTGAACTGTCCCTCGACCCCATACCAAGGACTTTTGTGTGTCCAGAGTGGGACCATGTTGGGTGAGGAATGAAAGTGGGAATATTCAGTCATTCTCTGACAGCCTTGGAACATTCCTTACCTTCCATTGTTACAGGAATTTTAAAAATTCCAGTAATTACTTACCCAGATTATGGCTAAGATGGAAATTTAGATACCTACAGGAAATGCAGTATGAATGTTGCCATCTTAACTCTCTGATTGACTATTGTAGTTATAATAATTCTACTGACAGCCTCTGTAAATGTTAAATTAGTCAGTGATTAGGAATTGCTAAAAATCTTGTGACCCACTTTTAGTTTTTGGTTTCTTTCTGGCTCTCTTAAGGTTGGGATTGGAGCTCTTGAGACGATATTTCATTTAGACTTAGTTGTTTATTATTTCTTATCTATATTACAGTCTTACAAGGCGTGACTTTTGCAATATTTCACTAATAAGGTACAAAATGGCTAATTATTTTTCTTTACAAGGTAAAAAAAAGGTTAAACTAAAAAAAAAAAAGGCTAAACTATCTAATTAAGAAATGGCAATTAAATTATTTTCACTTTTAACCTCATAACTAACCCCTCATGTCCCACAATGCAAACTTTTCTGTCTAATTACAAAATACCACCCAAACTCATGGAGAAGAAAGTGAAGAAGAAGGAGCAGCCTCCACCCCAAAACCTCCATCCTGCTTTATATCTATTCCTGTATTCTAAACCCTCAAACTCCGAGTTTCCCACCCTGTGATATCACACACTTCCATTCAAACTCCACACCCACAATCCCAGTTTTGTCATTCCATTTTGGAAGCTTCTCCATGGCCTCAAGTCAATGCAGTGTTCTCCTGGGGGTCAGTGCCTGGCAGCACAGAAAGGCTGAAATTCTCAGTGTCCAGGGTTCCAACAATCCACCTAAAATCTGTGAACAAACCTCAGACTACTGCTGGTTCAGAGCTGTGTAAAAATTCCATCTGTGGTAAACTGGTGTTTTTACAACATCCTATTAAGATCACCTTTTGTTGGGATATGTTTGATGGTGGTGCTTTAGGTGATGCTCATTAATTACATCTGTAATCCTTTAGATATAAATAATTGACCAGGTCTGGGACTAAGATTGGACTGAGCTGCACCAAAGCTCTGTAATAAGTTTACCAAGCAAGGGAGGTCTACTCTGACACTCATGACTCAGCAGAAGGGTCCCTTTTACCCTTTTGCATTTTTTCATCTCTTTTTAAATCATTCTATCTCAATTCTAACTTGATTTTCCTGTGTGTGATTCATCCATGTAAAAAATGATAGAGTGGACCTTGACACTGAAATTTGCTAACTCACACTTTTACAAATTCATGCTAATCATACTTTTGCTAATGGCTTTAATGGTGATTCTGTAATGACCTAAACCATTCATTGACAACACCATCACACTCAGGAACTGAATCCAAGCAATCCTGAATGTGCCATCTAGGGATTTTTCAAGGAAAAAATGCCCAAAAGAGAAAATGAGTTGTGCTGCTTTCCAACTCTGAAAAAGTATTTCTTGGTTTAAATCGCTTCCGAGTGAATTTACAATGTCATTCTCTGAGCCATTCTGTGAAATTACCCATACATTACATTCTCAAAAGCATTTTATGCCATCTGTTTGGGATACTTAGTGTGAACATATTTGGGGGGTGAAATTAGTAATTATAAGAGGAGGAAATTAACATATTGGACTAATTAACAGCATCTTCTGGAAAAGAAACAGGGAAGATAACTAATTACAAAGCTTAATGTTTACTGTTCTCCCAGCTAAATAAAGATTGTTCAATATGGCTCTCCTTGGGTTTCTTCTCTTGATTTCTTTTTCCCTTCTAAAATATATCTGCACTGTGTCAAAGAACAGGAGCCAGAGAAAAAATTCAGGCACTGCAGGCTCTGTGGTCTGGTTCTCTCCATCCACGCTGCTGAATGGAGCTCACCAATGATCCCATGTGACACATCCTTGTCATTACCAGGGTTCAAAATGAGGTTTGCAACACAGCGCACCTCATTTTGGACATTGAAATATTAGAGCAGACTTAGTTACAGAAGCTCATTATCCTTGGACACCAATAAAGAAAAAGCATTTAGTTTCTGCTCCATTTTAGGTTTTAATTTAGGATTAAATCATGCTTTGGTCTTTAACTGTACCAGTAGAGCTCTACTGACCATGAAGAGGTGTTGATTATATTGCAGACCTCCATTTTTAATGAGAAGGCTCACAGCTGAATAGCCCAGACTGTTTGGAAGATCAAGTTTTCATGGAGCACAAAAACAACAGGTCATGGGGACCACCATGTTCTTGTTGATAGCCAACCACCCTGAGAAAAGAACATTGGTCCATGCTAAGCAAAAAAAAAGTGAATTTTTGTCCTTAGGGTGTCCCAAAGTTCATCTCATGCTTATACCCGAAGCTGACAATGGAGCAGATTTGAGGTTTACTATATTTTACTATATTTAGGGTTTATTACATGTATAAACCCACTCTCAAAGCAGAGTACAGGTTCTCAAGATTTTAAAGTATCATAGAAATTTTGTTCTAAAAAAGCTTCAGTTTAGACTGACTATAAGAATCAACTTCCATTAATTTCAGAGCATTTCTTTACCTCTGATCAGTGATACCTCACAAAGATAGTGGAATAGAAGAGAGGCTTCTGTAGCTTCTCCCTTCCCTTTTCCCATTAAAATTCTGTTCCAGTAGCCACACTCCACTGGAAAATATGCCGTTTGTTCATGCATCACTTAAACAGTCCAGAAAATTATATTTTGTCAACAACTGAAAAATCAATTGTTTGCTGACTTCTAAGACAGCCTGGCGTGAAATTTGTGGTTTTTTTTCTAAAACAGAAGCTCTGCACAAGGAAAAACATTTCATGAATAAATGGCAAGTTTTACGACAATATTTACAAACACATTGAAAAGGCAAAGAACACCTAAAAGAAGGGTCCAAATAAGGAACCTCATTTATCTTCCCTTTGTTTCCAGCTAATGAATGGAATAGATGGTCATTAAACTGATATAAACAAATCTGCTACACAGGGCAGAGCTGCTCCCTGGAACACAATGGCACCAAAGGGCAGAGCTTGGGGCAGATTCATAATACAGGTCAACACCCCCATTTATATGCAAATGGAGAGGCAGTTAAGGCACCACAACTTTCACACTTCAGTCTGATATCCAGACCAGCTTATTGTCCTGAAGGAATTAAGTCAGAATAAAACACCACTGATCCAACATATTTTACAGAAAGGTTTTTAATTCCCTGAGCCTCATTTCCTTTGCTATTTCCCAGGGATGGACACCTGGCTGAATGATAACACCTACATTATATCTTAAGCTCCTTCCTCCACGAATATTCACCAGGGGGGAAAAGAAAGTGAAGAAGAAAGGAAGAAATTTAGTTTTTTCCCCAGAAGCACCATTCATTGCAACACCCCTCCCCAAGTCATGCTGCAGAGGAGAGTGACTCTGACTGTGCTTCTCTCCCTTCTGAAACAAAGCTGGATCCAGTTTCACATCTCTTACAGCATCATTTTTGTGCTGGTGTATTTTAGCCAAGAGACAAGGGCTTTGCCCTGCTTCCATAAACTGGTTTGGATAAATGGACAAGACACTTCAAGTATATTAATCTTCAACTACCACATCAGTCAGTAAGTACAGCTAACTCAACAGATCAAACTCTGAGAAAGGGCTGTCAGTAGTTCCCCTGAAGCTCTCTCCAGGTGTGCAAAATTCCAAGTTCTCCTTCCTTGTGACATCACTGTACATTTTCACCAAGGAAAAGCCAAGGCTGGAGACAGTATGTTTATCTCAGCAGGAGATGTTCTTGGAGCAAGGGGACTTTGAAAATGTATTCTCCAGTAACAAGAAGCCACCAAGAAACAGAGGAGTAAATACCTGTGACATTGGTGCGGGCTGACAAAGCTTCGCAGTACTTTTCCAGCAGAACAGACAAGGGCAGGTTCACAGAGGATTCACAGTGGAGAACTATCTGGATAAACAAAAAGAAACCAAGCAGGTAAAGCAGCAATCTAGAACAGATTTTCTCTTTCATGAGTACAACAAGCCCCAGCAGTCTCAGAGCAGTTCCCATTCATGATTTATTCAGGCACAGACACCCACTGACACAGAAGGTTTGTGGTTGTACTTGCTCTGCTCCAGGGCATCACATGAAATTCACCTGACTGATGCAGGAAACTGCAAATTAACCACCTATTCTGGATCTCTCCTTGTGGGAGCTGCTCAATGTCTTTAACAATGCTCAGGATCCCCTTTGTCTCATCACCTGAAAGTAGATACCTGGAACAGCAGAGCTGAATCACATCCCATTAAAGATTGTATTGAGTTTTTTCAGCTAAAGATTGTGTGCTGAGTTTTTTTCAGCTAAAGATTGTGTGTTGAGGTTTTTCAGTTAAAGACTGTGTGTTGAGTTTTTTCAGTGAACTTTTAATTGGTATGTGGGTGCCAAAGATCCTTGCTCATTCAAGAGATACAGCAATTGGCAAAGGGCAGTTCAGAGGGCTTGAAGAAGGTGTTTCCATGGAATGTATAGAATAATTTGGCATCCCTGTAAAGTGTCCTGTGGCTCTTTTTAGCCAATGGAGGACACACAAGTTTCTGACCCTCAGCATTTAGGGCTGAGCCTTCTACTGAGGGCAAATAATAGTGAGAAAGAGCAGAAATGCCAACATGGGCACTTTGAGAAAGCTGAAGGTTTAGTAACTTACCAGTACAACCCCAAATAAAATTTAGGAAATAGAGTTGAAAATCAATGGGGATATTTAATTTTCACTCTCAAAATAAAGTTCCCAGTACAGACAGAGGAGAGAAGACCACACCAAACTATAGAGCCAAGTTGGGATCCTGCTTGGAGCAAGAGAAGCTCTTGGAAAGTCCCTTAAGAAAGGCAGGATGAAATGTGGCAGGAAAATTTAGGAGTGACAGATCAATGACAGAAAATCCAATTTTCAAACTATGAAACAAAATCTTTCTGACTGTTTCTGAGGGGGATATAAAGCCATGGTAACACACAAAATGCCTTTGCTTTTCTGTTTACACAGAATGACTCCAACAAAATTCAGGCAGCTTTTACTCAGGGAAACAACAATACTCTTTAAAGGCTGATATTATATTTCAGTGCTGTAAGGTGTGTTAAGTGATTGAGGAACCCATTTTATGTCACTGAATTCTCTGTCACTTTATAAAAAGGAGGGTAAGTGCTCATGACAATAGAATCCATCAGCAATGTTGTCTCTAAAGAACAACTGTTCTTTGTACAGCACCTTTTTCTACCTATTTCTCACTTTGCTGTTATTTATAAAATAGGAAGTGTCGAAGTACAAATAGAAAGCCTTTCCCAGATTTCATTCTTTTCATACAAACTCCATGAAGGGGCTGTTTCTACTCCAGGTGTGAGGATGTGTGAAGAATTTTGAATGAGTTAGAGACAGGACTTCTAAGTTGTTTCAGATAATGTGATTTATTTTTCTTATCTTTTACATAGGTAGGAAAGGTGAGTTCAGATCATATCTTCACCACATAACTCAAAAAATCCCAAGACTTTTAGTTACAAGACCTTTTAAAGATTTATTAACTAATATAACAGTACTAACAAAGATACTTATATTTTTGACCTAATTCTTGAATGTTTTGTTTTATAGGCTCACACCACAGTGTAAGCTTTTTAAATTAATCATGTTATAACACACAAACTTAGAGTTTCATACTCTAAAACATTAAACTTTCTTCTACTTAACGTATCTTTGCTTTTAACTACATTCTCACTTGTAGCACCTAAGTTTAAAAGCCTTTACTAGATTCTCAGATCAAATCTCGTGTTTAATCCTAAACTTTGCCTTACAGGCCCAAAGTTCTGAGAATTCCCTGCATTTCAAATTCCAGCACCCAGGGAGGCCCAGAACTCCTGCCTCCCATATCAGGACCTCCATGCATGGTCAGGTCAGGGAGATAAAGCCAGGTACAGATTCCACCTCCCGAGGCACGGAGCTCCCAAACCTCAGACTCTGCAGTGGCCACGTTTCCTGCCCGATCCAGGCATGTTGACACAGCAGAGGCATTTCTTCCCCTCCAACCCTCACCCCTCTGCCGCCTCCCAGGCCACAGCACTGCCTCACTTCAAAGAAGAAACTCAAGCCATCCCCGTGCACTGTAAATACGCCGCGTGTTCAGCTGTGCCCTCCCCAGGACGATGGGAAAGCGCAGACAGAGGTCAAGCTCAGCACAGCTTGGGCAGGAATAGGAAAGGTTAAATGTCACATTTGCCTTAAGGTTCAGCTCAGGTTAATTTGGCTGGGGGGAAAGGTGCCTTCCACGTATTATGTTACTTTTGGTTTCATTTTCTCTCCACGGTCAACAGCCTTGCTGTGAGCAAAACTTTTTTTTTTTTTTTTAATTGCATTTAAAGCAGATAAACCCAAATGATGACACAGGTTTTAGCTTTTATATTTTTCACATTCTGTGCTGCTTCAGTGTGTAGTTCTGAGCTTCATAGCAGGGGACGTTGAGCTCTGTGCACAGAGCAGGGAGACAAAACAATTCCTGCTCCAGCTGGGCACCAAGGACAAATGATCCAAATCTCAGCCCAGCAGCACAAACCCCGTGGGCTGGAGAGAGAAAAACAATCAGGGTGGGACTGCCTGGGCTGGAGCTGGAATAGGACAATGAACTCCAAGGTGCCAATGGAGCAGAGCTGATCCCAGGGAGAGCCCCCGGGAGCACTCGTGCATTTTGGGGCCATTTTGGGTCATTTGGGTGCAGCCCTGGCTGGGCTCTGGTGCTGACCAAGGTGGATCCATTGAGGCCTTTTAATAAATCCCTGCTTTATTCATTAGCTCTGTCTAGTCTCTGTTCTAGGGCAGCCTTGAAAAACTCTTCTTACAATAATAAAAAATAGAAAAACAAAGAAAGAAAGAGAAACATTTCAGTAGTGTAGAATTGTAAAGATAATTAATTGGACCCATGACTGCGCAGAAATTATATTTTGAAGTACTGAAATAATCGCTTTGGGTCACTAATGCATGACTTTTCTCAAACTGCATTTCTCTTGAAACAGCTATTCCATCACCTCTGTCCACCAAATCACTTCTTTTCTGTCCTGAAAATTTACCTAAATCATGCACAGAAATGTCCAATTTAATTCCTCAGAGCCACTGTGGACATTTATGAACAAGTAAAACTAATGTGCCGCGCCAAAGACTGAGGTGGAAATTAATCCTTTACTTTCCAAAGCAGGGACACCAACTAAGAGCAGGCCAGCTCTGAGTCTCTAGAAAAAAAAAAATACAGAGCCTTTGGTCAACTTTCTATTCACATCTGACTTTGGGAAAAGGATGAGTTGCTCTGCTGTAGCACTGATTTCCTCTCTCATGGGCATTTTGTTGGATCTTTCCCCTTGGACATGGTCACTGCTCTTCATTAATTCATGAAAGATCTTTATCTCTGTCAGAGGACATCAACTATGAGACACAAGAGTTGCATATTCTCAGTTCCCACCAGCATTTGTGGTTATTTCATCCATATAAGAGAGGATTTGCAACTTCGTTTAAAGAAGAATTAACAAAGAGTCCCAGTTCGAAATACTGAGTTCCTCTATGAAGCAATATAGAAATATAAAACCAAATGAACATCAGTGCTTTAAAAAGCATGGAAGAGGTTGTTTTCTCCTCTGAAACATGGAAGAAATGGCTACAGGAATATAAAGGAATGACTTTGGAATAGAAACCAGCCCCCAAAGCTATGGATAGGATCCAAAAATGTCAACACAAGCATGGGGCTACCACAGAGACACGATGGAGCATCTGGTAATTTTAAATATCTCACAGTAGGCAGCAGCAGAGTGGGTGGAGTTAGCAGGAATGCAAGCTGAAGGGAAGGACTGAAGAGGAAAAGGATGACCACGACAGTGGAACACCCCCTGCCAAGGTGGAGGTGAGGCTGGAGGCAGTGGATGCTGCCACACACAGATAGATGCACGCACTCCCCTTTCCCATCCTCGCACAAGAATTCCCAGATGCCACATTGCTCTAATAAAAGCCAGTTTTTAGGCCTCCCTGTCAAACATCTGCTGGTGGCATGCTGAGAGGTGCTGACATCTGACACAGCCTCAAAGCAACAGAGAAAAAACTCTTTTTAAAAAAAACGTAGTTTTCAGTACTCCCGAGGTCCCAGAGAAATCCATCCCATGAAAGTACAAGAGCATCTCAGCAGAAAGCAGTGGGATTTAGATTTCAAAAGAGAGAGAGCAGCAGCTGAGCTGGTCACACAGGGATTCCTTTGGAATTCAGGAAGAGAAGCAGGAATTTTCCAGATGCAGTTCATCTGCAGTATTTTAAATCTTTAAATTGGAATGACCTCCACTGACTGCATCAGCTGGGTCTTACGCACTGTAAGGACAGAGTCACTTAGATGCATCCTGCCTAAATTTTCTTTAGACTACATACAAAAGGAGAGGTCAAAACATTCCTGGAGATGATGGCTGCAGGAAGACACGAGCACATGACCATCTTATTTAATCATCTGTGCTCTTTCTTTTACTGAGCAAGATGAAGTGACCTTCCAACACGGAAAAATGTGGGCGTTATCAACACAAAATGTGCTCAGTCCACAGCTGACAAGAGAAGGGTCCATCTCATGTCTTCTTTGCCACACAAAGTCTCACCCTGCACTATTCACTGTGCTCTCTATAAAACCAAAGCATTTTCCACTCCTGAGAAACCACCTGGCATGGATTATGTCAGGAGGATGCTTCTTCCTACCCTTCATCTCTGGGAATCTCCGCTGCTCTCAAGACTCCAGCTTTTCCCATATATCTCTTTAAAATATCTGAGGCTGAAAATGCTACTTTGTTTCAACATCAAAATTGCAACAAAACTGTCTTCAGCACACAGAAAAGCTGCTGCATAGTAGCTTTGCCCCAGAACTCAGGAAAAAAAAAAAGTGTGAGTGAGACAGAAAAGGGAAACCTGCATTTAATTTTTAGTTCTTCAATTAGGCAATGCAAATAAATTCACTCCATCTCCACAATTAGACTGAGTTCTCACCTCAACTTCTGCAATGGAAATGCTCAGAGTAGTGGCCCAATTAAAAGCAAAAATCTAGTTTGTGTGCAGAGAAGCTCATCTTAGGGAAACACAGGCATCTAACTTCACAATGAAAATGTAATCAGTGAAAGAGCTCAACTCACCTAAATCAAAGCAAATCTCACAATTTCTTGACAAACTATCCTCTGTTTGAACAGAGTTTCCAGGGCATGTGGGCACCTGGAAAATTCTGCATCACTGGTAGGGAGAAACAGAGGCTTTGGGTGAAAAACCCACCAGATATTCCTTGGAATGCTCTTAAAAAAAATGTCAGTATTCATCTGGGCAGCTCTTTCCTTCTAAGAGAGGGCAACACGTGGAAGAGAATGAGGAGAGCTGGAATATTTGTTGACTACTCATCACCTGAAGGAATATGTACAACCAGAAGAGTGAAAGCTGCTATTTCATGACAAAAACAGAGATTAGCACAGGAGAGGAGGGGAAAGTCATCCTCACAGTGGTCAGGATGGATTTATATCCACTGCCGTGTGGTTACTTCATCCACAAGATTCATCTGAAAGAGGTGCTTATTAAAGAACAGAAGTCAGAGGGCCAGTGTGTTGGAAAGACTTTGTTTTATGGAGAACCAAAAAGGTCAGCCCTCTGCATCAAGATGTTTTTGGCCTTTCTCAACACAGTAACTTAAAATCGCTCGTGCAGCAGCACTTGGCAGCCTACAGTTGTTTGGCTTGGCTTCACCAGAAAAATAATTTCCATTTGGGATAGAAAGTCTAAATACAAGTTTTCACAGGAGCCTGCAACCTGAAACCTGAGCCAGCTAAGGTTACAGTAAAGGGAAGGACTCTGAGCAAGGTTCAAGAAAAATAGGCTCCTTTTCAAATCGTCCTTCAGCTCCTTAAACTCCCTCTGAGTTGATCCAAGTGGCCACACGAAACATTGCTGCTTGCTAGAGAACACCAAATGCTCCAGGAGACTGCTCCATGATCTTAAGAGGCCAGATGTATTCTGCAGCTCTTCCAGGAAGTCTGGAAAAAGAGACTAAAAGTCTACATGGAATGGGAATTAGGACCTCAGTTCAATAAAGCAACTAAACACATGCTCGGTTTTAAGGCATGAAATTAAATCAATCTTTATGCAAAAATAAATTAAAAACAAACCCTTGAGCACCTGCTACACTGAGCCCACTGCTGAACTTCACTGTTGTCTTTGAAACTTGGAGATCTGCCTTCAGTGAGCTCTGCTGAAGCAGCTTTTACAAGGGAGGTTCTTCACCCACTGAAATCCACACAGGTGCTGAGGGATTTTCTGAGCCATGAGATACAAACCAAACCTGGTTAAGGCCACCCATGGGCTGGATTTGTCCAACCAGGTCTCCAAGCCCTTCCAAAGCAACTTGAGATGTTGAAAACGAGCATGACTGCATTTTAATCACAAGCTGCATCTCTCCTGAAATAAAATTGTTTAATGGAAAGACTTTTCAATTTCACATCCTTGAAGAGGTCATTCCCCACGCCTGTGGGTATGATATTCAGAGCCTGGAAGGGGAGCAAGCCCCTCAGGACCCTCCTGCCTTCATGTCTACCCTCTCCTTAGGTCTGTGAGTAATTTTTCCCCACCCAATTCCCATTCCTGTGAACCCTCTCAGCAGCTGCAATGTGATTCACCTCATCCCCTTATTCCAGCAGGCTTTGCTTCAGGCTCCCTAATGCTCAGAAGTGGAAGAAGGAACCACTGTCAAGGACCAATCCATCACCTGTGCTTTAAACATGGGCTCCAGGATGAGATAATCATGCACTGGAGACAAAACACTCAGGGAATCCAGAGCAGCTCAAGTTTAAAAGTCATATTTACCCAAGTGAATGCCAATACCTCCCTCACCTAACCTTTGCCTAGAGGCAGAGCCTCTGCAAGGATCATTCAGCCATGCACTGTCAGCACTGCCACTACACTTCCAAAGCCACCCCTCACAGGCTCTCCCAGCTTCAGCTCAACAAATCGGAGCTCCTCATCTTTGTTTCTCAGGTCTCTGCCACATGAAAAAGGTAAAAACCCATCTGGATCAAGACTTTATCAGCTGAAGATATCTGCTCAGCTTCCCATGGAATGACAACAGTGGTACCTCTGTATCCTCCACAAAATGTCCCTCTGACCCAAGATTTCCTGACAGGGATTTAAAAATGAGCCAGTGAGGTGGCACTGGGTATCAGCAGTGAGCTTTCTTTCTGTCTTTCCTTAAACTGGTTATTCTTGGGCTGGAGCCCGCTTCTAGATTTGAAAACCAAGTATCACAGTGAAATTTAACTCCAGGTCTGGAATTATCTTTCACTACCTGAAGGGGAATCACAGACTCCTCTCTGAGGAATCAGATTCCTTTCAGGAGCTGACAGCAGAGCATCAAGACAGGCATCATTCACAATTTGAAGTGAGAGAAAATCTCATAGAACATAAAGAAAAAATTATGCACCATGACAACTGAGCATTGGAAAAGAGATGTTGTAAAATGACATTTCAGAGATGTTGTGAGAGCTCCATCTTTGCAGATTTTCACAGCTGAACTGGATGAGAATGGTTTGGTTTTGGAATTAACCCTGCCTTGAGAAGGTGACTGGACTTCTGGCAATCCCTTCCAGCACAAATCATTTTTTTCATTCCTTGATTCTATATGTTTTATAGTCCCTATGGTAAAAAGAATCACAGATAACAATTACTCCCCACTCTTGCAATGGGCAACGCAGTAAACAGCTTACAGACTCTATCTTGAAACATAATCAGCAATCCAGAGGCTTTCTCACTCATGTTTTTAAGACTTTTTACTCTTTTCACATAATTATAATTGAAATAGTATGCCAAATACTATGAAAAGACATTTTTAAATTATTACTGTATTTAAAGACAAAATTTTCTTTTAATCCTTTTTTTTTTTCCTTTCTGAAGGAAAGAAATACTGCAAGTCTGACAAGACTTCAAAATCCTCATGAAGATACTTCTTTGGATAAAGTAGGAGATTTTTACACTTTGGATGGTGTCTCAGCTGAGGTGAGTTTTGAGGCAGGATGAGCAAAGATCCTCAGTGCATCTGACTGGAAGCACACCTGGTCAAAATATTTTCCTGAGCTCTGAGACACCATTGTCAGCAGCCAGGGGGATGCCCTGGGCTCTTCTCTGCTTTGGAAGAGCCGATGGAGAGCAGGAGGAGCAGCCTGGTCCCTGTGAGGGATGTTTGCTCACACAGCAAGCAGCAAGGGAAGAGCTGCGATGGCCAGCAGAGCCCTGGCATGGCTCAGGAGCCTCTGCTGGCCTGAGCCCCCTGAAACCCAAGCCATGGCCAGGCTGGGATCTGCTCCTGCCACTCAAAGGGAATGGATACCTCAGCGAGCAGAGCCTGGCTGGCAGCCCCACAGGAAACCTGTTCAGGCCCGTCAGCACGCTTCCTTTCCTTCCCTTTTGCCTCCTTTCCTCCTTCCTTCACGCTAGAAAAGCCACCCCTGGTGGAGCACAGCTCTTCCCAAGCCATGGCAGTGCAGAGAGGACAGCACTGGGCAGCTCTCCTGCACGCCAGGGACCTGGGGGCAGCAGCAGGGATTATCCCACAGCCTCGGAAGCAGGCAGCTCCTCTCCAGCCCTCTGGCACTTCAGCTACTATTACCAGGGCAAGGGTTTAGCATTGCAGTGAGGACAGCTAATGTATTTTAATCTCCATCTGCATTACTCACTATTTACTTTCCCGGCATACACAGCCCAGAGTGGATAGTTACTCAGCCAGCATTATGCAAAAGTTTGTAGAGCTTTAATTGGCTTTGTTTAATTAGTTTCGTTTTCTTACAGCTCTGTGGAAGAAGTATTTTCAGCTCTTGAATTATCAAATGGATTTTCTTTCCTATTTAGTGGAAACATGCTGAGTTTCTGTGCAGGCACATGAGGCGTAAGGGATGTTTGGAAAGGCATATTCCCAGTTCTCCACCCAGAGCTCCACACCAGAGCTGGGGAAGGAGCAGCACACTCCCAGCACCTGGCTCCTCTGCACAGCAAGGAGGGACTTGGGAGTCAGAGATCAGGACAGGACACTGGAGATCATCTCTGTGAGGTGCTCTTCTCTCTCCCTTCCACTGCCAAATGGTCCAGCCTTTGAGAAGATCCAGCAGGACATCTGCTTGGGAGAGCCAAAGCAGATGAGCCCAGGGCCAGGGAACTGAGCAGTGCTTACCACAGAACGTGCTCCTTGTCAAAGAGCATTGCAGGGAGCACCCTACAATCATCCCCAGGCTGGCACCACAAACTGGAAATGAAATTTTCATGTATTTGGATGTGACTGACGAGATTCAAGCAGACAGTCACCTGAAGGACAGCTCTGTCTTTTGACTCATCTACTTTCTGTTTGTCTTCTCTTGTAACAAGGACTACAGGCAAATTTATACAACTTCTCAGAGAAGAAGATTGAAACACTTTACCCAGCATTTGCCAACTTAAATCAAATATGGCTACCTTCAAAGCTGTTAAGATTAGAAGATTTATTAGCAGTAAAAGAAAGCAATTCTGTATAAAGAAATAGTTTGATAAAGCAAACCATCACAAAGTGTTTAACTGTCATGAATAGAAAGATGAGGAGGCAAAGACAATGTTTATGCAATGCTTTAACACAGGCCATTGAGTATCCACAGGAGGCAGGGAGGTGAGAGTGGCCCGCTGGACAGCTCCAGCTTTATATCCAATAATTAATGTTTGCACTTTAAGGAAGAGCAGACTACATTTGGGATTAAAAGTGGTGTAAATTAAAAGAAAGAAGGACACGCCACAATCTGTTGCAATTTATAGACATGGTGTAGAAAAGAAAATTCCTGCAAAAAAGTCATCTGCTGGATAAACTTTTAATCTAGAGTAAATCAGCTTTCCTCTAAATCTCCTTCTTGCATTTTCAGTGCTGCAAAACCTGAAAGTGATATAAACTACAAAGGAACAGATTCAGCAGCATGTGCAGCCTGTTGTTGCCACCCACATTTCCTCACCTCCCCCTCTCCCCAAAAAATAAGATCTGCAGAACTATTAAAAGACTCTACAAATGTGCAAATGCTTGTTCTAATGCAATATTTTTAAAATATTTGGTTTACTAATAGGGCAAAATGAAAATAAAAACGGGAAGACACATCCTTAATAAGTCTGTATCATTCACTACCCCGTTTTTCTCGAGGTGGGTCTCTCAGCTCAGCACATCAGCAGCAGGAACCCGCAGTAATCCCTGACACAAAGAGAGCTGATCACCAAATTCACAGCAATGAAGAGCTGGCCTTAGAGGAAAACCCCTCCCTGGGGCGAGCCCAGAGCGATGGCAGCACAGCACTCTCCATCCAAGCCAATAAATCAAGCGGTGCAAAGGTCTGGTCTAATTCCTTCATCACTTCAACTGTTCAATTTTTAGAATGGCTCCTGGCCACATTTCTGCCCCAAGCAATCTGGTAGTATCTCACACAGTTCCTGGGAATGGTCTGGGAGCTAGGAGCACCACGGACCAGCTCCGTGCACAGTCTGCGCAGCATCTCCCTGGTTTTGATGCTGAAGGAGCTCAATCACATGAGCACAAGTCACTCTCTAGCATTTTATTCTGAAGGCTGGAGAGCTTTCCTGGAGGTACTGATGTAGCAGTGGAGTTAGAACCTGTGAGGCTGAAATTAAAATTCTGCACCTGATAATGCACAGCCTGCAAAGAGATCCCAGCTCTCTCTTCCTCCACAACCACGCTCTGGTTTGGAATATGAAGGTCACAGAGTTTATAGGACTTGATCATGACTTTTCCTCTGCTCTTGACAGGATAATAATATGTAAGCAGATGCCTTATATGCACAAAAGCTAAAGCTGCTTTCTTGCTGGCTAAGGGCAGGGATGAACATCATCACTGAAATGTTTTATGGCAAAACTACAGCCAGCCAACACCAGCACGCAGCCACCTCCCTCCAACATCCAGTAATTGCCATGGGATGGTTACAAACTAAACCCTGACAAAGCACTGCCCCAGGAAAGGCTTCTCCTGATGAGATGTTTATGCTGCATTAATCCACAACAGGGCTGAATTTTGGCAGCCTCAGACCAGGAATACTATTTAACTTGTCATCACTGGCTGATACACTCACACTGCCCCAGCTCTTTTAACAGCTCCAGGAGAACAAATAAATGATAGCAAGCCCTGCTCCTGATTTTGATTAAGAATCCCCCCCCCCCCCCCGCAACACACACACACACAAATTATGTGAATTTAGCAAGGACTTTATATGAAATGTCATAAGACTAATTTGCCTTCATTTTATGGTTTGGTTTTTGTTTCCCACATTCAGTTAAATGTATTTTCAAGTGCATCATACATCCAGAACTCCTTTAAGAGAACATAAATCTCAGTTCAAGTCTTCACCCTTTTGCTGACCAGCCCTGTGAAATCTGTCAGGTCATTTGCACCAGCATTTTCATGTGGCAGATCTAATTCTGTACCAGAAAGTTGCCTCATCTCATGGGCGTTGCAAACCTGCAGCTCCCATAAAACACAATTGCTCAGCTGCTGTGAAAACTTCGACTCCCTTAATTGGGTAAGGGCCTGCTCTCACAAGCAGCTCTTCTTTTCCTCAAATCCACAAATGTGGATAAAGTCACTGACTTTGAGTCCACTTTCGAGTGTTTTCAAGTTAAACAAGAACTTAAGAGCTTTGGCTTTGAGCCGAAGTTTTAAAACACTGCTCTTAAGCTTCTTGGCACAAAGTTCCCTCCAGCTGGAAAGCAGAGATCCAGATTTATTGACAACATTCAGGGATTAAAACACTCCCCAAAGGAGCAGCAAAAGCTTTTGCTACACCTGGAGCAACCTGAGCTGTTCTGAAGGTGAAGATTCAAAATGCTATTTCCCACACAGGTATACACGAGCCCCTGCCAGACATCAGCATGTTCCACCCAAATAAGCTCCTCTATAAAAACACATAGAATACACTCAGAGTTCACATTTCTTAGACTAAACAGGTTTTATGAGAACTCCACATTTTGATCCTTAATCTGCCTTTTCTTCTCTATTTCTTTTGAGACAGTTTTGGTTTTAAAGCAGCGAAAAACTACCAAAATTTGCAGAAATAATTCAAATGCAAAGTTGCAGCAGAACTGGAAACCTGGAAAATCCATAGATTATATACACAGAGGAAACACATATTTTCTTGATTTGTTGAGAATGGATTAGTCTGGCTAAATACTGAGTACCTGAGTACTTTTGATACCCCACTGACAAGTCCCACACTCTAAAGACAAACTGAGATCTATTCATGGACCAAAATAAATCAGTAGGAGAAAACGTAGACTGAGAGAGAAAAAAAGACTATGAAACAGAGATCAGGAAATAGTGGTTTGGGGTTGACAACAGCGAGCGTGTAGACCCATGTCACTGTGATCCCATGTGCACTGATCTCTTCCTTCTTTTGGGGATAAAAAAAGCCTGACACTGGCGGAGGTGAGAAAGTATTCTCTCACTTCTAAGAAAGCTACTGTGGAAAAAAAAAAAGAATTAAATTGTTGCTTGTCACTGAAGCCTGTCATTGACCTGGCTTTTCTTTTTCTTTCTAAATTAGAGAGGGGAGATAAAACCAAACAAACCCCCAATATAAGCAAACAAAACCCCACAAACAAACAAAACCCAAACCAAAATAGACAGAACTTAAGGAAACAGAACCGATTTTCTTTCTTTATCTGAGGAAATGTTAAAGATAGAACAATTACACTGCGGTTCAGAAGGGTCACTGCCACTTTTTTAAAGCTGTGGGAACAGCCTTTACAAATTCTGCACAGGTTCAATGCTTCTTAACCTCTCCCGTTTTCTTTTCGAGTCTGGCTTAATCACACTTGAAACCATCGCTCAAAACAAAACAAGCCACCAAAAAACACTGGGAAAGCTTTTGAAGTCCAGTCCGACAGAGACCAACCTGGTTTCCACCTCACCCCAGCACCTCGCAGAGGGGATGCTGGTGATGGAGAAGGACCGCGCGGAAAAGCTTCCCGCGGGTTTCACTCCGGAGCAAGTGCTCGGCTGGGTGCGTGGGCTGAGCCCTGCCCATCGCCACCCCTGGCTGCCGAGCGCTGCTGGGGCACATGGTGCCAGCAGAGACACCGGCACAGAGGCCGGGGACACCGGGCACCGCCAGGGAGCGAGGGCATGGCAGGGAAAACCCCTTCCCCCTGGGGCAAGGCTCTGCCACCCCAGCGGGGTCCCTGCGCTGGGACCTCTTCTGGCGAGCAAAGGGGGCTGTTTCACAGGGCAGGGCGCACTCAAAAGCGCCCAGGGAGTCGCTCCAGAGGCGAGCGAGCAGAGGGCACCTGTGATGGAGCACGAAAGGGCCCCGGGGGCGGCCGGATCCGGGCAGCACCTGGCAGAGAGCGGTGCCCGCCCGGGGTGCCCCGGGGCCGGGGCGCACCTGCGAGGCTGCGGGCGCGGAGCCGCACGGAGCGCCGGGCGAGCGCCGGGGCTGCCCCGCTGCGCTCCCCGCGGCCCTGGGGCGTCCCCCCGGCTCCCTCCCTGTCCCCGTCCCTGTCCCTGTCCCTGTCCCTGTCCCGCACCCCCCGCCCCGTCCCCGTCCCCGGCACTTACGGGCAGGAGCAGGAGCGCGGCGGCCGCTGCCGCGGGGAGGCTGCGCTGGGGCGCTCGCCCCGCCATGAGAGCTCGGGGGGTGCCCGGGGCTCAGCCGGACCCTCGGCGCTGCCCCGGCATCGCCCCCCGCCTGCTGCCCTCCACCGCTGCCCGCCGTCCCGGAGCCGAGCCCGGCGCTGCCGGCGCGTCCCGGAGCAAAGCCCCGGCAGAGGGAGGGAGGGAGAAGGGGGAGCCGAGCCCGCCCTCCGCCCAGGATTCCTCGGGGATGGAGGCGGCGGGGGGCCCCCGGGGGAGCGCGACCCTCACGGCTTCCAGCGGCGAGGGGCTCCGTCCTGCGCCCCGGCTCCGAGCGCCGGAGCCGCTCCCCTCTCCGCCTGGAAGCGGGGCCGCCCCGCCCGCGCTCGGCCGGCAGCGGTGGGGAGCTCTGAGGGATGGAGATCCCTCTTCCCCGAGCCTTCCACACCAGCTTCCAGAAATAACGGGGATCCTCCTCCACCCTCCCGTACGCTGGAAGTTCCACTGCTTCCGAAGTGTCCAGGAGCAAGAGGATTCTCCCTGCCCAGGCTCTGGGTGCAGTGGGGATCATTTTCCAAAATTAGGTGCAATGGATACACCCTCTACAGCCCCTCAGGAACATTAATAATCCCTTCACTACCACCCCATTCTGCCAGGCATTAGGTAAAATGTTAACTCCACAGCCTGAAAACTTTCAGGAGCAACAGGCTTCCCCCTGTGCCCCGGTACAAACTGCATGGTGTGCACAGTGTGCAGAGGTGTTTTATAAAAAGAGGGAGAGCGACTCTGCTTGAGCATATAGTGATAACATGCTTTCTCAGATAAAAGTTTAGATCAGATGATAGAAAGAATTTTTTCCCCGTAAGGGTGGGGAGGCCCTGGCACAGGTGCCCAGAGAAGCTGTGGCTGCCCCATCCCTGGAAGTGTCCAAGGCCAGGTTGGACAGGGCTTGGAACAACCTGAGATAGTGGAAGTTGTCCCTGCCCTTGGCAGGGTGGTTGAAACAGGATGATCTTTAAGGTCCCTTCCAACCCAAGTCTTTCTAGGATTCTGTGGCCCCCTACAAACCTGAGAAGAAAAGGGAGAATCCTCTCTGACACTGTGCACTCTGAACCACCTGCCTGTCCTCCAAGAGTAACAGGACACCCCTCAAGCTCACCATGCAACATTACCAGGTGTGATGAGGATCTCCACCTGGAAGATAATGAGAAGCAAATCTCCCATCTCTCTCTGTACCCCAGGGCAGAAAGGTTCTTGCTTATTGGTCACCAGATTCATCAGCACGCCTTTTCCAAAGTCTCCAAGGCTGTGGGGCACCTCCTCTGCTATTCCCAGTTGCCATGAGAAGCCCTTTATTCCCCAGCACCAAGCCTTTTAGGACTCCCCAATGCATGAACACAGTTCTATCCAGGCAACCCCAAACCTGCTTATTTGGCTGACCCTTGTGCACTTGGTTTCTGAAACAAAAGACATTTGTCCTGCTCTTAGCTACAGATACTTGCCAGGCTAAACCCCTGTGCAGAGCAAGGTCACCCCTCATCTTCCTGCTGACTTGCAGAAGGAGCTTCTGGCCCTCTGGTTGCTCTGGGGTGGATGTTGATGATCAGGGAATTGGAATCTTAGAGATTTGGATGCCTGATCGTGTTGGGGCTCAGTTCCTGGGTCTGGCAGAGTTGTCACTCCCTGCCCTCCATGTGCAGTTGCCCTCTCCATACAATGGACGTGTCTGTGGCATTGTTAGGTGTGGGCATCAGGCCAAGCCCTGGGCTTCCCAGTGCCAGCAATGAGCCTAATGAGATTATTTTCCCCTCTGCTCCAGAGGACAGCCAGCTGTGTGTGAATCACAGAACCTTCCCCCTGCCACAGCTGGGACTGTCCCCAAAAGCCCAGCTGTGTCCTGAGGCACACAGCTCTCCCTCACAGTTCTGGGGCAGGAGCAGACAGGACCAGCTCCCTCCCAGCCCAGCTGGATTTCCTCAGGGAGCAGTGCCATACCCTGCCTCTGCAGTCACCTGCTGCCAGCTGTTTCCTGCAGGGAGATGGAGCCTTTTCTTCCTTTTCCCCCAAGAAAGTGCTTTTCCACAACCTTCTTAGCTGTTTTTTTTTTTTTTTAATCAAAATCAATTGGCATAAAGGTCATAGTCGCACAGAGGAAAGAGTTCCAGCAAATTCTCAGGGTTTGCAAAAGCTTAGCAAGCCTTACTCAGATGCAGAAATACCTGGACATCTTCCTTTAAAGCCTTGCTGAAATATTTTGCTTTTTGTCATTTGTTCAGAAAGACATAAAACAGCCTTTGACGCACTCTAAAACACCTACAACAACACTTACATTCCTAATTTCCTCCAGGAATCCCATTTAGGACAGCATGAACCTCACAGCAAAGAGATGGGCACTTATATACACTAGAAAACTTGGAATCCTCCTGAGAGACTGGCAAAAATTCTCACAAAGCAGCATTATTTTCCCTTTTCCTCTGGTTATTCAACAGTTTGAATACATGTAAATATTTAAGCTTGCCTAGTTTTCCCTTTTCTGCCTGTTGCACACCAGCATTTGTTTCCTTTCATTATTAAAAGAAAACAAAGCCATATCCCAAAGTTGCATGCTTCCAATTAAGATGAGTTCGTTCATGAAAATGCAAAAGGGAGGAATAAATCCAGCCCAATTTTTTATTGCATTTAAACATTCACCTCCGGGACTGGAAACTCACACGCGACAGGATTCCATGAACTCGTGGGAATGGGTAAAAGAGGCCTGGAGCTGCCTGTGCACAGACATCAAGTGCCCTGGAACCAGAAAGGTTTTCCATGACTTTCTCTTTTCATTTATCTGTGTTTATTGAGCTGTCCAGAGCCTCGTAATCTTACAAGTTGTACTGAAACAGAGCAAAGCAACCCCAAAAGTGACTATCATAGGACTAAACAAATCATTCCCATAGTATATAAATATATAAACTGCTTGCAAAGCCTCGTGCCCGAGGCTTTTCCCCTTGCAGCTGGGTTGCAAAGTCCTACCAAAGATTTTTGTTGTCTGGGTTGCTTATAAGGTCACTCCCCTTTGGATACTCTTTAGGGTAGAGCTCATGTTGCAGCTTTTCCTTCATTCATGGGACTCTTCTCCCAGTCATGTCCTTTTCTAAAACTTGTAGGATCATTAATTCTACTGGCTGGGTTTTTGGGTGAGGTTGGTCAAGGCTGACATGGAAACAGAGATGTACAGACAGAGATATCCACATGTGAGGATATGACATGAGAAATGTAAGCCTTGTTCTTCCAGGGAACACACCAAGACCCCTGAGATCAATACTTGGAGATAGAGTGAGTCTCCACATGGGATTGTGGCAGGGATCCAGTTGCTCAGCTCTTGCCCAGATGACTTTCAGACATGGCTTGCAGTCATGCCCATACAAGGATAACCCCCTTTTGCTTGTTTGGTGGTGATTTTTATTCCTCTTTAAAGCTCCTGAAAGAACTTCAAGTCTAAGTATCCCCACTGCTCTCAGCTGTACAGAAAGAATCCTCACTGGAGGCAGGGGCAGCTCTTGGTGTCACATCTAACACAAAGGTCCTTGCTGTGTCCGTAACCCTGAGGAATTTCTAAAATACAATTAAATACCGTGAAAAGCAGTTTTAATAATAAACAGAAGCATCACACAAGACATCAGTAACCAAAAGGTGAAATGGGGCTGAATCAGCTGCCAGCTTTGTCTCTCTGAAACACTGGAGGAGCTCTCAGGGGGATAAGATGTCTTTCAGTTAAAAGGAAACATCAGAAAATACCAAGTACATCTCTCCAGGTGAGTTCCAGAGCCCTCTTCTATGCTTCCCCACTTGGGAACAAATTTGGTACCCATTTGGAACTTGAATAGGTTTTAGGCCTCTTGTGCAGGATCTGAGTAAATCCAATTTTAACTATGCATCAGATGTTTTATTCATCCCCTAAACTAATAAAGTCAGAGCCCTTTCAGAGATGCGACAGCTCAGAACAGCTACAATTCTCTGAAGCGTTGCGCTGCCCTGCTCCCTCCTGACTGCATCCCTTTCAGCTCTGTTTCAGAGAGGCAGGGGAATTGGTCTGGGTGTGCCAGGCCTGGAAAAGGCCAAGCTGGGAGAAGGAATGGGAGGAGTTCCCCCTGATTTTTGCAGAACGAGTGAATGCCACGATGACATTTGAAACCAGAATAATTTCTGCAAGGGAGGAAAGTTAGCTGGAGGGTTCTTATTAATTATGAATGTGACGGTTTTCTGAAATAACGGTGGGTCAGAGTTGGTAACGAGCATGGCTCAGGAAAACAGAGATTAATCTGACAAAGCAAAGGCACAGAGCTTCTGCCTCTGCAGCAGGTCAGTATTTGCAATGGCACTGGAAGGAGGGATGGAAGCAGGATGGAGGAAAAAAAGGTGGTATTTAAAGAAAGTTCCATTGTCTGAACTGGTTCCTAATAGTGAAGTCTCAGGGGTGTAGTATAAACCTTGGGAGTAGGGAGAAAGGAGGAAAATTAGCTGAAAGCATCACCCCTTCGACATAAAATAGATTTTTCTGGCTTCCTTTACTGTGGAACTCATGTGGCCACTGTATTCTCATGGAATAACACAGGGCTTTTCTTGGTTTGGCACATCCTACTGCCAAGGAGATGCAATTGGCTCTTCACTTCCCAAGGGCACCACAAAATTCAGGGAGCACCGAGCCCAAATGGGCTGGGAGAATTCTTCTGGTGGCTGCAGGTCCTGCCAGGTGCTCCCCAGTGCCCAGCCAGCTGTGGGACAGCAATGCTGCCACATCTGGGGACACTGATCTGGGTACTTGGGGCTTTCAGTGCCTTGCTCCAAGCTGGGAAGGACAACTGGCAACTTGGACACCATTCAAAGCTGCCTGGCAAAGCAGTTTCAGAGATAAATTTTAAAAGGATGGTAAAAAGTATTATCAAGAGATGTTTCACCTTAAAATGGGGGAGGGGGGAAATGTGTCATGAGAGGAATCACCTAATTTGGGTTCAGAATTTCAAGCCACACTGAGTAAGTAGAGCCACACCTCTAAGTTGATTTTGGTGGATTCTTTGTACAACTTGATTATTTCCAAATAACTTTCAAGTTAATTCTGTGGAAATAAATCTTGGTTATCCAAATAGCAGAGGGAAATGCATGATTCAGCCTCTCTCTTTCACTCTTTTATCAGAAGTGTCTTCTGCATTTTGCATTTAGGTTGTAGTGTTTTCCTGTATTTTACCACACTGAAGGAGATCTGGCACTAAACAACCAAATGAAAACTGAGACAGTTCCTGCATCCAGCTTTAATCTACTGTGATTACACTAAAATCTGACTCATGTATTTCCTGCTGAAGTTCTTTCTTCAGGATGTAGTTTTTAGGATTCTTTCCTAAATTTTGTATCTGTTTTCCCCCTTGATAGGCAAAGTCTTCATACAATGCTCACTCTTCAAGGGGTGATTTTTTTATATCAGCAGTCTTAAAATAAATAACATAATTTAGGGGCTAAACCCCCAGTCCTTTTAGCTTGAAATCATTTACACCTTAGTGTTGAGGCCTCAATAAAAAGAATTATATTACAATACTTTTGGAAACGTAAAATAAAACTGGAATATTTACTGCTTTGCAAAGAAATTCATAGAACTTATTCCTATCCTCTTCCATTTCCCTTCCTCTTTGGGTCTTTCTGGTTCAATATTAGGTCTGGATATTTGGGCTCAAATAAGTTACTAATTTTCAGCTTGCCATGTCCCCCTTACATGCTAGAGTAGCTTTCATTCTGTCTTGAGGCTCAGATATCCAATCTAGTCCTGCAATTTAAATGTTACTACGGTCAGGATTTCTCTTGTGGACTGAGATAAATAACTGTAGGTGTCTCAATATTTTAATGCTGAGCTCATAGTGTAATCAATGGAGATCTAGGAAACCCAATGAAACCAAAAAAGCACATTTCTGCCAAATAAAGATGTCTCTTGGGGCTCACTCTCATTTCTGACAAGCTTTATCATTGCTGAGAAACGTCTGTGCTGAAGTGCAGCTTCACCAGACAAAGGAGGATCCTTTTGGGAGGATCCTTCCCTTGACACGCTGCTCGGAATTCCTTGAGGTCTCAATTATTTTAGCAGCTGAGCTCTCAGCAATTTCTGTCCTCAGATCTGCCAAATCACTTTAGGATTGCCTTAGTATATAAATTGTGTGGGGTTATTACTCGTCATGTCGGGAATTTCCTTGGAAAAAAACGTTTTTGCCAGTGCAATATTTTTTTATTTCTTACTATCATCTGACAATGCTGCTCACTTACCTTTTCGAGTGATAAGGTTTGAAAATCACTCTTTTTTCTCTTTTTTTTTTTTCTTCCCCAAGAACTATTTGCAGGCTCTCTAGAAGCTCACAGCACAGCAAACAAAAAGGTTCATGATATTTCATGCCATTCTTGCCTGACACTGTCAGTGTTAGTGGAGAGGATTGGAAATTTGACTCAGCAGTTGAATGAATCAGAAGCAATTTTACAAATATTCATTTGTCAGTCACAGCAATAATACTCCAGTTTTACGCTCTGTAGCCATGTGGGTTTCAGTGAATCCACACTGGAGGTACACACGGGAGAAGAACCAGGCTTAGCTGGTGGAAGAATAGATGAAATGGGGATTTTCTACATCCACTTCTCTAGAATTCAGCTGTCAACATAATTTATCTCTCTTTATCTCTAGCCTGATGGTTCTGTGTCATCCCTGAAGAAAAGCATCACTCTTCCCAGGAATAGCTGCCTTCTATTTTGGATCGTGCTTGCTGCAGGTTTTCTTTTTCTATTGCAGGTTTTTTCTGTTCTGAGTGGTTGAAGTGACTCAAAGCAAATGGAGACAAATGCATTTGTGTTACTTCAGACTTAAAACTAAATATCACAGAATATCAGAGTGTTTTGAGTTTGAATGAAGGGACCTTAAAGCTCATCTTATTCCACCCTGTGCCGTGGGCAGGGACCATCTTCCACTAAACCAGTCCATCCAACCTGGCCTTGGACACTTCCAGAGATGGAGCAGCTTCTCTGGGCAACCTATGGAAGTGCAATATGTTTAAAAAAAAGAGAATTAAGCATCCCTGTGAGTTAGGACTCTCAGGTAGGACACAGATACAACACTTATCCTGAATGTGACCATAGAGTTTGCTTTTACAATTTTCCATTGGTATATAAACTGCTTGCAAAAATCTTGTTGCCAAAATACTAATAAATAAACAAACAACTTATTTATCTTCTGGTAGAAAGGAGAAACAAGGGACTTGCACATCATGATTGTTTTTTTTCTCTTTTCCTTCTTGCCCTCCAGCCTTCTCAGTGTTGTGAGTCACTGGATCCAGCAGCACAAAGCTCCGTGTGGTAAACTGTGGGTCTAGAAAAGATGTGGATAAATAGAAATAAATGCAAGCACACAGATTGGATACTAAGCAGTGGCTCCTGCTAGCATTTCAGTCTCTGCATAAGGCATTCACAAGGTGTCCAATGTGGGACCCTAAATGTTTAATGAGGACATAGGAAATGAGATGTCAGTTCCTAAAACATCTTATGGCTTAACAAATTACCATCACAGGTAGGACTGGGCTGAAAAAAGCCATTATTTACAGGGCGTCTTATAGGGTGGTCTCCATTCCCCCTTTGCAGTCAGTGGGCATCTGAGCCACACAGTCAGAGCAGGCCAGCTTCACTCCACAGCACCCCAAATTCAGAGTCTGTGGCACATCTGAGCACTCACATCCCACTTGGGTCTGTTTCTACCCTTGTCTGTGAAAGAAGCTGAAAACAGTGAGTGCAGATGGGATTTGCAGATAACTGAAATTAAGTGAATCCCACGAATCCTACCCCATCTTTAGCTGCAGAAGAAATCACCCTGCAGATGTTACAACTTGCCATCCACTTTGCTGTTCCTCATTGCCACAGGACTAGGACAATTCACAGTGACTGATGCTCTGGCCCCACACCTTTAAATTCTCACTGAGAGGCACCAGCTTTAGGCATGAGAGCATTTGATTTCTGAAGCCCATCTTGTTCACAGCAATTAATTAGTGCCACCTTTGGCAACACTTCCCTGTGATGAACATCTAGCTCCCAGAGTGTGAATCAAAGCTGTTTGTGCTGCCTTGTACATGGGAGCTCTTCCAGGCAGGAGAGCTGGAGGACCTGTTAGTCATTCATGTTAACATTCCTCTAAATATTGCAGCAGTCAGCCTCAGCAGTTTCAAAGGGTCTGAAATTTTACAGAATAATGCTTCACTCAGGCACTACCTAATTAAAACATACACTGCTGGGCTTGCTGTGGCTCAGCCAGGATTGCTTGTCTTACTTCCTCTGGCCTGGCTGACTATCAGTCAAAATCCCTTTCCAGAGCATCCCTGTGCATCACATTTCTTTAGCTCATATTTCTTTGCTGGAATTATTCTGCTTTCGTATTTCTCTTAGGCAGAAATATTGGCCTTGTTCACGCTGCCTTAGATTAGGATGGTTCAGCCTTTTCCAGGCTGCAAATTCTGTATAAGGATTGGAATCTCTCACCTGAAGGACCAGATGAAGTTAGCAGGGCATCCCCCACTGCCAATAAAAACAATTTGGATTTTTGGGCCCACAAAATTCATTTCTAGCTTTACCCCAGTGTTTCCATGGACACTGAAGAGAAGGTGGCAAAGTGGGTGGACTCAGCCTGTGGATTAACCAGGAAAACATCTCATAAAAACATAAAGACACTCCTCTAAATTTCTCCCACTTATTCATCTTAGCAGAGCTGAAGCTACCCAAGCACCTAGAGAAATTTCCTTCCAGCACTTTAAGGAAAAGATTTTTATGCTGGTTGCTCATCACTTTGCATTTCTAAACCATCTTCTCATCCATCTACTCTCCTATTTTTCTGGTCCAGTCTGTACTGAGCTGCTGTGTCAGCACCCTTTGCAAGCAGCATTTGTGTGAGTTATGGTAGCAGGAAGGGGATGAATCATTTCATGTTTATTTATCAGAGATATGGTAATAAAGAATTTCCTTTTGCTCAGAAATTGAGTTTTCTGGATATTGCTTGTTTGTCAATAAATGCTGCTTTACATCCTGAGGCATGAAAAGGAAAGGAAGAGATTATTGTCAGTGCTGAGGCAATTTACCCTCAAATGAAAACAGGTAGAGATATTAAGCTAAAGACACCTGCAGTTGAAATGCTTCAGGGTGTGTAATTTTTGTCTTGTGTTCTTTTTTTAGGTGGAAAGCAAGCCAGACACTCTCTTTCCAGATAAGCTGTTAGGAGCACTTGACTGAATCTTGAGTTTCATCCCAGGAAAAAAAAGCCCAAAAAACCAAAACCACAACAAAACAAGTTCTAGCCTGTATCAGACTGAAATTTTATTTCTAAAATGGTTCAACTTCCTTTCGATTCCAAGAGCAGGTACAGAAGGTGTTTGACAGACTTAACAAAGGCTTTATTTCAGTGTAATTTGAAATCTTTAAAACTGCTGGGTAAAGCACATAAGGATGGACAGAATAATATTCCCCAAATACCTGCAGCTGTCAGTATTAGTGGCTGAATGGCAGACAGAGCCCACAGATCCTTCTTTCCAGCCACATGGAAAAATTCAGGATGCTGCTGACATGTACAGATACAGCTCATGTCCTGACAACAGTGGTTCTTGCACACCATCCTGGGAATCTCTGATAATAATCTTTGAGCATAAAATTCATCTGGGCTGCAAAACCACATCATCCTTATAGGGCTTGAATTAAAATTTGGATATTTGGATATTTTTTGAATTAAAATTTGTGCAGGTGCTCCACGAGAATTCCAAGTCTTTCAGTATTCCATAAAAGGTATAAATCCTGAAATTCCCCTACACGGAGGCAGAAAGAACCAGCAGTAATGAATGAAACCAACGTTGTCTCTTACCATGCTAGCACATCTCTTCTGATCCAAATTGGGAAGAACTCCAATGTATTCTACATTATTTAAGGAAAAGAGATTCAAAGAGTTCCTATCGGTGCCACAGGGAATTAACGTATTTAAAAACTAAGTTTGGGGATTTTCTGTACCTCATTGGAAAAATCCCTGAGCCTGACTGGGAAGTCAGCCCTGCTTTGAGCAGCAGTGAGGGTTGACATTTCCAGAGGTTTCTTCCAACCCAGGTTCATCTGTGATTTTATATTTCATTGCAATTCATTTTACATTTTTCCTTTGGGAAAAGTCTTTGCAGAAATCCTGATGGGGCAAAAAGTGAAGTGTGATTATCATCAGTAGCTTGTGGTCCTTGTCAGGTCAGGCTCTACCTGTGTGATTTACACCAGGAGCCAGGTGCAGCATAGATGGGCTTGGTATCCTCCTTCCCCAAACACCTGGATTTGCTTTCCACACACCTTCCTCCCAAGGATGGGGTCAATCAAATGGAGCCAGGGAAAGCAGAGTGATTTTTTTTAAATTTTACCTGATTAAAATTAGGGAGAAAACAGACAGAGCTCACAGTGCCACAGAGAGAAACACAGACAAAAATATTTGTACTGAAAGAAAAGGAATTTATGACACAGGGGCTTTCCCAGAGCTGAGTATCCAGAGAACACTGCCTGCTTTAGAGGATTCATCCCCTTTTCTGGCACAAAACCACACCTGACTTCTGACTACTACAAACAAAAACCAACTGATCCCTTTACCCCTCTGTCCAGGGGAATCATGTAAGCAGCAGTCAGGATTAAAACAGGCAGCAGGCTTTGTCCTCATGAACCCAGTGGGGAAACCCTTCACAGAACGGGAAATGTAGGGTACACAAGGAAAGCTTAAAGCCAAGAAAAGGCAAATTCAGTTACACCTGACATCAGCCACTGTGGTGGTGAGTGCAGCAGAGGAGCCCTCCCAGCAGTGCCTCCACCCCTGTGGTGCTGGCTTGAAAAAGGGCTCATTTTTGACAGAATTTCTGCTCATTGATATCCAAGAGGATTCAGAGGAATATTTAGGAATGCCCATTTCTCCTCCCGTTGCTGGTAAGTCTATGAGTTTGCAGTGCTGGATTAGTGGTTAGACTTGATGTTCTTAGAGGTCGTTTCTAATTTAAATTATGCTATGATTCTAATAATTCTCTAATAATAATAATTATATGATTCTATAATAATAATAATTGTTATTATTTATTAATAACTATTATAATAATTACATATAATTACACAATAATTATTATCTCTGATTCTATAATAATAATAATTCTATGATTCTAATAATTCTCATAGGTGATTTGTAAAATGCACATGGTAGATTATATCAAATTTTCCAGATATTAGGATACAATACTCTGCATTTTCATACTGTCAGTCTCTCTGTGTAGGAAGCCCTTTGATTACCATCCCCCCCTCACATCTCTCTTCCAATAAAACAATACTTACACAATGAGACTTTCTAGAACAGACAGTTCCCATAATCATCCAAAACTAACAAACTAGCAGGTATCTTGAGTCTTGGATTCAGAAAAAACACCCCAAAACATAAAATGAGAGAAAGACCACCTTGGTTTAATGTCAAGGGCACAAGAGCCAGGAATTCAAATCTCACACATTCCATTGCTGACGTGTTGTGTTTTAAGCTGTCTCTCTTCTTTGCTTTCCCAACTTATAAAGTCGGAAAGAGCCAAAATTCTTCTGTAGTTACCATGAAATTCAGCATCAGCTTGCAAAGCATGGAACTTGTGGTGTTTATATCCACAAACAATATTTTTGTGCTTGGATGGCAGGCAAGAAGCTCCCTGCCACTGCATGGTGGGAGCACCAGCCACTGAATTTATTGGAGGTGATCTAAAGGCAGCTCTGCGTGCTTCAGCTACACAATAATTGAATGCTGAAAGCACAGGATGGTGGCTCCTCACCCCATCTGACCTATGGACAGCACTGTGACACTAAAAGGGCCATGGGGACCAATTCTTGCTTTTCTTTAAGCGTGGAGAAGAGACAGGGAGATGTGAGAGCACCTTCCAGTACTTAAAAAGGCTGTAAGAGCTGGGGGAGGACTTCTAACAATGGCATGGAGTGAAAGGGCAAGGGGTAACAGCTTCAAACTGAAGAAGGGTTGATTTAGATTAGCTATAAGGATAAAATTATTGTGTGAGAATGGCAAAGAAGTGGCACAAATCATCCACCCATGGAATTATTCAATGTCAGGTTGGACTGGGCACTGAGCAGCTTGATGTGGTTGAAGATGCCCCTGCTTATTGCAGGGGGGTTTGTACCAGATGACCTTTAAAAAGTCACTTCCAACCCAAACTATTCTGTGATTCTTTTTCTTTCAGTCTCACCTTTGAATTTGCCATTTCCTCTATTCTTATGGCCAATGTGTTACAATAACTACTGTGAGTCAGGACCACTGGCATAAGGCCACCAGGATTAATGTAACCAAGTAATCCAATCTTAATGAGGTTTAAAAAGGAGCTTGACAGTAGTTCCAAGGCACTTTTTAGATGTATGGCTTGTCTGTGATTACTGAAGCATGCAAAGAATGTTATTAATAGGTCTGCAGTCAGGTGAATAGGTCTGGATTAATTTCATGTAGCAACAGGCAGTGGTGACTTAAGTTAGTGGAAACTTCAATGACAAACATGCTGATAAACTTTCCAGGAGCTTGAGGAAACATAGGCATGGAAAATCTGTCAGGGTGGATGTGTTTAGTAAAGGTTTGTATCTCGGAGTCATCCTCTGAGCAGATCTGCTATGCTCATCTCAGCAGCACAGCTCCCCCAGCAAACAGATTTCCCTCCCTGAAATCTGAAATTATGTACCTGGCTGCTCAGCTGGAAGAAAGAAATGGTTATGAAACCAAATTGCAATGAACACAAAATGCAGATGTCACTGATTCCTGGACAGGTCTGTGTGAGCACAGCAGTTTCACAGCTCAAGGCAGTGACCTTTGGTAGTTTTGTTTTACAATTCTTAATTCTTCAAGGCAAGAAACAGTAAACAAATGTTCCCTGACCACCTTCTCCAAATCCTTCAGGCTCCAAGTCTTTCAGACACCACAGTGTTTGCAATATAGTCCATTTTAAAGCCACAGAATGCAACCGTGAAACGAAAATAGGTTAACCTAGCAAATATCCTTTTGTTTTTGTATTTGCAATGCCCCTTTTTAGTCCACTGGCTAACAGATTGTCCTGTCCTTCTCTGATAGTTCAAGGTCCAAGATCAATAATTCTGGTTGTCTCAGAATTGAGGCCATAATGACTGCCAGGTTCATGCATCTGAGTTAAAAGTTCAATGGCTAAAGACTGGTTGTGAGCACAAGCAATAGCACAAACAGTCATTTTGTAGAGGACATAAAAGCATACAAGTCAGATTTGTTTTTTTTTTAATGATGATAAAAATACAGGTCTTTGTGTGAACATCATTTAAAGCAGAAGAGAGATAATGTGCTGTTGCTGAAGCAAGCCAGCTTTGCTGGAATTTTTCTGCTTTCACAGCCAGTGAGAATATGGCTTCAGACTTTTAAACTGCTCAAACTACTGGGCCTGATCTGGCCCTCACTGCATGCAAAAAAGGCAGGAATTCTCATCAGCCTCTGTGGGGAAGCTCTGCTTAAAAGCTGAATCCCAGTCCTGCTCATTTGTTTTCAAGGAATAAATACTTCTCAGTCAGTGTATTTTACAGTGATAGGAAATTCTGCCTTCTCAATATCTGAGCTTAAATTTGGAGACTTAAGCAATTAATGAGGGAATGCTCATGAATAGCTAAGGCATTAAGTGTCACATTAAGGATTTTGTACAGCATCTGTGTTCTCATGATAAAGAGGCACCAGGTCAGCTGCTCCTTTAAGCCCTGAAATCTGTTTATGGATTCATTAAGGCAGAACACAAAAGGCAGTGATCAGTCTGCTCCCAACTCCCCCCCAGGATTGTTATAACTCTTTTCAGCATCCCACAAATTGTGCCTTCACTTTTAGAACTGCATATCATCTGAAAGAACCCATCAGAAACATTCCTATGGAATTTCCCATGAGGAAATGTCAACCTGTCGAAAGAAAATTGTATCATGGAAATATGTCAAGTTGATAAAACGCTGTGTTGAAAAATCAGAATAGAACACTTCCATAGAAATATTCTCCTGTCAGTCTTTCAGGGGCAGCAGGGTGTGATTTCCATTTTAAACCCTCTTTTATTTTCACTTTATTTCCCATGAAAAATAGAGAGCAGAACTCATAGAATCATAGATCACGGAATTTTGGGATGGCTTGGGTTGGAAGTGGCCTTAAAATCATCCAAAGGCAGGACACATTTCACTGTCCCCAGTTACTCAGAGCCACATCCAGCCTGGCCTTAAACACTTCCAGGGATGGGGCAATCATAATTAAACATTTTTAATGCCACCCCTCCCCCCGCCAAAAAAAAAAAAATGACATCCAATGCAATTGTTGATTTAATTTTATGGGGAAATTTGTTTCTCTAATACCCATTGAAAAATTATTTTTTTCCCCCGTGCAGAATTTCAAGTGAAAAAGAAAATCTATTTCCCTCTCAGGGTTTAATTAAAACATGAGTTTCCCAAATCAGAAGTGGAATGGTTAAAGTGCATGGTGGGAGGTGCTGAGGACTCAGCGTGTAGCTGTGGCAAGATATCCTAATTTAAGAAAAGGGGAAGATGATTCAAATTCTCCTTCACCGTTAAACTGGGGAGAAGAGAAAAAATGTGTATTTTTCACCATAATTAGGCACTCTCAGAAAGAGAAAGGAAAATGTAGAAAACACAGAAATATTTAGATTTAGTAAGGGAAATCAGAAGAAGTATTGCAATAGCAAGGGCAAATTCTTAGAAGAAAAAATTTGTGAGGGGTTTTAAGGTACAAAGACACATAAATACCAGCTGACCTTGGGATTCTGGGTGACTGCACAAAAATCTCCATGGACACGAACACCTTCACTTTATCAGTCATGGGCTGCTACCAGGGCTACTCCAGTGGAATAACCAGCATAAAATCAGGTTGATTTTAGCAATGAAGCAAGAACACAAGATTTAATCCTTGTGCAGTTTGGCATATTTTACTTGTGAGACTGGTTTGCTTTACCCATCGTTGTCTCCTGGTGCGAGCCCTCCTTTCTGTGGGAAGCTGTGGATGACAGTCATGGAAACTCATCGTGTCCCAGGCCACATCCCTCTCGATGGGAGCAGGGATGGGTCAGCTGGAAAGGCTAATTAATCTGAATGGAACATCCTACTAACACAACTATATTGTTTCCATGTCCAGAATTAGCTTAGTTGAGACTAGACTGAATATCTCAGCCTTGGCAGAACGTAGATATTTCCCAGGAGACAGATCCATAATCTATCTGCTGTCAGCTATCACAAAAATATGTTATTGCTTTCCATACAGGATCAGGAGCAACAGCAGTATTCCACAGATTCCCTGGCACTTCTCCTGCCCAGATTCAGAGTGTATTTAAGGCTATGCTGCTTTTTTGGCTCAGTTATTTTGTTTTGTGGCGGTGAGAGAAAGTGTGGGAGAAATTCAAAATGGAAGAAATCCCCTCCAAGATTGAGGGGCTGGAATCTTTCAGTAAGAAATCCAGGGAATGGAACTGCTGGAACTTCTTGAGCAGATTGTGCCATGGAAAGAGATGGATGGCACACAGGAATTTATCCTGGGATTTGATATAGCTTGGTTTGGGAAACACTGGATTGACAGAGCCCTGGGGACACAAATAGTCGTGTTCTTTATAGCTGCTGTCCAGGTGACTGTGGGAGAGTCACCATAGCCTGAAGGAGATAAATGCATGGATTCCTGAGGTTTAGCAGGACAAAAAGATGGCAATCATCAGAAAAGATGCAGTACACAATAAGAAAATCAGGACTTTCCAAGGATTAGGAGGCAAACTATTCATGAAGGCTTCATGCCACCTTCCTAAATGGTTTAGGGATACAAATTCTAGTTTGCCTATTTGGTTACTGCATTTCTGCAGCAACAGGTTGTATTTCACTGACCTCAACTTGCTGCCTGCCCTGCACATAAGAGCAGACAGATCCTAAAAGATCCTGAGGAGGGATTGAGTGATTCAGTTCCTCCCTTCTGTGAAAGCAGTGTATATACCTCCTAAGGAAATGAAATAGTAATGAATAATTGGTATTCCAGTTTTCAAAAGTCCCCTGCTTCTAACTGGGGTGAAAGGTTTCCTTTGAAGCAGTTTCATTTCAAGCTGTGCACCAAGGCAGACCCAGGCAAACATGGGTGTTAGATTTGATGGGAGATGCATCTGATGAGCTGCAGGTGTCTGAGCTTGTCTCTGCCATATTCATAGGAAAAGGGGGCAGAAAGAGAGTCCTGAGGGTACTGGGGGGCTTTACCAACCCTGTGGACACCACCTGCATTTGTGTCCAGTCCTGGTCCTCCAGCCTCGGCCTGAGTCATGCTGGATGAATGTCTTGATTTGAAAAGACAGGAGTCTGTGAAGGAAGGCAAAAGCCTCCTGTGAAATGGAAAAGGTAAACTCCCTCTCTCCAAATTACCACAATTTTAAAAAAGGCTCTCAGGCAAAGATATACGAGTGGGAATAAGAGTTCTTTATTAGGAGAAAAACTAAATAAAAAAAATAATAAAAATGTAATTAGTACAAACAAAACTAGTGATGGAGTCAGAAACCTGACACCCTGGGGAGTCAGGGTGTTGGGAATAGTCCAGTGAAATGGTGGCTGCTCCTCCTGGAGTGGCAGATGAAATGCTGCTGAAGTGGTGATCTGTAGAAGGGTGGAGTTTTCTCTGAAGGTCTGGTTGTAGTTGGACCTGGTCTTCCTCTGGGAATCCAGGAGAGAAGGAGCTGCTCCTCTGGGATTCCAGCAAAGGGCTGCTCAGTGTCCCAAAAAATGCTGATTTTCTGCAGGTAGGGATGCTTGGCTCCTCCCTCTGGGTGGAGCATCTCACAGAGGGATGATGTAACTTCACCAGTCATGCAGTGGTCATTCAATGCCCCATTAACAGAAGATATCACCCTGGAGGGAGACATTGTTCTTGGAAGAGGTAAGAAAACTGCCCAACCTCCAATAGATGGTAAATAGAATCCATGCTTATCTTACAAGCCAGGACAATGAATACTTGCCTTTTGTCAGTGCCAGCTGTGTTTGGACAGGGACACCACTGATGTGGGCTCAGACACCTCCCAGCTTCACCTGGGACCTGCCTTGTCACCATGGGCCAGCATGGCAGGGACAGGACTATCCAGACCTCATCCAGCCTTGACGTCATGACAGAATAATACACCTTAACCTTGCACTTGCCTCACCACCATCAGCTCCCCTGAGGATTTTGGACCTTTGGCTGAAGCTCAGTGCCATCCCTGGAGTGGGTGGCACTCCCTTTGGGGTGCTGCAGTGCAGGATCAGGGCCAGGGAGGTCCTGGGGATGCTGTCTGGTTTATCACCCTCAGCTCCTGGCTCCCTCTGCCTTGGGAAGCAGCTGCTCCCTGCCATGGGCATTTTAGAGCCGTTTACTACAACCTGCAACTGCACCAGGGGAGGAAAATCACAAAAACTGCCAACCCTCCCCCAAAATGGGGAGCAAATTTTCATTACTTGGGATCTGGCTTAAATAGCATCTCGTAGCTCCAAATCCCTGAGGCAAGTAGTCCCATCAGCCAAAGCCTCATCTTTAGGGGGAGAGAGGCACTTATAGATGAAGGAAATAAAAACTATCTTGCGCTATTGGGTAGCAGTGATCACAAAATTATGGAACACTTTGGCAGGAACAATATTCAATGACTGATTAAAACTTCCCCTCTGAAGTACTTTTATAATCTAACTGATAAACCTTTGATCTTTAAGCCAAGCATAACTCCACCAGTGGGTTATATTAGAAGTTAAACTCACAACTATTATTAACAGGCATTTTCCCCCTTCTCTTGCTTCAGCCAGGAGTCATTACCTGAATGAACTCAGGCTGATCACATTTGGATATCCATATACAGGCAGCAAATGCAAGAAGTCAGTTTGAGAGGGGACCATAATTCCTTTATGCCCATAAACAGCTCTTTAGTTCTGTAACAAGATGAATGAAACTTGAATTTCTTGGCACTTACTGGAAGAAGAGATTATACTCTCTAATTGTTCTTTTTTTTTCCTTTAAAGGCCTAGCTGATGATAAGGCCAAAGAATATTTGCCAAATCAGCCTGAACCATTGCAGCAAGTAGTATTTTCCAGATTAAATCCCAAAACATTTAAAGTCTATGGTCAAAAAATTCATTTCCATCAGCCTCCTGAAAGCAGAGCACCTGAGGAGCTTTCAGGTGATGTTTTGGACATGTGAAGTGGCAGAAACAGGCAGAAAAATGTTTACCTGTGTTGGTTGTTTTTTTCTTACCTCATTTGATTTAGGGATCTGGTTTGCTGACTTTGTTGAGTTGTAACAGCTCCATGAGGGTGCAGCTCAACTGATATGAGGTAAAGTGTGGGAGCACAAAGCATCCTTGCTGCTGCAGAAAATGCCATGTGTGTTACTGAGGACCCAGCAGGTAATGAAACAACTCAAAAAAAAAAAAAAGAAAAAGAAAATGTAGATTTTTTTTTCTTCCTTCTTCCATTGTGCACAGTAACTCAGGGTTTGCATTCATTGCCAGAGAGCCTTTAAAAGGCTTTTTAAAAGACTTCAAAAATAACAAAAAAAGTAAAAAAACAACTCCACTGCCAAGTCTCATTCATTAGGCTAAGCTAATCTTGACTCTAATTATTAAGATCTAATGAAAAGTTATCCAAGAACTGTTTTTGTTATTATTATTGGGCATAGCAAGCTAAACCAGCCCTGTGCTTTAACACTCTCTGTTTCTTGGGCAGTTTCTGGTAAATACCCAGAAGATCGGAAATAATTTTTAACATTGATCTTGACAGTGCAGGGTTTGAAGATGCTTATTTACAATGTTCTCCATGTATTTATAGGGAATTTCTGTTTTTCTTGCATCAAGTGTTCAGAACTCTTTCCATAACTAATCAGAATAAAAAAAAACAACCAAACAACAACAACAAAAAAAAAAAACAGTAAAATTGGAGGGCTCTGAGGGTTTTCTTCACTAATTTTCTTTCCAGTGGTTTTGTTACAGAATCTGGAGAAACAAGCGAAGTGTGAGCTAGTTGGGTACTCATAGGTTGTGAGTTGACAGCACTGAATTGTGGTGTGGCATGAAATTCGTGTCCTCTTCCCCAGGGGAGAGTAGCACAGAGTTATCAGAGAATTTCTGTAATAAATTATGAGTCATTGATGGTTTCCTACAGTGTGCCTGCCAGGGAGAAGCAAACAGCTTATTTGATCAGAGTTTGTAGTGGAAATATAAAAGCCATAAAAATTTGAGGAGATTTAGGGATTGTTTGTTTTGTTTTTTTCTATCATCCAGGATATTCATGCCTTGACTTGATGCTGCTCTTCTATCCTAACAACCCTTTCCAGCCTGGTGTCCTGTGCCCACTGTCTCTCCTGTTCAAAATTAATAAATAATATCATCTTCCTGCTTGCCCAGCTAGCAGAACACACATTCACACTTCCTGTTTGAGGCTGCAGCACGAAGTCATCTGTTTCATAAGACAGCTCTCCTTTAAAAATAGCCCTGTGTGTTTGGGAACACTGCCTGCCTGTCCCTGCCATAGGATCCTCCCTCACCATTGCGTTTCCCATTGTGTCAGCACGAGGCTTTTTGACCCTGAAGGTGGAGCCAAACTTTCAAATTCTTCCTTGAAATCCCAGCAGCTGCAAGACCCTCATGGTGAGTGCTTTAGTCAGGTTATTTTTAGAAAGGCAGCTTTATACGGTCTAAATTTGTCCTCCTTTGCCCAGGAGCAGCTCGAGGTAAATTCTGCGAAGTAAAGGACGCTGAAGGTACTGAACCAGTGTGCGCAGCAGCAGATCCAGGCATCACAGCTCCTTTCCAGCTCAAGTCAGAGTCAGATATTGCTTTTCCTGCTGATTTTATGCAGAGGGTGTTTCACCGCTGTGGTGACAGTTGTACCAAATAAAATGGACAAAATAAAAATGACACCTTTTGCACTGGTTTCACCAGGAGTGAAGTCAGGATGTTTTGAGCTGAGCATCAGGAGAGAGCCTCCACACAAGGAATGAGCTCTCGGAGGAACTGAAGCAAAGCAGAGAACAGCCAGGATGGTTCAAGCACACAGCTGTGCCCCAGATGTTGCTCCAATTACCTTACAAGCCAAGCTCTGTGCAAAGCTTGAAGTGGAAATCTTAATAGATCCTGAAGTCAGGGGAATTTTTTTCCTCCTGGATAATTAATAAAAATTCCAGAAACAACCCAAGAGGAATATTCCTCTGCCTCCCTTTGCCATGTGAAATTCAGACATCCACCCCCAGGGATCCTCTGGGTTCTGAACCCTGTTTTTGTGGCAATACTTAACTACTACCCAAAAATGTTTAAATTGAGAGGAGAACGTGTTTCTGACGTGTTCTTTTCTTCAGCATTTCCTATTGGTCAGAAAATGGTGCCAGGTTTGAATAATCTCAATGTCCTAAAACGTATCGTAACTTGGATCTGTCCTTTTATCACTGAATTATGCCCTGTACCAGTAGGCTGATCTTTTAAACTAAACAATCTTCCCAATCCTATGGATTAAAAAACGTGTGATATCTTTCTAGTTTCTTTCATAACAGTCCTTCGGCTCTAAATTAGGCAGATTAAATCAGGATATTTGTTTGTACTTGCTAAACCACAAAGCTCACTGTCAGCTCAGAATGCTCAGTTTGAAAGTCTAATCAAGCCTGATGTTTTTACAAGACACTTCACACAAGATTCTTGGAAAGGCGTTCCTCAATCCACTGGATTATTGAATTAATTGTCAGGAGCAATGCCATTGCCCTACACAGATGGGAAAGGGAAAGCAAAACAGCTCAGTGACTTGGAACCCAGACAGACCCCTGAGGATATTAATGTCACCAAGTCCATGAAGGGATTATATGGATCAATAAAAATAGAAACAGTCAATGTCGTGTTGAAAAAGACAAAGAAGGTCAAGCATAACTTGATCAGGGCAACACAGGGAAGGAGAGCATGAAGGGAATTGTAACACATTCATCAACAGTGAACAAATATCCTTAGATGAGTGATTTATTCTCCAGTTTCTCTTTGTAAATTCCCCTGGTCCAACAGTTACTTCTAATTTCTCCCCTTTCCACCGCCCTGAAATATCAATCAAAACACTTCAGAAAGTAAGGCCCAGCCTTCAACCTGCACCCCAGCAGCTTCTGCCAGAATGTAATTCATGACATGGAGGAACCAGCCTGCTCTGGAGGCCGTGGCAGATTTCTGTGTCCCCCTTGAAAGAGGATGACTCTTCAGATGAGTAATCCTTGGATTGCAAAGAGCCATGTTTACAAGCTGAAAGGAGCAATTAGCAGTGAATAGTCTTTTCAGAGTAAGGAGTTTTTATGCTTTTAAGAAACAGGCTTAATTGAGGAACAAGAAGTTGTTTTCTGCTCCAAGCCAGCAGAGCCTGCTGGAGAGGGAGGTGTTCTTGTGTGTGATGTTCTCTGTCACTTTTGTGAGAGGTGCTGGGTTTACTTGGCCTTTACTAATCCCAGAATCCCACAATGCTTCTGGTTGGAAGGGACCTATAAGATCAGGCAGTTCAACCCCTCTGCCTTGGGCAGGAACACCAGGACAGTTCTTTCTTTGTCAGGGCTATTTTGCAACATTCATTAAAAATGAGCTGGGCAACACTTTTTTAGTTATTGACTAAAACAACTGCTCTGGGCATCAGTGGGGGAAAACAATAGCCCTGCTCAGGCACCTGTAGGTAATCCCCTGTTCTATACCTGTAAATAATCCCCTGCAGCAGAGTTCCATCAGCAGAGAGCTGTGTCTGTGGTGGCCTCCAAACTTTCTGTATGCCTTAGGTTGCAAGATGTGGCTGGGGGTGTTTATTCTATTGGCATCTGTCAGAGCTGGGGCAGTTCTCTGCTGTCCATGGGGCAGTTTTTTCTTTATCTCCCCACAGCCAATCCTCCCTGCAGGAGATCTCTGCTGTTCATGGCCACTGAGTGTCCCTGCATGGCTGAGAAAATTCCATCATCCATGGGGAGATGCTCTGCCCAGGGGAGGATCCAAGAATTCCTACCTGGATCCAATCTGACCTGGGAACAGCACAGCAGCCTCTGCCCCCTGCATTCCCAGAGGAGCAGCTTTCTTCCCCCTGCATTCCCAGAGGAGCAGCTTTCTTCCCCACTGCATTCCCAGAGGAGCAGCTTTCTTCCCCCTGCATTCCCAGAGGAGCCCAGGCCCATCTCCCCCAGCCCTGGAGCTCCAGAGGAAAACTCCCCCCTTGTGCAGGATCCCTGCTCCAGCAGAAGCACAGCTGGCACTGCAGGAGGGCTGAGCCACCCTGGGATGGGGCTGAGCCACCTCCCTGACCCACAGCCTGACAGGGCTGCTCTGACTCTGACAGTGGTGTTCTGCATTAGTGCATTGTTTTAGTTTTGTTTCTTTTTTCTTCTCTAGTAAAGAACTCTTATTCCTGTTCCCATATCTTTGCCTGACAGCCCCTTAATTTCAAAATTATAACAATTTGGAGGGAGGGGGTTTACATTTTCCAGTTCAAGAGAGGTTCCTGCCTTCCTTAGCAAACACCTGTCTTTTCAAACCAAAACACTCCGAGCAACCAATTCCAGTGCTCCCTCCCCTGCTGATGAAAACCTCACACTCTATGTCCAGCCTGAGCTGCCCAAGCTGCAATTTGTGGTTGTTGCCTTTTGTTATCTTCATTGCCAGTGGTGGGAAGAGTTTGACTCTCATATCTCACTTGCAGTGTCAGAGCTCTCCTCCTAATTTCTTTTTTGCTGCCAGTCACAGCATTTCAAGTTCCTTCCACACTTCCCCACCAGGGATATCTGGAGGATGTGATAGCTGCTGAGGGGAGTGTTCCTCTGCCAACAGCGAACCTAATGTGGATTATTAAAATAATAAATACAAAATTTTGAAATTGATATTTATAAGCAAAAATAATTGTCAGTCAACTGGACAAAGCCCTGTTGGTCTAAGAAACTGCATTGTGGGGAGAACTTGGACTTGCTGTACAGGATCTGGAATAACCCTTCATTAAGAGACCAGGTCAAGTTCCGAATTTAAGATTTTGAGAAGAAAACTATTAATTAATTTAAATACCAGACCTTTAAAAAAACTATGTCAGTGCCATTTTCTCCTTATTCTTGCAATTTTAATTGACCTCAGATTGTGAGAGCTGATATAAGTCAAATCCAGCTCCTACTTTGTTCTTGCAGGAATATCCCAACTGCAACTTAAATTTCCTTGGAGTTGCACCATGTGTACTCTACATCAACAAAAAATGATCTCTGTCTGCAAGTCCTGGGCTCACTCCCACAATATTTTTCAGTCTCCTGATGGAACCTCCCTACATTTGTGCATCCTCCTCTCCAGATTTACTCTATTAAAGCCTAATGGGTTCGAAGCTAATGGGATTTCATGTGCTGATCACATCCACCTCACTGGAGTCCCTGCTGTTCTACTTTGCAGGATTTATGGCCCTTTCTGCTTCTTATCACCTAATTTTTTTTTAAGACAAGGACACCTGCTAGGAACAAGGAGGTGAGATGCCATTAGATTCACAAAATGCCCTCTGCTGATATAACAGGTTACTCAGTAATTACCAACTGAAATTTCCACCAAAAATTAAAAGCCATGTGGACACTCAATAATGGGCTTTTCTGGAGTCAGTCCTTTCTTTGTTGGTTTGTTTTTATTTTTTGCCCTGTTATACAATATGATACAGTGGAAACTTTCTTGAAAAATCAGTTTTCCAATCCAGCAATTATTAATTTTTTCAACAGCACTCTCAAGATTGGGAAACAGAGCCCACTCCCACAAACTTCTTTCAGCTGCAGACTTCCACAAGATGTTCCCATGCAAAGCTGGCTCCACCAAGCCAAGAATGACAACTTCCCTGCTTAGGAATATCCATGTATTTTCTAAGACCCATAGGTGGGGAAAGATGACCAGAGATGGCTGTTGGCTTTGACGGGGTTTCCTTGGAGTTATTCACATTGCACTCACCTGAGCCCTGCAGCCAACACCAGCCTGTGTGGCTCCAGCTTCCCTGTCCACCTCAGGGCCTGGAATGGGTGTGGGTGAACAAGATATTGATGTTTGGTCCTGATTAATCATCTCCAGGGACAGGAATGCTGCTTGGGAGCTGGGGGAGAAAAATCAAGCACTCACTCTGTGCACCCAAAATTAAACATCTGTTTATTGTTCCTTAAGGTTGGTGTCCCAAAGGAACTTTTCTCCTCCAGTAGATTGTTCTACCAGTCTTTCCCAGGTCACTCAGCTTTGCTGTCCATGAGCACCAGGCAGTTTCTCAATGAAGGACTTTGCCAAGTTCCTGCGGTTCTGATTCCCACACCTTGCTAAAACCAGCTGGTCAGTCACCTGTGATGCACACCAGAGTATTTCAGATCCACTGAATCCCCCAAATCAGGTCAAACTGATAACACAAAACCCTGATGTGATGCAGAGCTAGAGAGGAAGCCCCTGCCCTGAGCAGATGCTCCAGGAATAACAAAGAGGAGCCAAATGTTCTCTGGAGCTGAGCAGGGAACATCTGTTCAGGAGAGGCAGCTGGGAGCTCCTGGTGTCTGTGTCACAAAAATGCTGCTGGGTGGAAAATTTCCTCTCTAAGAACAGACATGTCTCTGGGCAAAAGTCTTTTCTGCCACTCCCCATATGAGAACTCAGTGCTAAACACCTCCAGTCTCATGTGCAGTTTGATGATGATGGGCAGAACTCGCTTGAGCACCCATTTGAAGCACTGACTGGAAAAACTAGGGAGGCTGAATCTTTTTACTCTTGGTTTTACTGCCTAATGAGACCATCTGCAAAATAAACTTAGCACTGAAGTTTAGTGAAGGAAGAATAGCCCAATAAAATATCAGGTTTTTGCTTGTGACTGAAAAACACACTAATATTAATTAAAAGAATAGTAGGAAAAAAGGAAAAAAATACAAATCTGTTGTTGCTTTTCTGCATCTGCATCTTGACTGGTTTCATGGATATTTTCTTCTATCAGGTAAAATAAAGAGACAGGAAACCTGGTCAATTTTTAACTCTCAAAAAACCATCACACACAACATGGAGCCCTACCACTGTCACAAGGTGGAGTCCACCCCAGAGCTCACTGCCTACAAGTTTGCTAAAGTATAACCTGGCTCAAGCCCTTAAATACCTCTCTGTAGTCTTTAAACAAAATCCCCTCAAACCTTTAAATCCAAAGCAGATTCTTCCACAGCATTACAAACAAAACCCCAGGATAAAGAGGGGCATTACAGTCAAGACTTTCTTCCTGGAGTCTGGCATTCCTTCCCTCATTGCTATTCCTCCTTCAGGGGGGGCTCTGAGGAGGCACTGGAACCTTTCTCAAGATCACTGCATGGATTTTGTAGAGGGCCAGCATGTGCTGGCAGCTCTGACCCAAAACAGGCATGGAAGGGGTAAGGAAATGCTCCTAAGTGAGTAAGAGATTTTATTCTGCTCCTGTGCTTGGGACTGTCCAAGTCTCTTGAATTTCTGCAGTTTTCCTCCAGCACCACCACTTCACATGGACCCATGGCCTTCTTCTAATTTTTAGTGTTTTCGTGTTTATCTTCAGGCAAAGGCAAAATTTGTAGAAGGAAGAGAAACCAATCCTCCCTGCAGGGGGGTGTGCTTGCTCAACCATTCTGGTAGAATTTTAACAGCACAGGCTGTGCTTAGGAGGATCTCAAGGAGCAGCCACAGGTTACATCTCCCTGAGAGCAGGAACAGCTTCATTTTCTCCTGGTGCCAAGATCACAAAAGTTTGTGGCACAGGAACAACTTCATCTGCCCTGTTTGTTGTTGGAAGACAGCTGGGCCTGTCACACTCAGAAAGGCACCATCAGTAGAGCAAATATTGTTTTAATTAATGAGTGTTCTACGAAAATACACTGTTAGAAAAAACCTGAAATATTCCAAGATGCTAGATTGATTTACCAAAAATCTTGGTTGGGTTTTTGATTTGTTTTTGTTTGGGTTTGTTTGTTTGCTTTTTTTGTTGTACTGTTGGGGGTTTTTCTTTGTTTTGTTTTGTTTTTTTCCCCCCAGAAGAATACAGAGAAGAAAGGGTGCTTTAATACTGTGGAAACCTCCTCTTGTAGCATTTTTTTTGAATTAAATCTTTTGCTAGTTTTGGTTTGTGATTATTTACATTTCCATATATATATATAGAGGACTTTTTTCCCCAAATTCTAATTATAGGGATAATTTTAAAGCACCCATCCTCATTTCCACTGAGGAAACCTGGGAAAAACTGTGTGAAGTGACAGAATATTCCTCAGTGACTGACACTTCCTTGTGCATTAAATCAATGAATTAAATAGCTTCAGAAAATAGTATTTTATGAAGGAAGACAAGAAAATGAGGAGGAGAAAATAAAATAAATGAAGGGAAACATGTTCCCCATTTTCAAATGTATTGGGTTAGACTGGGATTGAGGTAGCCATCACACAGATCAATATTGTGTGTATTCCAGTTTAATGGATTAATAAAGTTATAAAATTTCCCAAATTTCATTATAAGCCTTCATAAAAAGATCAGAAATGTCATAAAATGTAATAAAATATAGAATATAAATTGACCAGGGATTCATAATGATTTATAATAATTTAGATTGAAAATGAACCTCTGATGCCTCCAGTGCAACCTCTCACTGACAGCAGGTTGGGTTCAAGGTTAGGAGACACTGCCCAAAACATTTCCCAGCTGTTTTGAGTATCTCCAAGGATGGTGATTTTCCTGTTTTGTTTCCATTTGGCTCCTTTTCCTCCCAGCAGGTGCCTGACACTCCTGATTTCCAAGGCAGGAATTTATCAATGCTGTGTTTGACCCAGAAATTTTGGGCACTCAGGTGTGGACAAGCCTTGGTCTCAGAACTGGAATAGTTCGTGCCCTTGAATGTTATTGAGCTTCTCTTACATTTTCTTCTCTAAAAATCTCCAAACACTCCACTAATATGCAGCCTAGAAACACAGATTGATGTCTAACCAGACATGGCTCTCCTTGGAAAGAATTTCCATTTCCTTCCTTGTTTCCATAGCAGGAATCAGAAAATAGAATTAATCTACCAGAAGTTGCCCATAACCTCAGAAATCCCATTTAGTATTTTTGACTCTCAGGTTGCTGTCCCAATCTCCAGACAGCATTTCCCATATAAAAGACCTATAACATTGCTAAATCCAATATATTAAGGCACTTAAAGAAGAGCTTAAAGCCTTTGTTTAATCAGAAATGGTAACCTGAAATAATATATAAAATAGTCTGCCCACGCTGGTGGAATAAAGAAATGGATCCTGTTTCATTGTGTGAAATTTGGGCTTACCCACCAGTCAGTTAAGCTTATTTTATGATAAGAACATGAAGAATATGACAAAAAAGCTCAGTGATGTGGTGTGAAATTATAAATGGTTTTGCTTCATAAAAAATACCGGAAAAGAAAGCAAACCATAGTGATAATAAATTCTTCATTTAAAAGACTCATTCCCAGCAAAGAGCATTAGTTTTCAGGAATGAAATTAGGCAGAGACAGCCAGATAAATATCTGCCTGTATAATTCCTTCTTGAACCATGTCTGACTCCAAATCTCAAAATGACCCTTAAAAATTGCAGATGCATTTTCAGGGTTCAGAAAAAGTAATTTTTGTCTCAGGTGCTGGGGAGTTTTGTCATATTATTGTTTAGAACTTCCTCTGGATCAAACAAGCTGTGGCAAACAGTTTTTGGAGGATCAGAAAATAATCCAGTGATACCTGGATCACTCGTGTGACATTTCTGAGTGGAGTCTCCCTGCAGGGTGGGGACCAGCAGCTGGAGACAAGGCACTATTGTTGAGATGGTTCTAGGGAACTGCAAGTTGATTTTAATCCAAAAGGACAACATTGGGTGGTGACAATTGGAGTGGAAAAGCAAAGCAGGAAAAAAAATCTAAAAATCTTTCTAAAAATCTGCTTACCTTTACTATTTCCCACAAAGACCAATCTCTCTGGTGTGTGAAATGGAATTTCAAGAGCAAGATGATTCCTACAGCAATAAATAAAATAAGGATCCCTCCAGGAAGTGGCCTTGGACCCTGCCCACCCAGAAGCTGATCTTGGATCCTCTTCTCTCCAGTTTCCTCATTCACAGACACATAAGTGTTGGAACCCTGGATACTGAGAATTTTAGACTTTCTGTGCTGGCAGGCACTGACCCCCAGGAGAACTCTGCACTTACCTGAGGTCGTGGAGAAGCTTCCAAAATGGAATGGCAGAACTGGGATTGTGGGTGGGGAGTTTGAATAGAAGTGTGTGATATCACAGGCTGGGAAACTCAAGAGTTTAGGTGTTTAGAAAATAGTGATATGTATAAAGCAAGATGGAGGTTTTGGGATGGAGGCTGCTCCTTCTTCTTCCCCTCCTTCTCCATTTTGGGTGGTTTTGTGTACGAAATTGGAAAAAAAAAAGTCCCCATTGCAGGCAGGGGTGGTTGGTTATTGGGTTAAAAGTAAGAATAATTTATGTGTCATTTCTTAATAGAAGAGTTGATCCTTAAAAGGCCTTGTAGGGATAGATACGGGGCCATTTTGTAGCTTGTTAGTGCAGTGCTGTAGAACTCATGGCTGGTAGGACTGTGATACAGATAAGAAATAATAAACTCAGACCATCTGAGTCTGAACATGAAATACCATCTCAAGTGATTTCAATCCCAACCCTGACCAAGGCAGAAAAAGAAGATAAAGAATTCACACATAAGGAAGCAAAGGGGTCTCTCAGCAGCCCCCCAGACCTCATGGTCTCTCTGGCTTGAAGCTCTTTGTCCCTCCAGCAGCCAACTCAGCTGGCTTGCATCTCTCCCATATCCAGCCCAGACTTTTGTCCACCCAACACCTGGCTTCCAAGTCTCTTATCTCCTTGACCTGCCCCTTTATCCCATTGTTTTTTCCATGCTTGTTCCTCTCCAAACCAGCCAAAATACTCCCTTTCCCCTCTAATTGCTCCCCCTAACATCCTGCAAGGAGCCTCTTGTCTCCATCATCTCTGTCACCCGACCTGTGGGCTTGAGGCTCTCCTGGGAGCTCTGGGACCAGCAGGTCCTGGGATTGCTCCTCTGTGTTGGTTTTGTGGTCTGTCACCCCCTACAATGTTTCTCTGTGCTCCTCTGTGTGCAGGGTAAAAGCCTTTAACCACAGGACCTAAAAAGTCTCCTTAAAATCGATTGTGTCCCTATCTGCCCTCAGTTACTTCAAATGACACTTCTGGCTCTTCAGAGCTGTGAAGTTTTTTCCTACAATGAAATTTCTCTGTGTCTCCCCCTCCCATTTTATTGACTGCCAGAGAAATACACATTAAGCCCAGCTCAATTTCACATGAGGGCTTGGATCCTTGAGATATCTGTATTGCAGACTTCTCTGGGCAAAATGCCTAAAAGCTGCTTCAAAAACCAAAACCTCCCCCCTAAAAACCCAACTACCCAATATCCCAGACCTCAAGCTCTCAGCAACATTATTATTTTTTATATATTCTCCTTGGTTTGCAGGCAAGCACCACACAGATGTTCAATTCCTTCATGTTGCCATCCATGTTTAGAGAAAGCTGCTTTCCTGATGAGGCTATAAACTATTTTATTCCTCAGCAAATGCTTATTTATTGACTTGCCTTTCTCATGCATCAGAAATCCCCCCAGTCTCTCCCTGGAGAAACAGACATCTCCTGCTTGTCATCGTAGTGATTCCTTTTTAGGAAACCTTTTTAGATTTCAGCGGCCCCAAACTCTCATCCCCCTTTGCCCTAAATGCCCACTTGTTCTTGCACAGGCTGCTGCCAGTGGGAAGAAGCTGGGGAATGTATGATTAATCTCACATCCTACATCTCTCACAGAAATCAAGATGGTGTTGTTCCTGCCTACAGTCCTCTCTGGTGGAGTCAGACTGTGGCAACAAGCAAATAAAGTGGGGGACTGAGGCCACGTGTAGAAAAGTGGCTGGGGATGGTCATGACAGGGAGCCTAAGTCACAGCTGAGGTCAAATGTCCAAGGAAATCCTTGACTCTTTCCTCCTGAAATGCAGTAGCTCTTCTAATGAAATAAAAATATCTTCTTTGGAAAAAAAGAAACAAAACCAAACCCTTGAAAAAAATCTCCAGCAGGATTTAGGACTATTAGCTTTGGGTAGAGTAACATCTAGCCAAGTTTTAAGTACTTTTATCTGTTATAACTTTGGGGTTTTTAAAATTTTTTAACATTTCAATTTGCAGACTCGAACCTGGTGATGTATTTTTAAAAGTTCAACCAGTGTAGGATAACTTGTGGCCTCTCAAGAAGAAAAGAGACGGGCAAATAATCACCCATTTAGCTAAATCCTCATTAAATGCTTTGCTACCCCTGGGCCTCAATGAGATTCTAACGTAACCCAAGCAGGAATCAGTGGATAAGGGAACAAAAACCAATTCTATTTTTAAACTGATAATTGAAATAAGGCACCTCAGGTGGTTTGGAGTGCTTTGAGAGGATTTGATATCAAACCTTTCCTCCTGCTGGTTACCCACAGCACCACAGTCCCACCAGCTACCAAAGAGATGAACATGGGTGTAAATCCTGGGTTGTTTTTATATCAAGGGGAGCAATAAATACAAATGAACTGACTGGTAGGACTTGTGGTGAATCTGCTTAAGCTTTTCAACCTTTTTTTATCTGATTCCTACTTATTGCCCATCAATTGCAACGAAACCCCAAATGTCTCTAATTTCAGAGGATGCAAATGGCCAGGATTTAGTGGTTTCATTTGCAGTATTCAGATCCCCATTGCCTTTGATTTGTCTCCTCTCTGCACTTCTCTCCTTCTTCACTCTGCTGTCGACCCCATGCCAGACTAATGCAAAGGTGATTGGAATTTCTTCCTTCAAAAAAGAACCAGACCAGCACCAAAACCCATCTGGGCTCAGCCTGTGGCTCCACTGCTGACTTTCTGTGAGGGCTTGGCAGATCTCTCAGCTTTCCTTTATCAGCTTCCCCTTATCAGGGCTGCTGGCCAGGATTAAGAGCCCTGTGAGATGGGAAACAATATCTCACTGCATTTCAGCCCCACATGGGACCATGACCCTGATTTTGTAGGGCACAAAATATGTTTTTAACACCAGCTGGTTACTGATGGCCTAAGGGTGAAGATATTCTCCTCAGATTGAATAACTCAAACCATTTTCCTTGGGTCATTCATCTCTTTTGGGGATGATATAACACAGGTCAGGAAGAAAAAGTAATTTTGGGTTTCTTTGCAACAGAGGAGGTCTTGGATGGGATATTTGTGCTGCTGCTTCTTCAGAGAGAAATGTGATTTTCATCTCAGACCATGGATGCTCTGAGTTTAGGATTGACAAGAGAGTCTGTGTGAGCTATGTACTCATTAAATTCCCAGTATTATTAAATTTGTGGGTTCTAGGGAACTGTCTCAGCCAGATTTGAAAGACCTTGGCTTGACAGTGAGAGCTGACACCACTCACAGGGGAGCACATCAACCTCCCCCACCACAACACTGCACCCTCTTGTTTTTGTTGGACCACTGAGTTTAATTAAACCTGTCTTAAAGCTCCATAATTTATGAGGTTTGTCTCCTTCAATCGCTGACATGCAAAACCTGAGGATGAAGCCTGGGAAAAGTCATGAAGCAGAGAAAGGAACAATCGAGGAAATAGCAGGGCTTTTTCTGCTGTAGATGCAACAAAACCAAGGATAAGTCACAATATATTTGCAGATTTATTGCAGATGTTGGCAAAGTGTGCACATTCTTGCAGCTTCATTGAGCTGCAGATGGACACCAGTCTAAGGTGAGTTGCTTTTTTTCAATTAAAACACAAAGCCTGTACTTTACACACCTCTGTTTTGCCTTTCTCTTTCTGTAACACAGTCAAATTAGCATCTTCTTTACTATTCTGAGTTACATTCACCACTTAAGTTTAAAATATGTGGGATAACTGTGTGTTAAGTACATGTCTGTGCATACAGATATATATTATTATGGGAGATTCCTATTTTTCAGCTTCATTTTGCAAGCACTAAAACCAGCTGCACATTCCTCATTCCTTAATTTGCATGTTTACTTGCAGTCTTACATCTTTTTTATTGAAATTTACTTCCAGATCACAGAACATTGGCTAATCACCAAGCTGCTTGTACTTAATAAATCAAATAAATCATCTCAACCCCTAACTGGAGATGTGTTTTTTAAAGCAGATTTTAGCCTCAATATTGAAGTTTGTCTAATTAGCTGCATTCAGTGTTTTTTTAAAAGGAACAGAATAGAAAAGGAAAAGGCCTCACGTTGTGCCAGAAGAGGTCCAGATTGGATATTAGGAAAAGTCTTCTTTACTGAAAGGTTGGTCAGGGATTGGAACAGGGAAGTGATGGAATCAGCAGCCCTGGAAATGTTGAAAAATTGTGGTTTTTTAGCACTTGGGGACATGGTTCAGTGGTGGAATTGGCAGTGCTGGGTTGATGGTTGGAACTGGTGATCTTAGAAGGCTTCTCCAATCTAAACAAATTTTTGATTCTGTGAATGTGACATTTTAAGTCTGAACTTAAGAAAATGAGGGTTGAGCTGAGCTGACCATGTTTAGTCCAGAGGTTGTTTTTTAGGGCTGGCACTGAGATTACCAAACCCTTTCCTGTTTACACAGGTGCACATGAGGCCTGATCCAACACCCAGGTGAGCTGTACAGAGCCCAGAGAAAGCATATTTTCCAGAGATCTGTAAATTCCCTTCTGCAGAGGGCTGCTGGGCTTCAAGAGGTTGATTGTAAATCTTCCCTTCCTTCTCCTCCAACAGCCAATATTCCTCTTTCACTATGGATGGAAGATTAACATTAGGGGGCTAAAAAGATTAATTTTAGTTTTTAAAACAAATCCACCTCTGATGTGGAGTGAGGCCAGCATATGCCTCACACTCTTGGTGCAGAAGTTACCACTCATACCACTTCCCTTAAATTCCCTCATATTTAGACTTTCTCTTGTTCCTGTTTTTTTTCTTTTTTTGGTTGTTTGGGTTTTTTCTTTTTTTGTGGGGTTTTTTTGAGGTTTTTTGTTTGGTTTAGTTTGTTATGATTTTTAATTTTTTTTGTTTGTTTTGGTTTTGGGTTTTTTTTTTTTTTTTACATACCTGTTCTCCTGCCTTTTAGTTTCAGGACACATGTTAATCTAAGAAGCCAACACAAGGAATAAAAAAGGAATTTATGAAAATACAGAATTCCAAAGCTTGTGTGAAAGAACACCCTGCTGCAGGAGTCATTTTTGCTAAACAGATGCAGTTGGGAAATGAAGCCCTATTATAAGAGAACACAGTTATTCCCTGCACAGTTTAGCAGCCACATTTGTCTTGACCTGATATTTCACATTTTATCCACATCGTGTTGGGAATTCAGAAAAAGGGTGAGAGGAGGAAAAATCCCTCTCCATGTTCACAGTTCATTATACATTCAAAATTCCTTTGAAAGTCTCTCACGCTGAATAATAAGTTGCAGAGCTCTCCCAGTGCTCCCTGTCTCTGAGGCCACAGTACAAATCATTTCCCAGTAATTATGGAGGGGGGAAGAAAAAAAGAAATTAATTATACCAACTTGAAAACTCCAGAATGACCTTGGAAAAACTTCAAAGCTCAGCGAGGATGGTCTCCTTGTTGTCTAGACTGGATCCCATCTTTGTTTTTTCTCAGAGGAATAGCCCAGTTCTTCCCCCAGGGTTTTTTATGAAGATGGAGCTGAAGAATTTGGTTATTTGGGTTCAGCGTATAACAAACAGAAAAACAGGATGTAATGGGAGAGTGGGGGAGTTTCTGGGGAGCTTCCTTGTCGGAGTCCAGGACATCCCTCTGGCTGCCCTGGCGGGCTCCAGACCCTGGAAGGGGGCATGAAGTCAAAAACACCTGTGGCTTCGATTTTAGCCTGTGGAAAAAGCTGTTCATTTTGTATGAGGAGTAACAAGACACAAGGGTTTGAGTAGTGTGGTAGTTGAATTAACACAGGGTGGAAAAGTAGAATTTTGGGGTTTTTATGTGGTTCAGGGGGTACAAGATGGAGAGATTTGGGCGTGTCCTGGCCTTCTTTCCCTTCTTCTTGTCCTCCATGTCTTGGTGTGATGGTGACACTTTTGAATTGGTTTCAGGTAGAGACACATTGTCCAACATAGATGATAGGAATTGGCACAATATAGTAAACATAGTAGAGGTAGTTTTGTTATAAAATATAAACACCGCCTGAGAGGGCAGAGCAGATTGCCATGGCTGACTTGCTAGACAGAGCTCAGCAGGTCAGAGAAAGAATGTTATAAATAAGGAAAAATAAACAACCTTGAGAAGCTGATCCTACACATTTCAACTCCTTTGGCTGCATGGGCTAGGAAACAAAAGACTTTTACAATCTTGGGGTCATCCTGACACCCAGACCCTGAGACTTCCTGAGCAGCATCTCCCACATGGATGGGTCCCTTCTCTGTTCCTGACCTACAAACTTCCACCCACCCATTGCTGCCTTCACAGGAGAGCCGTGTGATCTACTTTGGCAAGAAAAAATAAAAAAACCCACACAAGAAACACAGCTCATTTCCAGGATCAGAATGGTCCCATCCAGGCAGAGCCATAGGATCCTCCTCCAGTTTTGGGGCTTACCAGAGGAGAGGGGTTAAATTCACCTGTGGCATCCCAAATCTGCTGGAGAGTTTCCAGAGAAGGGAATGGAGCTGGGAAGGGGCTGGAGCACCAGGAGAGGCTGAGGGAGCTGGGGGGGCTCAGCCTGGAGAAAAGGAGGCTCAGGGGGGACCTTGTGGCTCTGCACAGCTCCTGACAGGAGGGGACAGCCAAGGAGTCACGCTCTGCTCCAGGGAACAGGGACAGGAGGAGATTAAGTGGCCTCATGTTGTGCAAGGGGAGGTTTAGGTTGGACATTAGGGAAAATTTCTTCCCTGAAAGGCTGGTCAGGCACTGAACAAGCTGCCCAGGGCAGTGGTGGAGCCACTATCCCTGGAGGTGTTTGAAAGTTTTGTAGATGTGGCACTTGGGGACAGGGCTTATCTCATGATGGGCTTGGCAGTGCTGAGGGAGTGTTGCACTCAGTGATCTCAAGCAGCTTTTCCAACCTAAATAATTCTGTGAGTCTATGCTTCTAAATAATTCTCTTGTAGTTTTAAGGCAGAAATTTTCCTTTGTTTCCTGGGTGTTTCTCAAGGCAGGAGGATTCTGCTACAGCCCCAGAAATGGGCACAGTGTGTTTTCTCACAAAAAGATCTCTCCCTTTGATAAATCCCTGGTAATGTCAGATCTCCATAGCCAGACATGAACTGTCAAATGAAAAACTTGAATACTGGCCAGCATAAAACTGTCTTGTCTCTTGTTGTGGGTGAGGGAAGAACTGAAGAACTGTACACAAGATAACCAAAATGACATGTTTTGGTGACAGAAAAGACCAACTTTCCATTTGGTGAACATGTAGATGCAGGAAACCAGTTGCAACAGGGGACATAGAGGGCAGGAATAAAGGAAGATTTAGGGAGGGACATCCTGCAGTATGACAGCTATTGCATCTTTTTTTTTTTTTAACCTGATACAACAAAGAGGTTGGGGTAATGAGGATGTGGGCATTATCTGACATCTCAGGACAAGCCCTGGGCCCTGCTCACAAGACAACTGGTGATGGTGCTTGGAAGGGGATTCTGAAGCTGGAATCCCAGCTCACAACCCAAACTACTGTTTCCCCATATTCCCTTACCTGTGACCCTGGGGTACCCGAGGCAGAGCTTGCCCCATCCCTTCAATGCTCACATTCATGGTGCCAAGAGCTGGGTAAAAGCAGAAGATCCTCACATGTGCCTGAAATCCAAGGAGCTCTTGGGATGCCACTGCAATTCTGGGGCTCCTCTGCCAGGGCTGCAGTGGTGCCTCACAGAATCCTAGGGACTCACTGGGATGCTGAGCAGACTCATTGAGGTCACAGGAACCTGAAATGGCTCATTGAGGGTCAAAATTCAGCTGTCAGTCACAGCAGGCAGCTCAAATGGAGGAAAATGCCCATTGTCACATGGACATAAAGCTGGAAACTCAAGGCAGAGGCAAAGAGGGACTCAGCACCTCCTGCTCTTCCAGGCAACTCTCATTTCTAATATTCTACCTTCATTGTTTCCCCACCATCTCATTTTGAGCTGCTATGTGTGACATCCTTTCTGATGATTTGACATCCTTCCTGGTGACTGATTTAAGCTATTCTTAATTTATCAAATTAAAGGAGACAGAAAATACGACAGGAATTAACCGTCGCTCCTTGCAGAAGGCTAAAAGAGGCTTCCTGTAGAAACCTATAGAAAATAAGTGTATAAAGTCACTAAAATGGGACATAAAGCAGATAGTGATTGACAAAGGGCTTTTGTTCCTTTGGTACAACAAAGCCTTTCATTTTTTAAGCACAGAATAGTCAAATATTTCACAAATGTCAGCAGTGTTAAATTAATCTTTTGTTGCTTCCTTTCTTAATGTAGCTGCTGCTTTTTCAGCAGCTCTGCTTTTTCCAGACTTTTAGATAAAATAAGAATCAGCTGGATGAAGCCACCAGGTTTTGAAGATGAGGGGCAGGGCAGAGTTCAGATTAAAGATAAAACAATGCCACATTATTTGTCTTCAAGGAGAAAGAACAGTCTTGGCTCTGCTCAGCCTGGGTCCCCCAGTTTCAGTTAGGTGGCAATTGGTCCTTGGGGCTTCCCATGGCCAAGCTCACAGCAGCCCCTGGGCATGGTTTTCTCTCACCACTGCAAGGGAACCCACATTTCTCATTCTTACCATCCATTTTCAAGACTTGTGCTGACTTTCAAGCACCAAAAGGGGAAAGTTTAAAATTTTTT
>QUSF01000003.1:2186522-2241371 GCA_003676055.1 Chloebia gouldiae | reverse complement strand
ACAGCAGAGATCTCCTGGAGGGAGGATTGGCTGTGGGAGAGATAAAGAAAAAACTGCCCCATGGACAGCAGAGAACTGCCCCAGCTCTGGCAGATGCCAATAGAACACACACTTATCTTACAACCCAGGACAACGCCCAGCTCCACCTCCTGGCCCCCCAGCTCTACAAATCAATGATGTTTGCTAATCTGGCCACATCAATGTTTCATATTCCTGGGGAAATCTGTCACTGCTTCAGCCTGAAAATAGCTTGACCCAGTTTGGTGGAACAGTTCTGAAAAGGATTTCAACATTTCTTTAAATTTGCTGGATTTTTTCCCTCTTTAACTGGTTGAGTATTTTATGAGAAAAGGGCAGGATACGTGTTTATTAGCAAGTAGATTGCCATCTTTTGAGGGATTTTTAATAAAAGATCTCTTTTTAGAGCTAATAATAGCTTGGGTTTATTTTTACACTCATGCTTGTCACTCTGCTGAACAAAATCTTTAAGAATAATGTAATTTTTTGTGTGTGTGTGATTTCAAAACTATATTAAGGGAAACCTTACCATGAAGAGCTGCTAATGTGTATTTTAATTGTGCTTTTCATTATGTCCTGGAAACTTTACCTGCAGATAATCATTAACTGCTTCATGCATGGGATATCCTTTATATTTACTAACCTGAAGCACTACTATTTTAGTTTCTCTGAAAGAAGGAAAATAGCCAGAAATGCTCCAAACTAAAAATGAAAAGATCATTTTGCTACCAGACCCTGAAGGGCAGTATAAGGGACTTCAGGAAAATCATATAGGTGACTGGAGGATGTCATCATTATTTATTTCTAGTTCATGCTTAGGGAGTGAGTGAACAGCAGGTCTTGTCCTGCACCAAGAATATCCTGAGCAAACAGGGCAGAGCCCCAGAGGAGCTGCCAAGGACAAGCATCGGCCTTGAAGAAGAAGAATTTTCTAAAAATTGAGATAAGAGAGCACCCAGGGACTGTGTGGGATTTCAGTCCTGGCACACAGCAAAAGCAGAGTGAGCTCAGCTCAGCAGCATCTTCTGCCCAAGTTTTTATCACTCTTGTCCCAAAGTCACATTGTTTTGCCAGCAAACTTTGTAGCCAGCCCTAGGCAGGTTACAGAGGATGATTCAGAACCTGGTGAACTCAGCAGAGAGGTGATATTTAATTCTGGGAGTGGTGGTGGTGAAGGAGGGAACACCACAGCGGCTGGGCTGGGGCTTGCTGGGAAAAGCAGCAGCTCCACGCTGCTCTGTGTGAATAAATCTCCATTTCTGATTAATTTAGCACCAGCCCTGACTGCCTACACAGTTCAGATTTTTTTACCTGAGATGGAAATTAGCGATTCCACATTCCCTGTTTATTACCAAAAACCCCTTGTGCTGCCAGTGGACTCAGTCTGTAAGAACATGAGGTCACAAGGAAGGCTGTGGGTGTATTGCTCTGAGCAAGCATCAAACACAGCAACCCCCAGAGCACAGAAATGAGGAGCCTTGACAAAAGAGGTTGAAACAGAAGGTGAAGAATGCAGAGAAATTCCACTTTACAGATGGAAAAAAAAAAAACCCAACAAAACAAACTGTTGATATGAAGCAAAGAAAATAATAACCAAGTAAAAACCTGTGTATTTCTCGTCTAACATCTCTAAATTTCTCTTTTTGTTTTTGATATTCCCATCATACCTGACCTTAATTAACAGAAAATACTGTGCGGGCAGGTGTAAGTGGACAGTGGAAAGGACCTGGGTTCAATTCCCAGGTGTTAATAACAAACTTTTAGTCTCAGTCCATCCTACCCAGTGAGCACCATGGTTTTGACATCCTGTTTAGCCCAAGACAGCAAACCACAGCCCACAGCAAAATGTCAAGAAAGAGCCCAGAGGATTAGCAGGAAGTCAAGAAAAATGTGGCCCAATTGGAAGTGTTCCAGAGCTGAGTGATGAGAATAAGCAGAGTGGCAAAGATATGGGCATAAGGGAAAAACAGAGGAATTGCAGGTGTTGGGTAAACAGAAAAATAAATTGAAAGGGTTCAACACAACAGATAAAATAGTTACTTTGATAGGTTGCCCACAGCTTGGCCTCACTTCTCCAAATTTTGTATTCTGCTTTACTGTATGTGTGTTGTAGTTCAGCCTGTCTCCTTCTTTAAGAACTCTTCCCAAAGATTATAACATATAACCCACTAATTGAGTAAATCTGGGTCTTTCCCTCAGCTGCCTCCCTCAGACAAGTCAAAAACTTCCTGCTTGGGATTTCTACTCACTTGGAGTTTCCTTTTAAAAATTCTGGTCTCATCCCTCAGGACTATATGGGTTCATTGCTCTGTTTCAGGGTTGCTGCACAGTTTGTGCTCTAAAAGTTCCCCTTCCAGCTGAAGTTTGTGATCTGTATTTTATTTGCATTGGAGAACTGACTTTTAATTAGTGATTTAAATGCTCTTCATAATTTGATGAGTTTTGCTAGCTTCTCTCTTATAAAATTCCTTAAAATCTTCAGTGCTCTTTGCTCCTGAAGCTGCTTCCACACTGCTTAACACGAAGCCATCTTCCAATCACACCACGCGGGTCTCTTTGTATCTGATCAGAGTCAATGTCTTCATCTTTGAACTTGAATCCTTGTCTATTTTCCCCCAGAAAAAGTCCAGTAAAAGAAAGCTTTTTTTTTTTTCTTGCTTATCTCAGAGAACTCTGGCCAAACATTCTCCCAATATTGTAATGTGGTTTTTGGTCTCCAGCACAAGCCAAGATGGCTGGAGAAGGAGATCTTCATTTCCCTGCTCAACCCATGAGGCTCTCCTGCAGACTTTTACAAAATATTCCAGCTGCCTTTTGTCTCCTGAGATATTCAGTCATTTTGAGGTATATGAGGCAGTCATTTAGAAATTCACTGATTCCTTTCCAACCCCCAAAATGACCTTTATATTTAATGTTTCACTTTGTCATGTGCATTAGCAGCAAATTATTTCCTCCCATTGCACAACAGTCCTTGGGCCTCTAAAATACCCTTAATGTCTTCTTTAACCTCACTCTGGCAATACAGAGGGAAGAGCAGAAACCAGACAAGCTGTCAGATTTTTAATTCACGCTGAAAGGTGCTAAGTGGGAACTGGAGGCATCAATTCCACAGACTGGAAGAATGAAACTGAAACGAACCCATGCTGATAAACCATAAACCAGAAGTGACCTGCAAAGGGATTATTTTCAACTAAATATCAGGTCTGACCTTCAGCTTGGCAAATTTCCTGTGCTTTTGCCCTCCATCATCATTTTGTCCTCCACTCTGCAGCACTTGCTCAGGGATGTGCATTTCAGGTCACTGCCAAACCTCTGCCCACTGCCTTCTCAAGAAACATGAGCAGCCCCGGGGTGTGCAGGAGCTGGTTCTGCCTCCTGAAATCAGCAGGATCCTTTCCAAAAGTTGTTCTGCTTTCCGAGGCAGCTTTGTTCCTCTGGCAGCCTCTTTGATGGGCAGATGTCCTGCGAGGGAAAATCAAGAAGTGGCATCTGAGAAGCTCAAGTTCCTCCAGATTTGCAGGCTGGTTTCTCTTACACCAGCCCACCACAGCCCACCACAACCCACCAAGAGTCCCAGTCCTCCCCCACAGCCCCCAGGCTGCAGGGATTCCAGAGTGACACACGTGCCAGCTGGAAAGCCACAGACACTGAAAATAAAGTGTTCAGGTGAGAACTTCCTGCTTTTTTGTTTTTTGTTTTTTTTTTCCCTCAGTGACCATTGATTTGGGTTTCTCACCCAGGTGCTGCTTTTTGTAATACTTGAAAGAAATCCTCTGTTAAAATTCTTTATATTCAAAAGTTGTTGGATGCATGTGAAGAGGTGGACACAGAGCCTCAAGAAGCTGAGTTTGCTTAAGGACTCAGCTGATTTTCTCTCCACCCAAAATCTGTTGAATTTAGATGATAACAAAATCTGAAATTGCAGCACATTTGAACAAGCCCAAGCCTGCCTGGAACTGAACAGTCTCAAAATCATTTTGGATTGGGAATTTAGCCTCGACCCCCCATGTCCCATTGTGGAAAACTTGGCTGCAGCAGAAGGGAAGACAAATCAACTGACCCCAAAAAATGGAAGGAAAATTCCATGTGAACATTTAAATTAGACTCAAAAGAAAGCTTGCAAGGGCAAATTGCACTGAGGAGAAAGGGAGGGTCTTTCACAGCTGGGCAAACATGTCAGGGATGCTCCTGTGAGTTTGGTCCTGCTCAGTGTGTAGGGCTGGAGTCAGGGGGAAGAGTGGTCACTACCACCCACATTTCACCAGCTCCAGGTTTCAGATGCAGCTGCTCAGTTTCCCTTTCGTCCCCTTAGTTTCCCTTTCCTCCCCTCAGTTTCCCTTTCCCCTCTCCTGTGTTTGTATCAGCTCTTCCCTGTTAGGCTTTTCTCTGTTGAATCTATGTCGTTCTTGGATATCAAAACCATTCCCTGTCCTCATTTTCATGCTCCTCTGCTGCATATCCTTAATCTGTTAATGCTCTTTTCTGCTGCACCCTGGTGCTGGGAACATCCACTGTTCTTCCCCATAAGACAGAGATCTCTTTTATTGTACTTTTCTCCACACGTGACCAAAAGATTTCTCAGCTGATGGGATGACCTGGGCCTGCCATTCAAACTCTCCTTTTGAGACCTGCTGTACTGGAGGCTTCCCTCCTGCCATATCCTGCACAAATAAAATCTCCTGAGGAGTTAAAAGGTCCAGTTTGACCCTTGGTGCTGGGCTTAGAGGACACACAGCATGAATTGAGCAGATCAGTCTGTATGACCCAGTGCATCTTTATTAGCAATCAAGGAAATCAGGAGCTTTAACATTTTCAAGCAAAAGTTCAAACCTTTCTTGACATAAGTGCTGTGGAAAGCCTATGCCCCGAGCAAGGGGTTGTTTCTGGTAATATAAAATCTCTGGTGTAATGAAAATGACTATAATCTGAACAAAACCAATCCTATAAAGTTTTGGGCTTGAAGGGACTCTAAAGATCATCCATTTCCAGCCCCTGCCATCCCAGGTTGCTCCAAGCCCCATCCAACCTGGCCTTGAACACTTCCAGGAAACAGGAGTCCACAACTTCTCTGGGATCAAAAGGATTGGTTCTTCTTATTCCTACATTAACTTGGATATTTTTCTTCCCTGTTTTACCTCTGTTAAGCACAGCCAGCTGGAAACAGCTCATATTGCAGCCCAACACCTCAGAGTGCCTGAGCTGATGTGGTAATTAATTTTCGTGGCATTGTTGTCATGGCTTTTCTTTCTTTTTTTTCTTCCCCCCACCCCCCTCCAGTGCTTTGATTATATTCTGTGTACAGCTGCAATTACTGCACTGTTGAGCCTCAAATGGTACACTGTTAGATTGAAATCCTACTTACAGACAATTTAAATTACAGGGTTTTAAAGCTGCAATTTGTTCTTGTGGTTAAGCTGTCGTTGTAACTTGTAAGTCACTTTGGACCTCAGTTTATGCAATTTGGTGTAAGTAGGATGTTCAGTTGAGGGCCTGTATATCAGAAATACTGGCTGTCAGGGAGACCTTAGTTGCATTTAACTCTGGAGAAAAATCTGGAATTACTGTTGGAATACTATGGGGGAGAAAACTGTGAATTGAGTTTTCCTGCACAACAGCCTAGTGGGATTTGTCTGGGGGAGCAGGAAGGGAACTGTGGCTCACCACCACTTGTGCACAGGGCGACACTGCCAGGCAAACACCACAGGAAGAAAGCAGGAAAGAGAAGCGTAAAATGAATGAAAATACCATGAGCAAACAAAAATCCATCCTGCAGAGACCAGACCATATGTGGGTGGGCAAATGCCAAATCCAGTCACCTGGCAGAGGTGAGGCTGCCACAGCTGCAGATCCTGCCTGCAGTGAGGCTGAGCCTGTGTTCCCCAGGGGAGCACACCCAGACACGGGGATGTCACAGGAATTCTCACACAGATGTGCACAGGCTGCTCACTGGGGCTGTGCAGGCACAGAGCACAGCCCTCACTCACTGACAGCAGCTTGGGCTCACCTTGGTGCTCCTCTCACCAAACTTTGCTTCAGGGGAGGGTCGGGCTGGAGATCAGGAAAGGTTCTTCCCCCAGAGGCTGCTGGCACTGCCCAGGCTCCCCAGGGAATGGGCACAGCCCCAAAGCTGCCAGAGCTCCAGGAGAGTTTGGGTAATGGTCCCAGGGATGAACAGGGCAGGATTATTGGAGTGTCCTGGGCAAGGCCAGGAGCTGGACTGGATGATCCTTGTAGGTCCCTTCCCACTCAGGATATTCTGTGACTTTGTGGTTCTGTGATTCTGTGATTCTAATCAGAATGGGAGTCTGTTTGTTTCATGTGTTTCAACAGAAATATATACATAAAAATAGACATGTATATATATATATTTCCATATATCTCTCTCTATATATATTCACGGATTAGTTTTGTTAGTAGAACACACACACAAAACGTGAATTCCTCCAGTGGCTGTGCTCAGACATAAAGTCTATCCAGCAGCTGCTCCCTGGATCCCAGTTTACCCTGTTGCTGTCACCTTGATCTATGTACAGCTAAAGAAGTGTTATTGTAGAATCACACAATGGTTTGTGTTGGAAGGGACCTTATAGCTCACCCCAAATGGGGGCAGGGACCCCTCCCACAGGGCTGCTCCAAGCCCTTTCCAAGCTGGCAATAAGATCACACTGGAACCAGATGTTGCCAAAATTGAAAGCTGCTTTTCTTTTAGTTCCTCCTGCCCTTTTGAGGCACACTGATGGAAAAGTGTCCTGAGCAGCAATTTGTACAACAGGGAACAGGAACTTCATCCCCAATCCTACTAAATCTGGAAGTCAGCATGAACAATCTTTTCTTTGCAACCTCAGCTTTTGTTGTGCTCTGATGCAATGGGAGAATTGGAAAGTTTTTTATTTGGTCATGTCACCAAATTTTGGTAAGGACACAGAGCCTGCTTGGGCATCTGCTGATGGTTGGATGTGGATGTTGCCACGTCCTGAGCTGTGTAAAATCAGGTGGGTTTTTGGCTGACCTGTTGGTGTGCTGAGCTCTCTCGGGTGGTACAGCTGGACCCTAAGCCAGGGAAGTTCTTTCTGCTTGAGGTGGCAAGTTCAGCCTGGAAGAGGTGCTTCCACCTGCCCCACATCTGCTGCACAGCTGGGCATGTCTGCAAGGCTTGGCTTTGGCCACAGTGGGGACAGAGCTGCCTCCTCTGTTCTGAAGTCTCTTTCTGCAACCTTATGTGAGTCCCATCAGTAACTTATGGATTTTTCTGCTGTCTTGCAAATCAGACAGGTATTAATCCTTAAAGATGTGCTGGGGAAGGCTGTGATTGCTCTGGAAAGGTGGAAGGGAATGTTTGACATTTATCTGGGTGCCACAATGTCACACTGAACTCTCCAGGGGCGCTGGGAGAATTTCCTTGACACAAACCTGAAAAGCAAAGAAAAATCTGTGCAGACACCTGATCTCTCACCAACTTCCTGCCTGTCCTAAACACACAACAGGGCCAAACCCCTTCCACTCCTCGTGCTGGCAGGGCTCTGAGCAGCTTGCAGGATGAAGACCTTAAATTTGAGGTCCTTAAATTTGAGACCTTAAATTTCCTGGTCCTCCAGGGAGAGGCTCTGCTTATGCAACTGGACTGTGCCCTCCCCTTGCTTCCATGGAAAGGGAAGGAGAAGAGCACAGGAGGCAGCAGATACTGCTGGGATATATTCTCCAGGTATTTGTTGGTTGTAAGGGTGTCAGGGACACCTCCACTGCTCCATCTGCCACCGAGATTTAAGAATCTGATGTATCCCTTATCCCAGGAGGGATATCAGAGGGGAAATGGCCTCTGAGTAGAAAGGTTTTAAAAGCTGGATTTTAAACAAACACAGGACCTGCAGACTGCTCAGTGTTTTATGCTTGGCTTTGTGCTTGAAACAGCCCACCCTGGGAGGGAATTTATTCCATATTGCCCATTCCTGGTGTTTGATGTCTAGCAGGGTTCTGCAAACCAGCTCGTGCAGCAGATTTTTATAAATCCTTCATTGGCCTGCTGTGCCAAATGCTGACAGTTCTTTAAAAATATCTGGTCCATGGAGAGCTCAGGGCACTCCAAGAAGCCATGAAGGTAACTTTTATAACAAACCCTCAGCACAGGAGCAGCAAATGTCTGCTGGCAGAGCCCCCCTGAGCATGCTGCACTGGAGATCCTCAGCATCTCCTGCATGTTCCTTCTTGCAACAAAACGTGGGAACGGTGCAAAAAGTGCTTAAATTCTGTGTCAGCAGTCACACAGATGGTCTCTGTCAGACCACAGGCTGCCCACAGGGTGTTTGCCTCTCACCTGCTCCGTGGCAGCGAGACAGAGATGGTGAAGCTACAGGGAAGCTCTTGCTTTTAATTCAGGGTAACATATGAGCTCAGCAAACACAGCACAGATGGAAAAGGCTCTGCAGCATTCCTGCTCTGAAGGGAGAGTTTCCACAGTGCATCTCCAGCCTGAGGACAGCATCCTAAACACAAATAGTCTGATACACATTCCCTGGGAGAGGGAACAGATTTTGTAGAGTCAACAAAAGTATGAGGACACAACAGGAGGAAATGGCCCCAAGCTGCACCAGAGGAGGTTTAGATTGGATCTAAAACAGATTCTTCCCTGAATGGGTAATCAGGCATTGGAACATCTCCTGGAAAACTCGTGGAATTGCCATCTGTAGGAGTGTTCAAAAGCCATGTGGCACTTGGGGACATGGCTTAGTGGTGGACTTGCAGTGCTGGGTTAACATTTGGACTCAGTGATCTGAGAGGTCTTTTCCAGCCTCAATGATTCCACGATTCTGTGATAAATGGAATGGCAAGAAAAATGGCCCAGCTCACTTAAAGCACCTCCAGCAATCACCCTGGATCCTCCCATCATGTGTGGATGCAGTTTAGGAGCAAGCAGTAACAGGATACACAGGTCTAGGGCAGGGACTGATAAATTTTATTTAAATTTCCAGCACACAGACCCAGCACAGACCTGCTTGATGGGGTTCCCACACAGGAGCCATTTATCATGATTGTGTCCATCCACGTTGTAATACCATGCAGATCTTTATCAGTGTTTCCTCTTGCCATGTGCTTTACTGCTGCTCACAGCAAATATTCTGTACTCCTTGCCCCTTTTAGGATTTCCAGCCAGTCTGCAGAGACAGAGGAGACCAAGGAAAACTGAACCCAAGATGTGCCATGCACAGATCAGGGAACTGGGACAGCACATCTGACTGCAGCTGCTGCTGTTTGATCCTTTTCCCTACAAACATACTTCTGGATATGGGAATAAACAGGGAAATTTTATATTTTTGTTCAATTCTGTTGGTTTTAGAGGACTCAAGTGTGGGTCCCAGCAACTGTGTCAATGATAATCCAGCAGCTCATGAGCCTCCCTATTCTCCCCCCATAGCAGCTCCTGTGTGGTGAACCATATACACTTTATATACATTTATATATATATATATACACACATATATATATACACACACACACACACACATATATATATATATGTATACACATACATACATACATATATATATTTATATTGGCTGATCCACAGACCAAAGCCCCTCACAAAGATGTCAAAATTTTTCATTCAAGGGGAATTGAACCAATAGAATTTCAGAGCCAGCAGTCTGATCTCTTTATGGGCTGGAGTTGATTGAGTGCTTTAATCACTAATGATTTTTATATCCAGGATAAAGTAGAAAACAAAACCAAACCAAAATTCACTAAGTGTGGATGGGAGCACACAGAGGACACAGGCCCATAAACTGAAAGGCAAATGTGAGTCTGGAGGGAAGCACGAGACAGTGGTCATGGGTTTGAGATCTGAGAGACCACAGAGCCAATAAATCCAGGAAGGAAAGGAGCCAAGAGCTCCAGAAAGCGTGGGCAGAGCAGACAGGATTGACTGGGATGTGGGGTCTGTCTGGGGTTCGTGCAGAATGAGGGGTTGAGTGAGGGATGCCACAGCAGCTGCTCACTTCAGGGAAGGACACAAATAGACCCAGAGATGCCTGGCATTAGCACCAGCCTTTACAAATGAGCAATCCAAGCGCTCTGCTGAAAGCCCAGCACTCCATGGAATTCCAGTCCCTGACCCTGCCAACAGCCTGTCTTGCCTCTGGCTCTAAATGTGCAAGACTCAGGGGACCAGGTAACACACGGAAAATGAGCTGTGTCAGCCCTGGAACAGGGAGCAGCCAGTGCCATTTTCACCACTCTGCTGTTGAGTGCTCCCAAGGGATTTGTCCTTGCACGAATCCCTGCAGTCCCACGGGAGCAGCAGCCTCTTGGGAAGACCAGCACTGGGGGTTTCACATGAATGAGCTGTGTTTGTTGGGAACAATACAAGAACAGCGTGTGATGTCAGCCTTGACAGCCACTTTTCCATCTGCATCAGCAGAGTGTGTCACTCCAGGTCCCACTGCAGCCCTAAGGATGTGTTGGAAAGATTCCTCCCTCTGCCTTGGCACTGGAACAGGGAGAAGGAAAACACCAGGAGGGAGGTGAGCACAGGGGAGCTGGGAGAGCAGCTGCCTCCAGTTTGACACCAGCACCCCACTGCTCTGTGACAACTCCTTTTGCTGAGGTCATTTTCCATTGCACACACATCCAGAGGCAGATCCTCGCTCCAGCCTCCTCCAGAGCTGCCTGGAACTGCTGTTGTGCTGAGCCTGAACTGGCACTGAGAAAACACCAGTGTCCTTAGGAACAGAACCCAGCCTGACCCAGGCAAGGCTATGCTGCCTTCCCTGCTTCCCTCTTACCCCGTGTGCTCTCGTAATCTCACATTGCTCACCTTTTCAAGACAAGACATGGAAAGGCTGGATCCAAAATTGTCAGGCTGAGGGGAAAAACATATTTCCCGTGCTGTCAGCACCTAAAATAATCTGGATTGGGATTTATGCAATGGCAGCAACGGCTTAAAAATGTGTGTGCAGTCACATGCAGCACGTGCATGGTCACCACACACCCTGGCAGCTTGAGGAGGTGGAGATTTATTTTAAAAGCATTGGGAAAACCTGCTCAGCTTTGGTTTTTTTATACACAACTGGAGCCACAGGAGGCTGTGGCCTTTTAGAAGCTGAGATGCACATCAGCTGCAGATGTTGCTGCAAGTCTGAGCTGTAAGCTGAATTTACAGGATACCCTGGAATTTCAGGATACCCTGGAATACTGAAATAAGAATTGCAAACTTGGCTTTGTCTCATGTGGTGTCATGGGCTTGATGAGAATATCACAAGTGGAGTCAAACAGCTCAGCTCCATCCCTGCAGCACGTCTGAATTTAAAGACAGATGTATTTTTGCCAGAAAACTATTTTTGTTTTGGAACGTGCCTTTTCTAATTATTTTTTATTTCTTCATACCTCACTGAGCTCCAGCTAAATTGCCTTTTGGTACTGACAGTTTGCAAAGACAATTTGGAAGTAGATAAATCTCTTGCAGTTGGTTCTGAAACTGAAGAAACAAGAAATAGCTTCAAGTCAATTTTTGATTTGAACAACTTTAGAAATGAATGATTACTACAGATGAGACTTTTATTGTGGAACAGAGGATTTGTGAACTCAGGTGATTCTTATTGTTTCTTCCTTGACTATATATATATATATAACTTTCAGTGACATTTTTATGGCTCGATATTTGCTGAAAGAGAATCAACTGACACAGTTACATGTATTCCAAAGAGCCTCTTTAGGACACATTCCCTTCTCTGCACAATTTTAATGACACCATAACCGTGGTATTTAACTGCTGTGTCCGTGCAATCTGGATCAGGAACTGGATTTTCTGACATCAGCAAGACCACTCTGGGGAGTTTTTGGTGGAAATCAATCCTGCTTAATGGGATGGGCTGGAGGATAAAGCTGACAGAGAGACAGAGAGGGAGAATGCAAGCAACTAAACTTTTGAGAGGAGTTATTGATGTAGGAGCTGGGGTAGGATTTTGCTTGTGTCCATCCTGTCCTGACCCCAGAGCCACCCTCAGTGCTGAGACAGGAGAGTTCATCATGAAAAGAAATCCTCATGCAAAAATCCTGCTCATATTATCCTAAATGGGCACATTCTGATGGAAGAGGAAGGAAAAAAAAAAAAAACCCTGAGCACACACAACACACATGGATCATCTCATGGAAGGCCAAGGATTCTGGGGTCTGTGTAAGAAAACGGAGTTTTCCGTGCATGATGACACATCCTATACCAACAGACAGATTCTGAGATAGCTTCCTCCAGCTCTCCATGTGAAGGAGGTTGTCCTGGCTCTTCTTTGCTGCTGGAGTTGTTTATATAAGGGCACTTGGCACCAGGGAGATGTGGCCACTATTCCTCAAGTTATTGGCAGCTGCCTCAGAGACAGAGCTTCCACTGGAACTCTGGAGTCTTAAATTAAAATTCACCTTTGGGTAAACAAAATCCTCCTCTCCTCGTGTCAGTATGATCACACATCCAAACTGAGAGAGCTGATGTGGAAACCCCTTTTGCAAGGTCTGCTTCTCCCTGTTTTGAGGGTGGAAGAGGCACACGGGCGCTTTGCCAGCCATCCACGCGGGCAAATGTCCCCTGTGGAGCTCTGCCCCCAGATCCCATATTTCTTCCTCAATATTTGGGAATTTGTGTCAGATACCCAGCAGCAAGATTTAGCACATCATTCCTCGAAGGTGGAGTGTGGCTATCTGGGGCTGGAGTGAGCACTGCCACAGGCTGACACTTCAGGGAAGTGCCAAGAGCAGGCACGTTGCCCAAAACATTATTAATTTTACAGCCAATCAGTTTTCAATGTAATTCTTTCCTGATGAACTGTAATTTATTTGTGATAACAACAACTTCATTTTGCTGAATGGCTTTTTAATATTCCTAACTATAAAAAAGAATTAATTTTACCACGCGTCACCCCTCATTGTCAGCTCAGCAGTGGATTATCCTGACTTGGACTTATTCCTCCAGGGCCTAAGTGTGGATAAGGGATAATGACCAGATGGTTTACCTGAACAAGAGAGATTTACTAGAATAAAGGGAGAGGATTAGGTCCCTGTGTGCTTTCAGTTATCTGCAGGATTGAGGACTTTTTTGTCACAGCATCCATCACTGACAGGCACCAGAGAGCTGGAAATGAAGCACATGGAAATAATAATCACAGAGTAATGTCCTCCTGGCTGGGCTGAGCATCTGCTTTGCTTCCAGCTCAGCTGGTGAAAACTCTGCTCTGAAACAGGAATCCATCTGACTGAACACAGGCATCTCTCAGGGAGTGCTGCCTCTGAGTTTGTCCTCCCGCCTCTCTGAACAGCAGCGTTTTGGGGCTGCTCATGGATCTCTGGTTGACTCTGTTCTGGAATATTCCCAGGTCTCCTAGAGCTGCCCCTCAGTGAGGCAGTTCCTGGCCTGGCCCAAGAAGGATAAGCAAGGGCTCTCCTGGACTCCTGTCCATACATCCCAGTGATGTGACTGTGCTCTCTGGTGTCACTCTCCTGCCCCTGAGAAAACCTTTCCCTATTCAAGAGCCCACACTGTGGTGGGATAAATCCACAATAAGCAGCCTTTATCTGGAAATTGAAGGTAAAAAAAGGAGCCTCAAAGCCCTGCAAAGCCCTGCTCAGCCTTGTTGCAGATAGAATCACAGAACCAGAAAGGTTGGAAAAGGCTTTTGAGATCATGAGTCCAACCTGTGACCTAAAACCACTTTGTCAGCCAGGCAGTGGCACTCAGTGCCACATCCAGTCTTCCATTAAACACCACCAGTGATGGTGACTCCATCACATCCCTAGGAAGATCATTTCAACATCTAATGACCCTTTCTGTGAAGAAACTCTTCTTAATGTCCAACCTAAACTTCCCCTGGCACAGCTTAAGACTGTGTCCTCTTGTTCTGTCTCTGGTAACCTGGGAGAAGAGACTGACCCTCACCTGGCTACACCCTCCTGTCAGGGAACTGTAGAGTGACAAGGTCACCCCTAAGCCTCCTTTTCTCCAGACCGAGCCCCCACAGCTCCCTCAGCCTCTTTTTCCAAGACTAATCCATCCATTCATGCCATTTCATCCCAGTTCCTCCCTCAAAATTACACTTTATGTACTGTAGTTCTCCTGTCAGGTAGGTGCTGTTCCAGGAGCACTCTTGCCATGGTTTCTGGTCCCAGCAACAAAAAAGTCAGCATCCACTCTGCTTCTTCTCACCCATTTTGGCAGTGGAGTACTCAGGCCCAAGCACTGCAGAGTGACTGGGCATCTCTGCCAGCTGCAAAATGGGCAAAAGGGCAAAGGACTTCAGCATTAAATAAAATTAACTGGGATTTGCCACCACATGGGCAGATCACACCCTGAATGCTCCAGGTGCTCCTAAAGCACTGTCCAAGTAAACTCAGGTGAAGTCAAGCACTGCAGATGTACCCCCAGAAGTTCAGTTCTCCTTTTCCAAAAGCAAGGCTGTTCTTTCTCCTTTGCATCCCTCAGATATTCCTGTCTGAGATGTATGCAATTAAAGCTACAGACATCAACAAAAACATCTGCTTTGGCTTACCCTCAGCAGCAAAGCACAAAGTGTAATTAATGCTTTTCTTATAAATCCCCCTATATAAAAATTAATTTACTTAACAGGGAGATTAGAAGCTTCAAGAAAGCACGGGTTGTTATTAGTCCTGATTCCTGTGTTTCCCTTATCTTCTCTTTGCACAGCAGATGAAAATGGCTGAAAATTAACCTTGCAAGGCTTGTCTGGCTCTTCCCAGGCCGAGACATTGCCTTTCATTTTGGATCCAGGCACGGAGCCAGAGTTGATCATTTTTAAATGCTGTTAAACCAAGATAAGTCATGTTTCTGAGTTGTTACATTTTCAAAAGTGTTATGTTCTATAAGGCCTTAAATCAAATTTTCACTTTTGGCTTACGAGCGTGGGAGAGGAACATCAATTTACAGCAATGTCCCTGGTCCCCAAAATCAAATTCAATCAGTAGGAGTCAAGTCCCTTTGAAGATCTGGGTCCTGCACTCACTGATATTCCAAGGATTTCACCCAGCAGCAAGATCCTACACGCTGTCTGCCCTGCCTGGGTGTTTATGTTCCTGAACACAGCACTGGGAGGGGGGAAACAGAAGGCAGTTTATCCCTTAGGAAAGGAGAAATTCAAAGCACCTCCTCTTTGCTATCACTGTCTCCTGGGAGGCAAAGACAGGTGTGGAGCAGGTGATGGAGAAGTGCATTTGCATTGGAGCCTCCAGGCTCCCAAGTGACAGTGCCATCATTAAAACCAAGATGCTTGCTATTTATTCCTCAAAAGTATTTATTCAAGGTTTAAATGCATTTATCATACTGATTTAGCGGGAATGGTTTAAAAACATTTCACAAACAGTAGATGTGTACTGTGGGCCAGATTAATTCCTGTGCTGTGGCAATTTACATTGAGAAAACTTTCTCAGCAAACTTTGCTGCATCCCCTTTTGTTTCAATATTGTTTCTCCTTTGCCTGTTTGATGAAATTAAACTGCATCTTTTAAAAAAAGTAGGTAGAAATTTATACCATGACTCATTTGAAGAGACAAAGTAGTTATTTCTAATATTTTTTGTCAGCTTGAGAGTCTGTCTGGAGGTGGAATTGTGTGAATTGGGAGGGATTAGAGAATTAATCTCTGTGATCCACGTCTCCCATGGTGAGGGAGACCTCATCATTTCCTTTGCTTAGATGGCAAAACTTGGATTTTGAAGCCACAATCTGCTCCTGCTAATGTGAGTAAATAAGTCCCATAGTGCATAATAATCAAGCCAGTGGGTGGAATTCCTCAGGAGTTTGACAAAGGTGCTGCATCTGCAATGCCAGACTGTCAGGAGGATGGGTCGGCTTCAGGTGATTTCACCAAGGTAATTTCTCATACTCTGTGGGGATACTGGGAAAATGGAGACTTTAATTAGGCCAGATATGAAAAATTGTGGTAGTTTAAGGCATCCAATTCTTGTTTGAATCATAAAATCCTAGGATGGTTTGGGTTGGAAGGGCCCTAGGATGGTTTGGGTTGGAAGCGACCTTAAGGATCATCCCATTCCACCCCTACTGCCATGGGCAGGGACACCTTCCACTATCCCAGGCTGCTCCAAGCCCTGTCCAACCTGGCCATGGACACTTCCAGGATCCAGGGGCAGCCACAGCTGCTCTGGGCTGTTTCAGAGGTCTCAAATATCTGGTGTATTTCAGGTCTTCATTGAGAACCCTTGAAGAAAATGGTGGGAGGACATTCTTGTTAAAAGAATTAACATGGAAGTTCAATATATGGGATACTCCAAGTCCTTCCTGCTGTAAAGCCCTGAGGCAAAAACAGTCAGACCACAAGAAGAGTGTTGTGACCTTTCTCTGGAAAACAGCAGGAAAAATCCAGATCCCTTTTCATACCTTTCTTATATGTTTTGCATTTATTCTTATAAACTGTGCCACAGGCTTTAAAAAGTTTCTCTGTTGTGCTGCCAGTACTTGCAAAACAGATCAATTCTACACTAGGGATTGTAATTTTGGCCCTACTGGATGACAAATAAAGACATGTCCCTCTTTCATGTGTGTATCAGATAGACTGGCTGAAAGATTAGCACTTTTTAATAGGGTTTGTTTTTTTTGGTCTTGCCTCAAATCACAAGCACTTTGGGAGAAGAAACACATCATGGCAGGGACTGGGAAAAAAATCCTCGCCAGTCTCTTTCCTCTTCAAAACCACAAAGAGACCACGCAGGCAAAGCTGAATATTTTATTTGTTTGTTTGTTTTTGCCTAAAAAGGAAAAGGCAGAATATCTCTGCAGTCCAGGAATGACTTTTCTGTGGAGCAGCTGGGAGCCAGAGGGCAGTGATGCAATGGACACTGGAAGGATCAGGTCAGCAGCTGGAGCACTGACACCTCTGGTGAGTGGCAAGACAAATGTAAATGTGATTGCTGCGTCCCCTGACTGTCTGAGGGGTGATGAGGCAGTGTGTGATGCAGGAGCCTGGCTGTGTTACCTCAGAGCCCTCCCCTTTTCTGGGTTATCACAGTCAAACTTACAGCTCCCAAGGCAGCACCCTCAGGCTTCCTGGCTTTGGGATTTACTGCTTCAGACAGCACTTGCCAGGTTGGGGAAAAAAACAGCTTTTTCCAAATCTCTGTGTGATTCCTCGTTTTATGGGGCTGGAGTAGAGCTGCTGCAGCCTGAGTGGCTTTGTGTTTTAGTTATCACTGGGTTTTATGGGTGCAGAATGTTTTCCCATTTATTGGATGCTCTGCCTGGAATGCAGTGATGGATTCTTTATTGAGCACAGCAGCACCCCCCCTGCAACTGCTGCTGTGGTGTTTGTCCAGGCAGGAGTGGATGGGCCCCAGCTGTGTCCCTCCATCCAGAGCAGCCCCAGTCCCTGGAAGAATCCTTCTCTTTTTCAGGGTATGCAGAACTACAGCAAATCCTGTCAGGACTGACCTCTGCGCTTCTCAGATGGGAAATAAGGGCCCCTTTCACTGCTCAGGATTTGGAAAGCAGCTCACAGGGCAATGGCTGAGCCACTCACAGAATCACAGGAATGTTCTAGGTTGGGAAACACCTCTGAGATGATCAAGTCCAACCTTCCATCAAATGCCACAGTACCCAATAATCCAAATCACAAAGTGCCACATCCACTTGTTTTTTCAACACTTCCAGAGATGGCAACTGCCCCACTTCCCTGGAGAGCCGGTTCCAAAGCTTACCCACCCTTTCAGTGAAGGGACAGTACAATATTCACCTCTCTGCTGGCAAACCAGCAGCTTCACCTCCTCTTTCTACACGCATCTTTAATCACCTGGGTCACAAGCTTCTCAAAGCAACATTTTGGCTCTACGTCCAAAATGCAATTAACTCAGCCCATTCCTGGGGCACATGTATCCATATGATCAAGGGATGTCTCTCAGCTGTTCCTGAGTTGACACTGACTGACACCAGGATCTCCAGCTAGTGAGCAAAACCTGGCTGGGAGCAAGGAAGGACAATTCCCCCATCACTTCCTCATGCTGCCACACTGCCCTGGGTTGTAAGATAAGTGTGTGTTCTATTGGCATCTGTCAGAGCTGGGGCAGTTCTCTGCTGTCCATGGGGCAGTTTTTTCTTTATCTCTCCCACAGCCAATCCTCCCTCCAGGAGATCTCTGCTGTTCATGGGCCATTAATTATTAATTAATTATTCTGTTCATGGCCACTGAGTGTCCCTGCATGGCTGAGAAAATTCCATCATCCATGGGGAGATGCTCTGCCCAGGGGAGGAGCCGAGCATTCCTACCTGGATCTAATCTGACCTGGGAACAGCACAGCAGCCTTTGCCCCCTGCATTCCCAGAGGAGCAGCTTTCTTCCCCCTGCATTCCCAGAGGAGCAGCTTTCTTCCCCCCTGCATTCCCAGAGGAGCAGCTTTCTTCCCCCCTGCATTCCCAGAGAAGCCCAGGCCCATCTCCCCCAGCCCTGGAGCTCCAGAGGAAAACTCCCCCCTTGTGCAGGATCCCTGCTCCAGCAGAAGCACAGCTGGCACTGCAGGAGGGCTGAGCCACCCTGGCATGGGGCTGTGCCACCTCCCTGACCCACAGGCTGCCAGGGCTGCTCTGACTCTGGCAGTGGATTGCTTTTGTGTTTCTTTTTTGTTTGTTCTATTTTATTTGTATTTTTACTTTTCCTAGTAAAGAACTGTTATTCCTACTCTCATATCTTTGCCTGAGAGCCTTTTAGTTTTAAAACTATAATAATTTGGAGGGATTTGCATTTTCCTTTTCAAGGGAGGCTCCTGCCTTCCTTAGCAGACACCTGTCTTTTCAAACCAACATACATACATAAGATGCAATTATAGGGACAACAGAGTTTCCTTACAAAAAAAAAAAAAAAAAAAGGACATTGTTCTAAGCCAGTCCCACTGCAACTACCAATTACCAAAAATTAGATGACACTGAAGTCCTTTTTCTGAAGCAATCCTTTCCCAGCTATAACAGCAGAGCCTTTGCTGCTGAGTTGGGCTTTTTCCCTCCTTTAATTGGCCTACCTAGGGGTTGAATAATCTGTCATCTTATACTTCCTGTGCTCAAATTCTGCTTGGGGAGAGCAAGCAGCTATTTTACAAAGCATTCTGTCTTGCTCTTGGACTAGCTGGGATGTATTTGAAGATCCTCAAGCGCACTGGGGAACAGGCTCACCTTGCATGATGACAAAGAAAGAGCAATTATCTCCAACTGAAGCTGCAGGCAGGAGTGAAAAAATAAATGCAGAATATAGAAAACATGCCAAGGAACCCACAGAGCCCATGGAAAACATTTTTTTTTTTAAAGGAGCAGATTGGTTACAGATCATCACCTCCCTTCAGTACTAAAGAGAAAGGGAGAGCACAGTTTGAGGGCTGTAATTCCTTTGGGGAAAAAAAAAATAATAAAAAAACAAAAAAAGACAAAAAAAAACCCCCACCTTGTAATTGGGATAACATAAAATGGCACAGTGTGGGTTCCTGCTCTGTGAGTGCTGCAGAGGAAATAATGAACAAGTCACCTTCCTGCCTGATCCCAGCAGAGCCTTCCCTTGCACACAGACAAGGTGTGGGAATGGGAAAGATGGATTCCATCCTATGGGATGGAAACTTGCCTGTGGGCTGCCTGAGAATGGCTGAGCCAGGGCAATCTGGCCTTTCCAGAGCTACCAATTCACCTGCTGGAAAGTGAATCTTTTCCTCTGAGTAAGGACTTTTGTTGTGGTATGGCTGGACACAGCTCCTGGGATGGAGGTTGTTGTTTTTCCATGCTTTTTTTCCCAGTAGGATCAGATACCAGCAAGTCTCCCAGTGCACAAATGCCCCGGAGTCCCCACAGAGCAGAAGCCTGGCAGGTTCATTTCTTGGCACAGTTGTGTTTCTGCTGGCATTTCCACTGGGAATTGTTCCACCCTGGGGTGAATTGGCTCCCACTGGATCTTCAAACTTGCCATAAGCAAAGGCTACAGCTCTGAAGAAGCTGAATGTGGTATTAGTATTCCTTAAGGAGGGAATTAGAACAGTTCTTTTCCTTGGAAATTGTTTACAAAGCATAGCCAGGTGAGGATTGGTCTCTACTCCCAGATAACAAGTGACAGGTGAGATAGGCTCAAGTTGTGCTATGAGAGATTTAGGTTGGATATTAGGGAAAATTTCTTCCCTGAAAGAGTTATCTGGCATTGAAAGAGGCTGCCCAGGGCAGTGGTGGAGTCACAATCCCTGGAGATGCTCAAAAGCTGTGTGGATGTGGCACTTGGGGACCGGGTTTAGTGGTGAACATGGTGGTGTTGGGGTAATGGTTGGACTGGATGATTTTTAGGGATTTTTTTGGTTTTTCTCCAGCCCTAACAGTTCTATGATTCTGAGATTTTGGGGGCACGAATCCAGCACAGCTGGGACCTCAGGAGCACACTGTCACACAGATAAATTGCTGTGATATCAGCACAGTCAGTTGGTCAGAACATGGTGCTGATGTCACCAAGCTCGCGGGTTCCATCCCCATATGGGCCATTCTGCAAAGACTTGGACTTGATGATCCTTTGGGTCCCTTCCAACGCCAAATAAACTGTGAAATCTGTGAAAAATTTGCTGTGAGACTTCTGACCTCTGTGTCCAGGTGCTGGGATGACACCTCTGGTGAACAAAGCTTAAATGGATGATATGGACAGACCCTGGACTCCCTGACACTGCAAACATGTTTCATCCACCAATATCAATACAGAATTAAACCTTCTGAAATGCAACATTTTCTTGCTACCCCTTCCTTTTTTTTTCCTCAGAAACCAGCAAGGCTGACTTCATTTTCAGGTGAGCTCAGGGCAATACCTCTCTGTCGCTATTGGACACAAAATGAGTACACAAAAGTTTGGTAAGTTCAAAACAGAAAAAGACCTAATTTTGTTCAAACATCTGGTATTTATAGAATTCTAAAGGTGACTGTGGATTAGAGGATGGAATGACCACCTCTCCAACCACACTGGTCTAAAGATCAATCAATCATTTCTCTCTACCTACAGATAAATATGTAAACTATTCTATTTATACGTGAAATTGTGTGGGAACTCTGACTCTCAAATATGTAAACATTATCAGGAGGCTAAAGAAGTTTTATGAGAACTTTAAAACTTGCAAAAGAACTATAAAAGAAAACTTAACACTTTTAAAAATCAGAGTAACATATCTCAGTGTCCAGACTTCAGCAAGTGTTTGGAAAATGCTGTCAGGATGAGATTGCTGGGGTGTCCTGTGCAGGGCCATGAGATGGACTCAATGATCCTTGTGGGTCCCTTCCAACTCAGGATATCCTGTGGTTCCATGATTTTCTACATCTCTCACCACATCCAGGTTGAACAGAATGGATTGGATGCCAAATGAACATGGAAAATTCCCATAATATCCCAGAGACTAACAAGGTGTTACTGTACCTGCAGCCTCCAGGTGTGCTCTGAGGGCAGCACCCAAGAGCAGCAGGGGAAGAATCAGGCTGATTTGGTGCCACGAGGCAGCAGAAGGGGATTGCTTCCCTTGAAGAGGTGTGAAATCACATTTCCTGAGCTGAGTTTCACACCCAGCAAAGTGCAGCACAGATGGCAAGGCCTGTGTCTCGAGGCAGATCTATAAATTATGACCTCTTGGCTCATTAGAACTGCCTGGTAATTCTGCTGCCCTCTTCATCTGTGCCAAGGGAAATAGATGTAAGGGATGTAAAACATGCAAAACATTTTCTCTTTCTGCAATTGCTGAGCAATAAATATTTCATCTGCTGGAGGAAGAAATCTGTGGAATTCCCCTGTTTTGGATGGTTAAGGGTCAGACTTCTTGTGTTCATCAGATTTCTGGGTACTCACTGTGAACACGTTCTCTTTGTGAGCTCAGACACAGAGAACAGAGGGGGATGAGTTTGTTTGTAGGTATTTCTTGTTTGACAGATGCAGAATGTTTGACATGCTACCTCTGGGCAAGCTTCCCAGATAGAATCAATTAGAATCAAAAGAAAATTAAACCTTTTAATTCACTCCATGTTGGCAAAAAAAAAAAAAAAATGGAAGTATGTACATCACTGTGTAATTATTCTGATTTAGTGTCTTTAGGTTCACTGTAACCAAGTAGAGAAATAATCAGTTCTCAATAAGACAGATTTTTTTATATGCTGAAGATGGCCTTTCACTGGAAAAAATTAATTATGGGCTAATCCTTTCCAGCAGCTTGAGGTGGAAAGAGATTCCCATTGGTAAGAAGTTATGGAAGTTCACCAGCATTAAAGGCTGGATGGAGGATGTGGGTCCCCTATAAATAGTGCAGGACGTAGGACTGGACTTGCCATTTCCTGCAGTGGAAAGAACTTTTCTTTCTCAATGCACCACTGAAAACAGTTCAGCCCACTAATTTAATTAGAAGGGAATTTACAGGCAATTTTAGGTCTAAGATGAAATCTTGGCCCTGCTGAAGTCAATGGGAAATTTGCCACTAATTGCACAAGGATTTTACTCCATGGCTTCGTGCAGGGATGCAGGGAAAGGGAAAAGAGGGAGAGAAAATTAGTGAAGTCTTTGTCAGGCTTTATGGGAATTTAGCTTGGTAACTGAGCCTGAGTGAGCAGGGTGTGAGGACAGCTCTTAAACAGGGAGAAATTTCTCCACTGAAAGACTGGTCAGGCATTGGAACAGACTGCCCAGGGGGGTGGTGGGTCATTATCCCTGGAAGTGTTCAAAAACATGGATGGGGCACTTGGGGACAGGGTTTAGGGGTGAACACAGAGGGGCTGGGTTGGACTCGATGATCTTGGAGGTTTTTTCCAGCCCTAATGATTCCACGCCTCTGTGATTCTAAAGTGTCCCGAAGCCCTCTGCCTGCTCCTCACCATCCCTCCCAGGAGAAAGGAATGTCAGAAACTGCCACAGCCTTTGTTAATATTTAAGTTGAGAGAAAAAAGCCTTCAAACCCTGGTTATAGCTCTAGTGATCAAAGTCGCAGTGTGTGGTAATTTCAGAGGGGCACAGAAGGTTCCACCCTGCCAATGCTCTCTCTCAGGAGACAAAAAACGAGACTGTCTTTGCAAATTCTGCTCCTGTCATGCAGCACAAATAAAGATTTTATTTTTACTTCCCTGCAGGAAAGCTCTGATTTTAATAAATTATAGGTGTACACTAAAAGAAAGAACACCCCCTCCTGTTCTGCACCTACAGAAAATTTGCTTAATTAACAAATCTGTATAAAATTGGGAGATGCTGTCATGCCTGATAGATGATTGTGGGACAGCCCAATTGCATTACCAGGAAGACAATAAACATTCTTGCTCCCCTTTTTAAAATAAATTACACCCTGTTAATACATGTTTTGCTTCCATAATAATGCCAAAAATGTAATTACTGGTCCTGCATCAAAACACGTCAGAGCTAAATGTGTTAATTTTCTCTTGCAGCTGTTGGATGCTCCCAGCTCTTCAAAGACCATTTCCTGGGACTTCCTGAGAGCCTCTTCACAGCGAGACACCAACAATAATCTTGCTTCACTGGAGATGTCTGCTTGAAAGCAGAATTTTGGGGAAGCTGCTGAGCTGAGGGCAGTTTCCCCAGCTTCCTCACAGACCTGCTGCTGGTTTTCACTCCAGGCTCTGAAGCAAAGATGCACCACAAAGACCATGAGAGGATGGGGTCAGCAAAGCCTCTCTGTGGCCTCTGTGAGCTCAAGATTAGCAGATATCATGGAAAATTAAGTAACTGATGAGTCATAAATTTTAAAGATGCCTTAACAAGTCAAATTCCCTGAGTTTTTCCTTTGTGTGACCCAAAAACTCCAGGGTGAAGGGGAGCCTGCTATGGGGAACCCCTTATAGTGGGAAAACCCAATGGAAGTTGTTCATGTACCTGCTATATCTGGTGACCAAAGAGTTATTTGAGGCTACAAAGATCAAAAATCAATTTCACAACTGTTTTAAGGCAATTGAACAGCAATTCTGCAGCCCAAGAGCTGAGCCTTTGGGATGTTTGAACACTGATGCTGATTATCAGGCAATGCTACAGGAGAGAGTCAAGGCCAAAGAGTGGCCAGAGAAAAATTGTGCAACCACAGATAACAGATCACTGCTCTTTAGGTTTTGTTCCTGTCAGTGGGGCAGCTCGAAACTGCAATCAAGATGTAAAACACAGCATAATAAAAAATATGTGTGAAAAGGAACTAAGCACTTCTGTGGAGGAGGCACAGGGTTGGAAAACTGGAGTTAGCAGCTTTGTGGTTGCCCTGGTCCTTTCTTTTTCCAGAGGGAGGGCATAAAAACAAAATGTGACTTCCATGACTGAATTAATCTCAGAAAAACTGGGAAGGATTTGACGACTTTAACGAATTTGCAGCCACTGCCAAGCCACGGTGTCACTAGGGTTCATTATCTGCAATATTGGATCACAAATCTAATCACAAGCCAAAGATGGCAAAGGCCCACAGAAGAGCAGTCCTATGCAACAAAAACTAATCAATCCTTGGATAAAAAAGCAATCTGGATCATATATCTATGTACAGCAAGAGCCTTGGATGCTAAGCAGTAGGAATAAATGAAATAAATCAATAAAAAATGAGAGCTCCAGTCATTTTCTTCTGTCCCACTTTGAATTTGCATTATGAGCAGAGGGAGTGAGGATGAGAGAGATGAAAGGATAATTACACAATCCCTTCTCAGTTCTCTGAGCCACTCCACTCAAGTGACAAAATGGGACCACTTGTGGAATTCAGCCAGAAGCCATTTGGGTGACAGAGCTGTGTTGTCTCATGGCACTTCCCAATTACAGTGGTCCCAGTGGTACATTAATTGTGATGGTCACCAGCAGGGCACTTCTTTCTGACACCTTCCATTGAATATCCCTCCAACATTTCCCAATCAATAGGAAATACGATTACAAGATGGCTCCTCACCCATGAAACATTGGATTTCTTCCCAAATGCACAGCAAGAGCACTGTGCACCATGCTAGTCCAGAGCAGGGGGAAGGAGAAAAGATGTCATTGCAAGATAGGAGAGGCAATTTCAGGTGGACAGAGGTGTTATGTGGGGTTTTTAGCTGCCCCTATGCGTTCATACTTGAAAATCATGACTGTTGCATGTGTTGGCATTTTTGAATCCAATGGGATGATTTGCTGGTGTAATTAATTAAGATGCAATCAATAAGATGAGCTGGGAAATTAAGACTGAGTCATATTTCAAATTCAATGGGTGATGCAGCCAGGGGCTCAGATTTGCCATGTGCAGGAGGTGAAGCAGTGTGGAGCTGCAGATACTGGCAGCAGGAAAATTCTGAATCTTTCTCCAGAGGACGATTTGGGATCATGAAAAATTAAGGTTAATGGGAAGATAACATAAAGTCAGGGGCTGTGGGTGGGGAAAAAACCTTGTTATTTCTGATTCAGTATATTCCAACATAAAATGATGCCTCAGGTTTGAGCTTTTATATTTTTCAGATTCTGTGCTGTTTCAGTGTGTAGTTCTGAGCTCCATACCAGGGGATGCTGAGCTCTGTGCACAGAGCAGGGAGACAAAACAATTCCTGCTCCAGCTGGGCACCAAGGACAAATGATCCAAATCTCAGCCCAGCAGCACAAACCCCGTGGGCTGGAGAGAGAAAAACAAGCAGGGTGGGACTGCCTGGGCTGGAGCTGGAATGGGACAATGAACTCCAAGGTGCCAATGGAGCAGAGCTGATCCCAGGGAGAGCCCCCAGGAGTGCTCGTGCATTTTGGGGCCATTTTAAATTATACTGGCCAAAGTGTTAAAGCCTCTTAAAAAATCCCTACTTTATTCTTTAACTCCATCTAGTCTCTGTTCTAGGTCAGTCTTCACAAAGCATCAAAAATTACCCCAAAAATTAATTCCCAGGGGAAGCAGTGGCTGGATTGTAACATCCCCTCAGAGGGGACACAGATCTGTGCAGATGTTCTATGTCATGAAGAGCACACAGAGGTGGTGGCAGCTCATTTCCTTCCCCCTGGGCATTCCTGCCTGCATTTTATTTGTTCCTGCCTGCATTTTATTGCTGTCCCTCCACCTGAAGCTTTGCAAATGCGAATGAGTGGCTCGGAAGCTCCAGCCCTGGGGCAGGTGAACCCATTTCACCCTGACATCAGAAGCAATGAGGATGGTTCTCTCCAAGCACAGGAACAGATTTCTGTCACCAGAATGGCCTCAGCCCCTCTAGAGAGAGATGCCTTCATTAGCTGCTCAGCTTGACACTCATTTCTAGCAGCCCAGGAAAAGCCAAAAGGACAAGGAGTTTCCAGCTACAGGGTCTCAGCTGGTGTTTGACACTCAAAGCATGTAAGTAATAATCAATCTGTGCTAATTTCCAGCAGCCAAAGAGTTGACCTTAACAAGGCATTTTTAAGACTATTTGCTGTTTCTCATACGAACAGGACTCTTTGCCTGATGGCCAGGAGCTGCAATTATGTCTTTTTTTGCTTAGAAGTGGTGAGAAATTTGGACTGGATGTGATGAAATCTTTCTTACTGATTGTTTGAAGCCTCTTCAGAGCTTCAAAGACAGTTTGCAAAAATCCCACCAGGCATCAACAAAAGTTCAGAGCAACATCTCCCACACAAGTTCAAGAGCAGCTCACAGCCTTCCTAGAGCGCTGCAACTTTCTCCACAGGACTGGGGGGAGGTTTATCCCAACAGGAAGGACTTGATGATCTGGGAGGTCTTTGCCAACATTAATGAGCCTATGAGTCTGTCCTGTGAGTCTAGATAATTAAGCCTGAACTACTAGCAGGAATTTCATTAGTAATTTAATCATGAAGCAGAGCCCTTCTCCCTCCAGGGCAGCTCTTACACTGGCTCACCTCATGGTACCATTCCCAAATCTGGTCACTGAGGAATGAAGAGCAATGAGCTGATCAGTTTTAACCCACTGGGTATTAGAGGCTGGTTTCCCACAGCAGAGCCATGTCTGGGGAAATTTAATTTACTCCTGTGGAACAATGGGTCTGAAGAAGGGCAAGTTTATTTTAGATATTGGGAAGAAATTGTTCCCTGTGAGGGTGGGAACCTGACACAGGGTGCCTAAGGAAGCTGTGGCTGCCCCTGGATCCCTTGGAAATGTCCAAGGCCAGGTTGGATGGGGCTTGGAGCAACCTGGGGTAGTGAAAGGTGTCCCTGCCCATGGCAAGGGTTGGAACTGAATGATCTTAAAGGTCTTTTCCAACCCAAACCATTCTGGGATCCTATAATTCTAAGTAAATCACTTTGAAAATTAAGTCGTGAATTCTACAAGTGAAAAGGGGCAGCTCTGGTATCCCAGTATCCATCACCTGACAATATCCATTAGAGCTGAGCTGGGAGAACTGCAGCAAGGAACAAAATTGATCCTTTTCTGCCTTACAGCTTTGATAAATCACCTTAGCATTGACTCCTGCTTAACCAGACATGATGTAGAAGGTGTGAATGTCACCTTTGAGGAATGAGGGGATAACTGAGAGTGTTTAAATTGAAAGAGTCAGCCCAGAAATGAGTCGGAGTGCACATTTAAATGTGCTAATCACACCATCCTCAGTGCCTGGCTGTGACGTTTCTCTCTGAATTAGTTTTGTGTTTCAGATGGATCCTTTACTCAATTACAGCAGCACTCCTGATGAGTTTGTTGACATATTTGCTAATTTTCCCGTGGCTGTGTGTTTTGGAGGATTCACATCCATTATTAATGAACTAAAATTGCCTGGTATTCCATCAGTTGTCTTTTACCCAGGTGTTGATACCACACAGAATCACACTCCATTCCCAAATGGAATTTCCCCTTTGTTTTGCCACTGACTTGTTTCCACGAAATGATCCTGTCATGTTAAAAAACACATAAATAATTAAAACAATAAATAGATAGATAAATAAACCCCCAATCTCCTCTCTAATTTTCACTCTCCAGACTAGAATTGCCACGGGAAAGATCTTTCTAAGAGTTTTAATCATGTTCTATGTGCAAGTTAGGCTGATTTCAAGCAGAAATGGTTGATAAAGTGCTTTGGATTGCAGGAGGCAAGAGTTTCACTCCTTCCCCTGCCATTGCCTCCCTGGAAAACCCTGGTCAAGGCACTTAAAAGATATTTATCTACCCTAAGTTTAGACTTTGGCCTAAATGATTTTCCCAGGCAATGGAAAGAGACAGCTTTCTCCAAGCAGAAGTTCAGTTGATGCTAAAATGGGAGGGAGAAGAATTAATCACCCACTGGAAGAGTCTCTCTGCCTCTAATTAACACTCACAACAAATAAAAGAAAAAAGACAAACGAGCTGGGTGAGATGGAACAGGTGGCAGAGCTGCCACCTCACTTGCTCTTCTGTTCCAGAGAATTACAAATGAGTCACACAGTTATGAGTGAAAACCAGATTTGGTCAAGTTTTAACCATGAAATATCCTCACTCTGGAGTTTGATTAGATCCTACTGATAATTTTAAAAAGATAGAGTGAAAAACAAGCTTGGAAAAAACTCTCCAGTGTAAACTGGAGATATTTAAAATATGCTCCCAAAAATCTCTGTTCCCAGCCAGATCCAGTTACAGGCTCTGAAAATAAATCTCATTGTTAGGGGATGCAGAAAGGAAAATTCGGCTGCACGAGCTCTGCAAGAGCAAATAAAGAGAAAAGATGAGATGGGAGGGAAAAGACCTTTTCAGAAAGGTTTTAATAGGAAGATGTGGGAATGTGCAGCTCCCAATTTAGCACCTATTGTGATCTCAGGCATTGTGGGTGGATCCTGCCCTACCTTAGGAGCCTCTGCTGCTGCTCCTAAATCCTAAATCACCTCTCTGGTAGCCACCCACAGGTCCCTGTGTGGGATTTGTGCCACCAGATGCCTCCGTTCAGGCAACTGAGTGCAGCCCTGGAGCTCATGGAATTCATCTCCTTGAGTTAAACGGGGATTATTTAAGGACTGCCTGAGCATTTTGGGATACCCAGATCTCAACAAACTTCTAGCAAGTTGCAAGAGTCTGTGGGAACATGGGGAGTATTTTAAGCAGGAGAAGGAATTCTCAGTGCCAAAGGCAGAGGGAAGCATCTGGGCCCCAGAGCAGATTGTGAATTTTCACTCCGAGCTGAATCGAGGCTGAGAGTTGTGCAAATCTCACAACATTTTGGTCCAAAGTGATGGAAACAGGCATTGCAAAGCTATCTCTAATTGGCACACTGATAAATTGTTAAATTTTTCCCTGAGCTCAAACACATCCAAGTGCAGCCCAGGTGGAATAGAACAAATTAGGTCAGAGCCTCGAATTCTCTGCTTCTCTCTGGCACATTTAAGACACCGATCAGACTAAGCCCAGATAAGCCTATCAGCACTAACAGAACTTGGCTAGACGTCAGCATTTATCATACTCTCCACAGACTGACTAATAAAATCAGATTATTCCATTATGGCATTCAAATACATTCATATTCACCAGGTAAATAGAGATCTATTTATGTATAGTATGTAGGGCTTGTTGCAACATACTAATTTTCATTCAAGTTATCATTAAAAAGCATGAATGAGGTTGCTGAAAATTAGGATTTTTCATCCTAAGGAAAATATTTTTAAATTTCTTTTCAGGCAGCACTGGTGCCAGCTATTTCACTCTGACAAAACCCAATGTTATTGTTTGGATTCTGCTATTAGCCAGCAGGAAATGTCAGTGTCAAAGAAAAGCTGTTAATTTATTTTTGGAGTGCTTCATCCAAGAGATACATTTCTGCTGGCTACCAGAGCCCACTGAATCAACATGTTTAACTTAACTGATATTGTCTCAGGCTTAAACCACACAAATTATAGTAACAAGGCACCTTCAGCAGAGTGAGCACACTCATCATCACCTCTCAACATCAGCCCATTAACTGTGGGCTTGCAAACAGTTGGGGTGCATTTAAATTGGGGATTTAAACTGCAGCAGGCATTTTATTTGCTGTCACTTTGCCTTGTATCCACATTTGGTGCTGGCAGCAAACATTTCCACCTGAGACAGGTGAAATTCAGGGTTTTTTTTCTAAGTGGAGCCGAAGACAAATGTGCACACCGCCGCACTGGGATGGGCAGCCAGCCTGCAGTGTGGGTTCATACCTCCCTTAGGACAAACCAGGGGTTCTCCCTTATAAAAACCTAATTAGAGAGAGGTTGAACATCTCTGGAAAGGCCATAAAAGAAGACAGGGTGCAGAGGTCTCCTGTGCCAGGGCCAGATTCCCTTCGAGAAACAAAATAGACACAATGGCTCTTAAGAGAGTGATGGTCATTACCAGAAACTGGGTTCCATCACCACCTTCCTCTTATCCAGCTGGATGAAGCTTTTTGGATCTATGGACACAGCAAGATGTGGAGATTGCCTTGACCTCCTCTGGTTTGGTTGGAGACAGCACTGAATCACCAAGGAGTGCCTGTGACAAACACAACAGGCTCCCCAAAGAACTCAGAGTTTAGTAGTTTATATCAGCATACAGGGTGATTTCCTAATTCCAAAAGAAACAGATTTTGATTTCTTTCCCTTCTTTCTGACTCTAAACAAATTTGTGTTCCTGTTGGAACCCCTGACTGCTGAGAATTTCAGCCTTTCTGTGCTGCCAGGCACTGAACCCCAGGAGAACTCTGCACTGACCTGAGGCCGTGGAGAAGCTTCCAAAAAGGAATGGCAGAACTGGGATTGTGGGGGTGGAGTTTGAATGGAAGTGTGTGATATCACAGGGTGGGAAACTCAGAGTTTGAGGGTTTAGAATACAGGAGTAGATATAAATCAAGGTGGAGGTTTTGGGATGGAGGCTGGTCCTTCTTCTTCACCTTCTTCTCCACCTTCCTCTCCATGGGTTTGGGTGGTTTTGTGTCATTGGATGCAAAAATCCCTATTGTGGCTACGGGTGGTTGGTTATTGGGTTAAAAGTAAAAATAATTTAGGTGTCATTTCTCCATTGGACAGTTGGTCCTTAAAAGGCCTTGCAGAGAGAGATGGGCTCCATTTTTATTTTGTCAGAGTGAAGGGCTGCAGAACTCAGGGTTTGTGAGACTGTGACAGAGATAAGAACTGATAAACTTCTGAGTCCCAACAATAAATTCATTCTCACACATTTAATTCTGACCCTGGCAGAGAAGAGAGACAAAGGAATTGCCATGTTCCTAGCCAGGTGACATTCTAGACAGGGAGAAGGGGAATCAGCTTTGCTCATATTTGCAAATATAGCCCAGCTGTAATACTAACAACAGCAATTTCAGTTTTTAGACCTCCTTCCAGTTCTATCCAAGCTCTGTCATGATGTATTTGTTCAATGATTTCCTCATTGCAAGCACTTTGAGGTGGAACTTACCCACATTTGTGGAGTTTTTACCAGAATCATTACAAGCCATTTTGTTCAAGCTCTTTGATCTTGTGCTGAGTTTCACATCTATAAAATCTGACTGTAATAAATTGACTGGAAGATGTGCAAAGCACAGAACGTCAGAGAGGTCAGAAAGTGAGAAAGGACCCATATGGCATCTCTTTGTGCCTCTACTGAGCACAGATTTCAGGCATAATGGGTGTTGGACTCAATTATCTCTTGGTCAAGACAGTGGAATAATAAGATAAACAGCAAACAGGATTAAGTCACTATTTGTCCTTTTGGGTGATAATTCCAGAAAGCCACAGTGGCAGGATTAGAGTGTTTGGATGCTCTAACCCCTCAAGACAACACCTTTAATTTTAAGTGCAAAGCCCTTCCTTCTCTGGCATCCAACACACAGTTACACTGTACTTACCCAGCTGGGAAATTCACTGTCAGCTCTCTGAAAACAACCTGCCTTTTCCTCCCAAGTGTGTCCTGCAGGAAAATAACATTTGTACTCACAGATTTATCATCATGAACCACAGCTGGAGTTCTTTTGGCATTTTCTTTTCTTGTCAGGACATGTCAGCATCATAAATCTCTTGTGAAAATGAAGAATTAATTAGTTAATTAGTTAACTCCATTAAAAAGGGGTGTTTCTTGGGGAGGTACCACTGCTCCAGCTGAAGTTGTGTTTTCTTATTCTTTCCTGTCCCAAAGGTGTGTTACCCTGAGATTCCTTAATATCTGCCACATAATTACTACTGCTAGAATAACAGGAAACCAACTCAACAGTGCAAAAGGAAGAGAATCTGGGAGAGAAACAGTGCAGCCCTCAGAGTTTTGGCACAGAGCAGGTAAGGAAGGGCAGAGCATCAGTCTCTGGGTGCAGTGAGAGCTCAGGGAGTTTAGCAGCAGCAGTACTGAGAGGTGCAAAAATCAATCCAAGAATCGAAGCAGTTCAGCAGTTCAGCTCCCTGTCACACCTCAGACCTTTAAGTTTTCACTTGGATAAGCACAGAGCTGCCTCATCCTCTTCCTCCCTTATCCCCATGAGTGGAAGGTGATGCCATGCAAATGGACACTTGTATGAGAGCTGGACCAGAGGCACCAGTGAGTTCAGACTTGAATTTAGGAGGTGTTGACCTGCTAAAAGGGATGTGTTGAACTGCTGAAAGGCATCTCTGACCCTCAAGTGGTCCTTATGCAGTCCTCTGAAATCCCTTAAGGAGGTTTGCTTCAGGATTAAATGGTATTAGGCATGTAGATTAGAGAGAGATGTTTGATCCATTTCCTCTTTATCTTCACTTCACTCCTAAAGATTTTTCAGTGCCACTCAGGCTGACCTAACTCGTGTTTGAGCTCGGGTTGTACTGACTGTAATGGAACTGATCTGCAACCTGCAGCCCCGTTCAGCTCACCCTAAATCAGATCTTTAAATCTGATCAGCTGAACTGCCAGACCATGGCAGGAGGGTTGGAACTAGATGATCTTTAAGGTACTTTCTGATCCAAAACATTCCGTGGTCCTCTGATTCTCTGACACCTTTCCCAGAGTTATTATGGACCGTGGGGCTCGTGCTGAACCCAGAGTTGCTGTGATGGGAAAAGGCTCTGCTGCAGCCCTGAGGCTGCTGAAGTCCCCCTGCAGCACTCCCAGAGGGCCAGGGACAGAACAAAGCCCCCAGAGGCTGCTGGATTTGCTGGTGTGAAGTAAAGCCCAGCACTTTTCTGCCTGCCAATCTCCAACACTGCCTGGAGACAAGGAGAGAGGGCTGTGGATGAGAGGACAAGGCTGCTGGCTTTGTCTCTGGGAGCTGAGCTTCACCTCAGAGATTCCTTAATATCTGACACATAATTACTGCTGCTGGAATAACAAGAAACCAACTTCACTGTGAAAAAGAAAGAGAATCTGGAAGAGAAACAGCTTCTAGAGCACAAACAAAACACTGCCCAGCATCAAGGGACAAACCCAATATTAGGACAGGTGGCCATAAAACAGCGCTGTGAGGGGCGTTATAGGGCACTGCTCAGCTCCCTTCCACAGCCAGGGCCTGGCAAAGAGCTGTTTAAAAACACAGCACAAAACCAATTCAACAGAAAAGTCCCAGCTGATCAGTCCTTGAAGCACCTCAGCACTGAGTGCTCTGACAGCTTCAAGTGCCCTGAATTGCAGCATCCCCTGGCAATGGCAGGTGAAGGAGGAGGGAACACAGATGAGATGCTGGATGTGGCTGCTCTTGCCCCAGCAGTGACCCCCTGTAACATCTTGATGCCTTTGCTTTGCCAAAGAAAGGTCAAGGTTTGATGGAGCCCTGATCAAGGCCAGGTTTCACTGGAGATGTCCCGAGATTTTTTCCTGGGCTTTTTTGACTGAATGGAACACAAGGCTCTGTCACAGCTGTGGATTTGTTGATGCTCAGCACAACGAGAAATGCTGGATCTGTCGACACCAGGTGAGAATTAAACCAAATCCTTCCTGAAAATGTCAGACTTCCCACATTACACACTGGCCTGCCACAAACACTCCAGCTGACAACAACCCAGTGGATTTAACACACCAGGCTCAGAATTAACTCCCAAACCTAACACAGATTTTTGTGTGAGACCCTGGGAAGCTTCACTTCATCTCTGTGTGCCCTCTATCTCAGGGGAAATGCCACCTCTGGTGCCTTGAACCATCTGGAAATAGTTGTCAGCTCTCTGTATTGCCCAGAATATAATTTCCTTGAACTGTTAAACACATGTTACTGTAGTGGATTCATAAATAATATTATGAAATAGTCAAACTTCACAAAAAACTTTGGATCTCAAAGTTAAAAGCAGGAAGTCTGGACTATGTAAGTTATAGTTACACTCATCTGTTTTGGTGTTACCACTTTCTTTGATTTTTTAGCCCAAAAAAATTTACTAGGATTTCCTTTAGAGATAGGTTTCCAAAAAGAAATGTTAATAAGAATCATGCACTTTCTGTTGAGCTCCAGTTTCTTGCAAACCTGTTGAACAGCCCAGGTGTGCTTCAAATTGGATGCAGCTTTCTCAGGAAAGGTCATGAACCTTGGTAACACCTTTACAACCATCCCAGATTTAGAAAGATTTCTGGGGAAAATAAAGTGCCTAAAGGCTAAACTATATCCTGTCTCAGAGCTCCCACGTTAAGATCATTTTTAGAGGGTATAAATTAGCTGTGTCTGTTAGTAGCTCTCTGACCTTAAGCCTTCAATGTAAAATCCTGTAGTTTTTGGCTTAAAGTGAATTAGAAAAACACAAAGCAGGTAGTTAAGTGGATAAAATGACAGAGCAGCAACGGCACACAGATGTTGTTATGTTCCTGCAAAGACTGTCCTTTGCACCCTCCAAGCTGTCTTTTCTGCTCATTCTCCAAAATATGCATTTTATTTAACATTAAAATGAGAGCTTGTAGCGCCGGGTATCTTTGCCCATCTGTTTCTCCTCTGAAGTGCTCAGTATTTTAGGAAACTAATAAAAATAACAGAGGGGTAAGAGCCAAGCTTTTGCCAAAGGGACTCTTGTTTCGGAGCTGTGCTGGGAGAACTGGCCCCTTCCCACCAAGGTGCACATAAAAGTCCACCCTGGGCAGGGTTGTGGCAATGCCCCAGCCTTGCCTGTGAGCTATAGAGGCAATAAAGCTGCTGGATCAGCCTGCAGAGAGCTTGGGGCCAAAGCTGTGTGCAATGAGCTCCTCCTGAACGCTGCTCTTTGAAGTCTTTGCAGATGATGTGTCTCTAAATCTGCCTCTGGGACTGATCCACTGAAATCACTCAGGGCTTTTTCCATTCCCTCCATCCTCTTTTTTTTAAGATGTGAACACATGGCCCAGTGTCTCCTTGGGAGATAGAGGGAAGGGTTTGGCCTCTTCTGAGCTGTTACTCTCCTCTTACTTCCACACTTGAAGGTGCCCGTGACAGAGGGTTCAGCTGCTGGCTGAGGTTGTTTCTGCTCCAGGCTGAAACCTGGGATGTTCCCAGTTGTGGTTCTTCTCTCTGGCTTCTCTCTGAACTTCTGATCCTGGCTCTGCTGCTTCCCTCCCCTCTCCACTCACCTTCTCTCCACCCAAAGCTGTGGTTTCTCCTCACTGACTTCTTCCCAGCCCTGGCAAACTTGTCCTCTAAGCACCAAGAGGAGGAGAGCAGATGAGGAAGATGGAGGTGATGAGACAGGATGACATCAACTGGCTCCCTGGATGCCTGTGAGGAGCAGCAGACCACATCAAGGATGTCCTGCTCACTGTCCTCTTGCAATTCTCTCCACACCCATCTTTAAAACCTTGACCCTCAGCACTGTCTGTAATTTCCCCCCGAGAGGAGGAGGAGGGGCAGGCACTGATCTCTTCTTTCTGGTGACAGTGACAGGACCCAAGGGAATGGCCTGAAGTTGTGTCAGGGGAGTTTTGGGCTGGATATCAGGAAAAGGTTTTTCCCCCAGAGGGTGCTGGGCACTGCCCAGGCTCCCCAGGGAATGGGCACAGCCCCAAGGCTGCCAAAGCTCCAGGAGCACTGGGACAACGCTGCCAGGGATGCACAGGGCAGGATTATTGGAGTGTCCTGGGCAGGGCCAGGAGCTGGACTCGACCTTGTGGCCCCCTTCCAGCTCAGGATTCCTCGATTTTGTGCTATCTCCAGCACAAGAGAGCACAGCCTTTATGCTCCATGACCTGGAGCAGGTTATGTGTGGTGGGTGGAGCTGTTCCCAATGGCCCTTCAGGGGAGCAGAGGTGGATGCTCCCCTGAGTGGAGTGGATGCTTCAAATGCCTGATTAACCTGCAGGAATGTAGGGCTCAGCATCAGCACAGTCTCATCCAAAGGTCACCAGAGCCACTGAAAAGTCTGACCTGAACCACAGCTGGGAGAGTTTTGCCAAAAGCCAGAGTTGTGCAGCAAATAAATGCTGATTTCTGCCATTCTCATCTTGCTGCTTCCATTAACACCATTTCCTCCCCTCCTTTCCCCACTCCTTCCTCTTCTCTTTCAGGATAAAAACGAGCCTGCCAGACAATGCATTCACAAGTTAACACAGTGCAACAGACTGTGACTACGTTAAGAGCAGCTCCCAGGCAGGTTTTACATCCAGGCTCCAGGGAAGGAGCAATGAAATAGGAGGATGGAGCTTGGCACTGCTGTGAAGCTGAGCAGCTTCAGCTATAAAAAGAAGCCTTTTACACAGATATATAAAATGATCTGAAAGCCTCTCTGCTTTTGGAGAGAAGATGAAGCATCAGCACATGAGCACTAAGCTGGTGAGAGAGCACCTGGATTGGACATGTGCAGAAGAAAGATGTCCCAAGGCCAGGGCTGCAGTGCTCCACCCCAAACCAGCCCTGCAGAGGGTGCAGCCAGGCTTCATGGGCAAGTTCATCTGGGCAAGAGGGGTCCCAGGTCTGGCTTGCTCCTTGTGGGCAGGTGCTTCATACATGTCTTTCCCCCTCTGTGGCTTTGGAAGCTGTTTCAAGATGAAATGTGAGCATATAAGTGTTTACTGCACTCCTCTAGGCAATTTAATGACCTGTGGAAATTCTTTGTACAAGCTACAGCTCCAGCAATAGTGACATTGCCCAAAACCACTCATATTGTCTTAGGATCTTGGGCCAGGACTTGAAGTGCAGAGGCTCTGGAAGTGTAAACAGCAGACAGGGCTTGTCACCCATCACCCATCACCCATCACCCATCACCCATCACTTCCAAGCATCTGTCAGTTCACTGCTGCCCTGGGTCACAGCCCAGCAGCTCCTGGGAGCAGCACTTCTCACGCAGAGTGGCTGGAGTTTGTTTTGAGACTTCAGGAGTTCAGTCCCTCAGCTCCTTGGCTGCAATGATAGTTTTTTTCTTCTGGGTTAAAAAACCATGGGCCTTGCAGCCTGAGTTTTTCTCTGCCATCCAACACTGGATCTTTGTCGCTGCAGGCCCTCAGCTGGGTAATAATTAGCACTGACTCCATGATTGCAGAAGGCTGATCAACTGCTTTATTATATCATCCTATATTGCACTATAGTCATTAAGAAACTTCCAGCCTGTCCCATACAGCTCTGACCTAATTGGTCAATCAACCCAAACACCATCCAGTGTCCAATTAAGAAATCACCCTTTGGCAAACAAATCTCCATGACACATTCCACACGTGCACAACAACAAGCAAGTGAGATAAGGATTGTTTCTCATTCTTCCCTCTGATCTTCTCACAGCCTTCCCAGGAAAATGCCTGGGAAAGTCTGTGCCTGCTCTCTGTGGCCAGAGAGCTGCTGCCACAGATCTTGCTATTTTCTGTGAGTTTAAATAACCTCTTAAATACTTTGCTCTTTCTTTTGGAACTTGCAGTACTGGGTTGCAATCAGGTCACCTCTCAATCATCTTTCTGACAAACTGAAGAGACTGAGCTCATTAAATCACTTACCAAAAGTGCTTTCCCCTGCCTCTAATAATCTTATGTATTGCTTCTCATCCCTGATTAGTTTATCCATATGCTGACATCAAAAGATAGCATGTGGATCTGACCAGTGCTCCTAGTTAAGGGTTTTTTTTACTCAACTGCTCCTCTCCCAAAACACCTAAAAGGTCGATCAGACACCTGCCTCCAAGCTACACAAACAAATCCCAGTCTGTGACTTTCAGGGCAGACTGAACTGCTCAGATTTGTACCCACAAGATTGTCTTCAGAGTCATTGTCTTCAAAACACTCTCTGTTGTCCAAGAATTACCTGCCTTATTGGAGGCAGCAGATTGCATTTGTCTGCAATAAAAAGACCATTTGCACAAGCCTCCCTGACAAACAGTCAGAATTGCCCCTCTCAAAATGTCTTGTCTTCATTATTATTTATAGGTCCTTCATCATTTTGACACCCACAAATTTTATAGGCTGTGATTGCATATTTACCTTGGGATCATTAATGACCCTGTTGGTAGTGCTGGGCTCAGAGCCAATCTTGTAAAGTGCCAGTAAAGCATCTCAAAAAGTCATTTCATTAGCTACAGGAATGCTGTTGCCCTTTTTCTTAATCATTTGAAAGTGCTTCTATGGATAAGAATATCTATTCACATGATCTATTGCTCATTATTGCCCAAAATATTGCTCAATATTAATTAAAAGCATTTGAAGGATGCTTTGGAGTATTTATACACAAATCTTTCCAATTTCCCTTGATCAAGTGTCCAACAGACCCATGTTCAATATTGCCATGCTGGCACACGGGATAATTGCATTGTGCTTTCATTAATCAAATCCTGTATCAGCTTTTCCATAATTCTGCCCGGGGCTGGAAATCCAATAAACTGGCATGCAGTTAACCAGATTATTTGATACTTAAACTTCTAAAATTAGGTCCTTGCTGAGTTCTCAAAAAATGCTGTCATACGTCCCATTGAACCCCCAAAAAATGTGACATTTCCAATTGTTTGGGCCTAATCCACTCTCAGAGATGCTCTGACACAGGAGTCTGTCCAACTGAGCTGCAGTGCAGCTGCTGGGATTGAATAAATAACTAATAATTGAATAAGAGATGCTCCCAGCTCCTCAGCCACTTAAATGCCTTAACACAAACCTAACTTTATTTATATCTACCTATATAATTCTATAATCTGCTCATCACCATAGCAACCAGAATACAATACCCTCACAATACCACAAGTAACTGCAGTTGGAAGGAAACTTTCCTCTAGAAATGTCCCTGCTTAGCTTTGCATTAATCCCCATGGCCACTCACTTCACACTAACACTGCAAGCTCAAGGAAGCACAAATGTGTGAACTCACAGCCACAGAAGAGGTTTCAAGAAATATCTGATGCTTACCACTTGAATTTATGGATGAGTTAACCCACTTCTCTCAGTGTGAACAGTTTTGTCTCACAGCTTTAGGGATCTCTGCTCACAGCCCAGGATTTACACACTCCCTCTCATGAGAGCAGAAACACATCTTGGGAAATTAAAAGTGTTTGTGACCTCCTTTCTTGATTGGTTTTTTAGTGTTTGGGGTTTTTTTGTGGTTTTTTTTTTTAACAGAAAAAAATCAGCTCTTAGATAAAGCCCAGAGCTAGAGACAGTACAAAAAAGTTATACTAGTATAATTAGTATAATTGTATTCCACTCTCCTTAAATCCAGGGTTTATAGTGTGCTCTGTTAGGGTCCTGGACTCTACTATTTCATGGCCATTAATGCCAAGATTGTCACAAAATAGTTTGGGTTGAAAGGGACCTGAAAGATCATCCAGTTCCAAACCCCTTCCATGGAACTGGTTCATTATCCCAGGTTGCTCCAAGACCTGTCCAACCTGGCCTTGGACAATTCCAGGGATGGGACAGCCACAGCTTCTCTGGGAAACCTGTGCCAGGGCCTCCCCATCTTCTGGGTAAAGAACTTCTTCCTAAAATCCAACCTAAATCTCTCCTCTTTTGCTTTAAAACTGTTCCCCCCTCATCCTATCATTATCTGCCGCTGTATAAAGCTGCTCTTCTGCTTTTTAATGAGCCCTTTTTAGGTGCTGGAAGGCCACAATAATCTCTTCTCTTCTCCAGGCTGAACTACCTCAACTCTCTCAGCCTCTCCCCAGAGCAGAGGTGCTCCAGCTCTCAGAGCATCACAAGGACTGAGCATCTTCAGAAGCCACTACCCCCACAAAAAACCAGATGAAAACCAAGAGTAGCTAAAAGTCAAGGCTTAGGAGAAAGGAAAGAGGGGGGAAAAAGATCTTTGGAGCGTACTGTTTCTAATCTTCTTGATTCAAACTGCAGTTTTTAATGTGGCCTCTGGCTAATTAGAGAGGAAAGTGCAAAGAGCAGCAGATAACCTCTCAGTGACTCTAAAGGGAGGCAGACAGCACACACATTGCTGGAGCCACGACCAGGATGGGAATCCAGAAAAGGCTCATTTAGGCCCTGTGCTCCTCTCTATCAAACATTAAGAAATTAATTTGATCCTACATAAAGAGGCAGAACTGAAAGTTATCCTCTCATCTCTCCCCAGTCTGGACACAGCTGGAACACCCACATCCACCAGGAGAAGACAAGTCCTCAGCTAAGCCAAAACACTGTACCAGGAGTTCTCAGCCAAGGTACTTCATGGTAGAATTTCAATTCCTGACATCTGTAAAATCTGGATAAAGAGCCTTACACAAAGTGTGACAAAGCTGTGAGGATTAGGCAAGCTCTGAGCCATGCCCTGCAGACACCATGCCCTTGCTCCAGAGCTCACTGTACATAGCTTTTGATCCTGCTTTCAGTGCCTCTCCAGCAAGCAGTTATATAAATAAATGTCTGGCTGCATGACTGCATAATTATACAGAGCAGGAAGAAGGCACAAAAGCCCTCAGTAAAAGGCACAGACACTTTAAATCATTTGTATTAGCTGGGGTGCAGTGAAATGGTGGTGGAATCACCATCTCTGGATGTGTTTAAAAAAAGACTGGACGTGGCACTTGGTGCTATAATGTAGTTGAGGTGTTAGGGCATAGGTTGGACTTGATGATCTTAGAGGTCTCTTCCAACCTCATTATTCTGTGATTTTGTGCTTCTGATTCTGTGAAATATTAAACTGAGAGAAAAGGCCTTCAGAAGTTGTAATCTTGCCCTTTGTGTCAGTCCCTGTGGGTAAGAACACGCTGTCACCTGGTCTGGAATTTAATTTCTGGGCAAACTGCTGGCTCTTCAACCCAGCCGAGGCCAGTGACCTCCTCTCAAAGGTGGTTCTGGAAAGAGCAGGTCTTGGAAAAGGGCAGATCTTACTGCAGTTCAGAAATCCAGATTAACAGCTGGCTTAAAGCTTGGTTCATAGAATCACAGAATGGTTTGGGCTGGGAATGACCTTAAAGATCATCTCTTTCCAACCCCCCAAACTGAACGTGTGACTTCACTGTTGTTTTGTAAGTTTTGAACAACTGTAAACATGGCTTAAAATTCTGAACAGTGTAACAATGGCCAAAATGAGACATCCAGCACCATGTGCCATCATTTGGTCAGGAAAGATATTCCAGGTCCTTATTCCTGAGCTTGGAAAGAGAGTTCCACACCTGCCATATTGTGACCCCATTTCTTCCAGCATGTTTTTCCTCAACAACATCTACAATCCTTTGTTGTTACAACAGTTCTACATACAAAGGGAAATTATGGGAAAACAGGAGAACTTTAGGGAATAAAGTATTAAAAAGAGGGCTGTTAAAGGATGCAGGCATATTGCAAGAAGAAGTCCAGATAAAATATACACAGAAAACAGAGCGATAAGGTGAGGGCAGGAGGTCAGAGCTGCTATGGGAGGGGACCAGCTGAGGCCCTGGCACAAGGCCGACTGCTGACATGTGTCAGCATTAACAACCACTTTGTAGAACAAGCACCAAAGGGCATCTCCTGGGTTCTGACTTGTTCATTCCCATCAGCAGGGCACTTTTCCTGTCAGTGCTTCTGTCTACAATGGCCAAACCCTCCTGCTTAATTAGTTCCACGTAGCACCACCATGGACAGAGCCACCTGCCCCCCTGGCTGTGGCCCAGCTGGGTGAGAGCTGATTTCACTGCGGGCACATTTCCATGCCAGCACTGACACCCCCCTCCTAACACTGTTTTCCACCCAGAGACTGCCAGCTTCCTCTGCCAGTGGCCATTCCCACCACGAGGCACAGGCTGATGGCTCCTCTCGCTCCCTGGGGACAGGTGGTGCCATCAGAGCAGCTCTCAATCCCAAAATAACACATCTGCTAGTGATGTGAGCAGCTTGGCACAGGAGACACTTGGTGGCTGTTCTTCAAAGCTGACAGCCACCGTCCACTCCCCCAAACCTGCTCCTGCAGACAGACACGCACCCCTGTCCAAACCAGGGGCCGGGCAGCTCGGGGGCTGTCCCCAACAGTGCCACTGTGTCACACGTGGCTGGGATGGCTGAGCACCTCTTCCCTCTGCAGCAACAGCAGGCTCTATTTTGTGTTTATTTCCCGGCTCCAATCTTTCTGTTTGCTACGTTTGGCTCGATGCCACGCACAGCTGAAGAGCCAAAAAGCCAAGGGCAGAGGGCTGCTGTTTCACCTTTGGTAGATGGGAACTGAAGTTGCTCTTGGCAGCTGACTTGAGGCTGCTGTAAAGAAAAAAATGGGACCAGGTTGCCACAAGGCAGTGCTCTGCAGGTTCTGGTAACGGGGTCAATTGGGATTACCTTTGCTTGGCTTTAATCAGCACCAGGAACATATTGTTTTCAGGATTAATTTGGTGAAGTATTTAGAAATGTTGTGGTGGGTTTTGATTATGGTCAGAGCAACTATGGGCTTCATAAATGAGTAAACAAAACACCCAAACAACAATGAAACAATTTGATCTCTTCAATGTCATTTCAAATTTTCACTGTAAGGACAGACTGCATAAAATACGCAAGCGTGATGTAAAAAGAGAGTCTGACAAAGTTGGAGATTTTAAATCTTTTGGAGTTTTCTTAATTCCAAGAGCTCTAGTCCCCAAAGCTGATCAGTCTTTTCCTGCCTTTTGTACAAATTTTAGAAACACAGCAAGTGTTTAAAGTACACATGTGATATTCACAAACAGCAGAGTGAAGTTTTGCAGATGTTCACACGCTATGAGAAATAAATGATAATGTAATTTAATTTTTATAAGCTGTCTTTTTATCAGGAGAGCTCAAAGAAAGCCCTCAAGCAAAGGGCACCATCTTTTGATTTGCACAGTGAGAAACTGCAGCACCACTGATTTGTGCAGCATCTCCCACCTTGCTCCTGGAAGAGCCACAAACACAAAGGGTGACTGTGGGGTTGAATTTATTGTTTTAGCCATCACCCAACGTGGCCCTTCAGACACCTCCTGGCTACGAAACCTGTACCCCAGCCTCTATCAAACCTGATTTGGATCTTAGCTGATGGAAGCAGCTCCCCAAAACCCAGTGGAGCCATATCTAGGTTTGCCAGATGAAGATCAGCTCTTCTATATTTCATGTTAATGTATCCCTGCAATTCACCACATCTGAGCTAAGTGTTTCTTAATCTTTTATTATTTCTACGTCAAGGACTGAAGAATTTTCTGGCTTTGTATAATTTCTCAGACGTCTGAGAACACCAAAACATTCAGTTTTAATTCCTCTTTCTAAAGGATAAGTATTTAAACCTGTTCCTAATCAGTTAGCCTTACTTTGAGGGCCAATCTCTGAATAAGTAGACTGTGACAGGAACGAGCTCTGCCATCTAAGTGCCACAGATGCCTCTGGGCAGATTTAGACTTAATGACAGACAAACCCAGCTCCAGCCAAATCCATGGCAGCCTGTTTTCATCTCAGCAGTCAGCAGGAATGAAATCCCACTGTAATCCAGGCTGGGGGTGGGACTGGATTTTTTTTTTTCACTCTTGAAGAAGAAGGAGGTGAAAAGTCCAGAATATTGAAGTCACTTGGGAGTTAAGGTCTGCCTTCCAGCAGGTGTCTTTCTGATCTTTCCCCCACGTGTTCTAGGTCTGAAACTCTTGTGTGGAAGTGGCAAGGTGGCAGGGACTTGTGTCAGTATGCAGTGGAGATGTGGGGGGAGAATAAATACCTTTAGTCCCTCAGATACCTTGTTAATCCTGGACTCCACATCAATGTTGGAAATGGGCCACTGACCCCAGCAGGCTCTTACATGTTAGAAAATCCTTGTGTGACCCCCAAGAGCCTGGACCACACAGGCAGCCCTGTCAGAACCTGCTTGCCCACAGCTCCAGACTGTCCACAATTCAGGTTTTTTTTTAATGTGTTATCTTTTGCAATGGTGTTCTGGTATATTGGCCCAGAGGGTTCATCTAACATCTCCTATGTGGATACCCTGAAGGAAGCACAGTCCTGAGGTGACACATGCAGGAAACAGGCTTAAAAATGTGATTTTCATTAGGTCCCCATTTCCCCTGCATATAGAAAATTATGCAGTATTGCAGGCATTGCTCACGTTTCAAAATTCAACAAATTTTATGAATTTTGAAATTGTCGATCTTCTCCCCAGTGCTTTGATTTATGATTAATGGCATTAAAGGCCACAGTATGGGGGTTGGAACCAGATCCACCCTGGCTGATGAAAGTGTACCAAGATCCACTGGGTTTTAACATCCTGATTTATCCTCTAGGTTGGTTTGATCACTCCACAAATTCCATGTTCAGTCAAGGCACTGGGCAGCAGTTGCCAGAGGAAGACTGTGCTTATCAACTCACTCCTCCATGAGCTCAGCAGATATTGTTTCCAGCTGGAAAAATCGGAATTGTTTCCAAATGTTTTCCTTCCTGAAATACCAGAAGAAATAGAAAAAGTTTACTTTGCTGGGCAAGCTTGGCTTTCTCAAATCTATCCATTTCCCTTCTGCAGGTCTTGCCTCTCTCTTACAGGACAAGAAAGCTTAGCCCAGAAAGCAGATTCACCCCAGGCAAGGTGGGCTGTGGGAGCAACTGTGAGGTGTAGGTAAAAAAATGATGAGTGGTTCAGGTGTGCACAGTAGGAATTAACATTTTGATACAGCCAAATAAATAACAGTAATAGTAGAAATTATAATAACAACAGCAATAATTATAATAACAATAATGAAATAACTCAATAAATTACTCTTCCTTCTCCCCAATATATTTTACAGACGAGCTTGCCTGTAGCTGGAAGCAATTTCCCTCTACTGACTCCTCATGCCAACATTATATCCAGGTTTTCCGGATATATTGGATTTTTTACCAGCTGTCACAGGACAGCATCAGGATTTTGCCTTGGGCTACACATATGTGTTTGGTAAACCCTGCACACCCAGAGAGATGCCAGAGTGATGGAGGAGAAGCTGGACCCTGCCCAGCATCAATTATTCCTTTGGAGATGGAGATGAATTTCACCTCTGTTCAGTCACCTTTGAACTCACATCTCAGGATTTGACAGGTACAGTGACAATAAATGATGCTGCCTGCTTTGGGAAGGCCGTGGAAAGTTATTATTCCTTTCCACGTGGCACACAACTTCTGGAACGTTGTGTGTGTCCTGCACAAGGAAGATGGTGAGAAATTTGAGTGAGGGACATGAAGGTGGTTTGGGGTCTACCAGCCTGGAGGATGTGATGCATGAGGAGAGCCTGGAAGGGTTTTGTCATCCTGGAGAAGTCCAAGGGGGATCTGAATGATTTCCTTTAACTCTCAAGTCAGGGAAAATAGAGATGAGGAGCCAGACTGCTGGGCAGGGCACAGAAACAGCAGTTCCAGGGTGAAAGGAGGCAAACTCCCAGCTGAAAAATCAAAACTGGCTTTGCCATGACAGTGGTGGAGCATGGGAACAGAGCCTCTGAGAGGCTGTGAAACCCCACAGAATCATGGATTATTTGGGATTAGCAGGGATTTCTCAAGACCTTCCAGCCCAACCCCTTTTTTTTTAAAGCAGTGACAACAGGTTGCCCAGGACCACATCCACATGGGTTTTGAATATTTCCAAAGATAGAGGCTCCACAACGTCTTGAGCCAATGTGTTTCAATGTTCAACCACAATGTTCAACCAAAAATCCATCACTGGAGATTTTCAGGACTGCACTAAAACCTTGAGCAGCCTTGTCTGGGATAGAAGCCAGCACTGCTCTGGGCAAGATTTTGGGAACAGACACTCTAAAGGTCACTTACAACCCAAAGAGTTTCATGATTTTCCAAATGATGACCACAGATGTGTGAAGGCTCCAGCTTTATAAATTCAGAAGTCCATTAGGTGAGACAGACTCCAGCCAAAATAAAATAAGGCATTTTTATTGCTATGAAAAACCACAAAAGACAGGGTCAGGGGGTTCCTCTATTCATTCCTGGCAGCAACAGATCAAGAATTAACTCAGTTTCCCAAATTTCACTCCAGCAACTTCCCCATCATCACCTTGATTCTTAACTTTCCATCCTACTTTTTGTATCAGCTTAAGTTCATGAACTCCAACTTCCCATGTGCCTTTCAGCCATAAGTGCACAGTATTATTTTTTTAAAACCAGAAATGGATGAGAAACATGTGCAAAGTAAAAGAATAATGTGGAGCAGACAGCTGGGTCCTGCATCTGACGTGTGTCCCACTGTGAGGAATCACCTGGAGGGGAACATGACCTTAAGTTTGTGCATGTAACCAGGGTAAGGTTGGGTGAACATCTGGATTCAAAGTCACCACGACCCAAAAGCATTGTAAAATGGGATTGCTGTGAAAGATTATGGTGAGTCTTAACCACGAAAAAGCTTAACTGCTAATTAAAAGCTCTTAATTTTGTCCCTGCTGCCAGCTGCGCTTGGAAGAGTGGCCTGGGTGGCCCACACCTGTCTTGTTTGTGTCAGCACCAGGGCATTTCTCTAGAAACACTGACAGAACCAGTCCTTGAATTATTGGCTGCTTCCCTCCAGAACAGTTTGGGTTGGAAGGTTAAAGACTTGTTCCACCACCTGCCATGGGCAGGGACACCTTCCACTATCCCAGGCTGCTCCAAGCCCTGTCCAGTCTGGCCTTGGACACTTCCAGGGATCCAGGGGCAGCCACAACTTCTCTGGGAAACCTGTGCCAGGGTCTCAGCACCGTCACACTCAGGAATTTCTTCCTAATACCTAATTTAAACCTTTCCTTTTTCAGTTAGAAGCCATTCCCCCTTGTCCCATCACTCCATGCCTTTGTCCCAAGTCCCTCTCCAGCTCTCCTGGAGCCCCTTTAGGCACTGAAAAGATCTCCAAGATCTCCCTGGAGCTTTCTCTTCTCCAGGCTAAACCACATCAACTCTCTCAGCCTGTCTTTGTGGAAAAGTGAGGCTAATATTCTATTTTTTCTGAGTTATTTTAAAACAAGGACAAGAAATGAGACTGACCCCACATGTTAGCGCCATGAACGCACTCACTCCCCAAGAATAAGCAATTTTAAAAAGATATATTTAGGTAGCTACTTAGGAGAGAATAGAAATGAAATTCAGAGAAGCACATTATCACAAGTATATTGACACTAAGGCAGAATTATACACATCTGCTGAAGACAAAGCCACTGCATTGATTCTTTTTCCATTTTCTAGGTATTTAGCAGCTATTTAACCTTCCTTGCTGAGAGGATGATACCTGGAATTTGCATCATTGCTGTCTCTGTCCAGTACAGTTTGAGGTAGGAGGACCGATTTTTCAGCACTGAGGTAACACTGGGCCTTCAATAAGTGCTTCACCAACTGCTCTTAGAGCTACTTAAAAACTTCTGTGCAATAAATAGCACATTTTCCCTGAAAGCAAAAGCCTCACCATTTCCATTCTTATTCAGCCTGAAGGTTTTCCACCCATGCTGGTCATTTTTACACCCAGCACTGGTGCCCTGAGTTACCTGCAAAACGACTTTTGAGGCAAAAAAGTTGGTAATGACCGATATAATTAAAAAAAAACAAACAAAACCCCACCAAAAAAACCCCAACCAATGCTGGCTGTGAAAATAGGCTGCAAAATTTAAGCACTTCCCGGGAAGGATGAAAATATCCAATATTTATCTTAATTATGTCAGCATCAGGGGTCCTGCTGAGATGGGGCTTTGTTGCTCAGGTTGCTGTAGCATCCTTTGGAAATGGGGCCAAAAGAAAAGAGTGAAGGAAAGCGAGACAGGGACAGTTATTCTTGTTTTATAATGGGAGACTCAAGGGGCAAAATGATTAAAAGGCTTTTGCAAAGGGTCACCAAAAAAAATCTTTCAGGCTGAGAACTGAGTCCAGATGTCTTTGGTCTCTTCAGAGCACAGCTATAGGCTGTTTGTCCTTGGCACCAACCTGGTAAAGCTTTTTTTACTCTGTTTTTGTTCAAGTCAGACAGAAAATTCCCTCTTTTACAGCCTGAAGCCTCCATACAACACGTGGAAGTGTCTGACAATTCAATCTGAAATTGGCCACCAAATCATACTTGCAAAAACTACTAGGTTCCCCACCTTGGTTTTTTAATGCAACCCGAGAGCTATCTCACCTCACAGCAGCAAAATTGTACTGAAATTTGAGTTATAACAACCAATTTCCTCAGAACTGTACTAGAAATTTGATTATTTCCTCATCATCAGAATGGTTTGAGCTACTGTATTCAGAAAAAATACCTAATGTGTCCCTCGATGCAAACCCAGGCATTCATTTTCTATATCTACTCAAAAGTGACACAGCAGCCCTAGAGCAGAATGAGGGTTTATGTGGCATCAAGAAAACACTGTTTGGCCAAATTAACATCTCACTTGACCACATCCCACCATAAACAGGATTGTTTTAAAGTGATACCACAAGTAGTTCCTATTTATTATGTGAGTATGATAATACCCAAACCAAGATATAAAATATTCAGAAAACACACGTCTCTCAAACAAAAATGTCAGACTTGGGGATGGAACAGTTGATGGAATTGAAGAAATGAGATGTGTTAAGGAGCCTAACAGTCATTCCTCTTTCTCAAAACATTGTTAAGCATAAATAGCAGTGAAAGAAAAACATTACAGCCAAGGAAAATTGCAGTAAGGGTGGTGTAGCCTGATGTTTCAAAACATTAAAAAACCATGATTTCTGTAATTCCCAAGTTCCCAGGTACAAGCTTTTTACGTTTATGACAAAATTGATGGCAGTTATGCCTCACACAAAAGAAATAATTGAGAGGATGAAATGGTTCCACTCCAAGTGGCTGCCTTCAGTGCAGTGCTTGAAAACGAAACGAGATCCATCGAGACAAAGCAGCAAAATTATTACACAGTGATGGAAGAGCATCCAAGTGGTTGTTTGCTGTTAAAAAAACCCAGTGCCAATAATGCAATGAAAACATGACATTCTGGGTGAAGCTTTCCACAATCCACAGCATCATTACCCCTGCCAGGCCCTTTCCCTCTGTGTGGGTTGAGGTGTTGCTCTTCTGTTTGTTGGGAGGCTGGGATGCACAATGGTTTTTTTTTTGCAGGGGGAACAGCAGAAAGGCACAACAGCTGATGCCTTAGGATTTCGTTTTTCTGTTTTTTAGATCCTGTACTGCTTTAGGGTATAGCTCTAAAACTCCACAGCCTGTCAGGTACTGTTCTCCTGTTTTGTTCGGACAAAACAATTCCTCTCTTGGCCTGAAACTCAAGTACTGTCTCAGGCCCTGAGAGATGTAAAAAACAGTGAATTGGGAGGAGAAAACTTGGAGTAAATTATGGGGATTTTTGAAGGGGTTTTGAATGAGTTACAGATGGGACCTCTGAGTTGTTTTTGATGATGGATTTTTTTTTCTTATCTTCTGCATAGGAAGGAAGGGTGAGTTCGGCTCACATGTTCACTGCATGGTTCAGAAGATCACAAGACCTTTAGTTACAAGACTTTTTAAGGATTTACTAATCAATAAAACACTGCCAACAAGGACATTTGTGGTTTTGACCCAATCCTTAAATATTTAGTCTTATGGGCCCATGCTACAGTGTGAGCTTTCTTAGCCAGTCCTGTTATGAACACAAACCTACAGTGATGCATTCTAAACTCCTTGTTTACCTCTGTAACTACTTTTATTTTTTCTATATCTTAAACTCTAAAACTAGAAAATTTCCTCTTCTTAGCTCAACGTGGATCTGCTTTAAACTATAAAGCCACATTCTCTCTTCTAGCACCTAAGTTTGGAAGCCTTTTCCAAGGTCTCAGATCAAATCCTGGGTTTAATTCTAAGCTTTGGTTTACAGCTCCAGAGTTCTGAGAATTCCCTGCATTTTAGATTCTAAGAGTAATTTACTTCATTACCTGAAGCTGTAATTGGAGGATTAACCCCTGGTATGTAAATGGACTGAACTTACAATTGTGTGAAAAACCCATGACCATTGTCCATCCTGGGTGTAGCTCTTCTTGGAGGTTTCTGACTGCCCAAGGTGAACCTATTGAAGACCCTCAATAAATACTCACTTTTATTCTCCTAATCCTGTCTAGCCTGTATTTCAGGTAGCCCCTCCAAGGCATCACAGCCCCCAAACACCTCTGCCGGGGCACTGTGAGGCACAACCACCCACTCCAGAGACCACCCACCCTCCCCAAGGATGCAACTCAGTCTTGGCACCATGTCCAGCTTGTCACAACCCACCCAAGAATTCCTTCCTGGCAGGTACATCCCAAAGGGCATAACCCAGAGGGACAATTGTTCCAGGCCCCACAGCCACCAGTGACAAGGGCAGCATGGAGATGGGGTATTCTGAGCACACAGAGGCCAGCTCAGGTGGCTGGTTCTTCTCCCACACTTGCACATGGGTGCATTCACACTCCTGACAGTGTAAAAAACAACTTCATTGTCCTAGATTGCAAGGCAAGATGTATTCTATCTCTCATCTGTTAGAGGTGGGGAAGTTGTCTTCTGTTCATTGGGCAGTTTTCTTTATCTCTTCCACAAACCGGTCCTCCCCCCAGGGAGACATGTGCTGATAATGAGCTATTGAATGTCACTGAGTGACTGATAAAAGTTACAGCATCCCATTGGGAGATGCTCTGCCCAGAGGGAGGAGCCAAGAATTCCTACCTGGATATAATCTTGAGTTTCTAGGACACCAGACTCAGCCTTTCCACTGGATTCCCAGAGGAACAGCTGGGGTTTTTCCACTGGATCTTCAGAGGAAGACTACACCCTTCTACAGGATCACTGTTCCCACAGAACCACATCTGCCACTCCAGGAGGACTGCAGCCATTCTAATTTGGATTGCTACCAATACTGCTGAACAAAAAGGTGTCAGGTTGTATTCTAACTCTGTCAGTGGTTTTTCTTTTGTGTTATTGCATGTATTTTGTTTCGGTTTATTTCTCCCTTTTCCTAATAAATTGTATTTCTGACTTAGAATTTCTCACTGGTTTTGCTTTCAAACCAGAACACTCATGCTGCCACTAGAAGGGAAGAGCTCTTCTGTGAAGCCTACCCAGGCTCCCAGAGACTGGAGAGTGCATAAAAGTGATGGGTTTGGGGAAATGGAGACACCCACATTTCCTTTCCCAGGTGGTGCCTGGCTGAGACCAGAGCATAGTGGAAGAGGTCTAAAGTCCCCATACTAGGCCAGGATGGCAAACAGAGGGAGAAAGGGGCCAACAGGCTGTGCTGGGGTAGCCTGTGATCCTTGCAGCTCTTCAGCAGGACTGATTATCCAGCATCCTGCCCAAGCTCCAGGGGATGAAATGGAGCAATGTCCATTCTATTCTGCTCCAACAAGCTGGAGAAAAATTAATTTAATAGATTTCTTTTTCTGCACCTGCCTTTCCCTCTTTGTTTTCACAGAGAAATTATCACAAGGGCAAGGGAAGGTTATCCACAGAATGATGCTCTCATGCAGCCTTGAGAACTGTTCCACCAGGGAACCCAAATCTCATAATTTCTAGTCTACTGTGCCATGCCACAGTTTGAGAGCGTGATAAAGAAGTGCAGATCTCAAGGAGAAGGATTTTGTGTTTAAGTTACTGCATCTGAGGCTGGTTTATCCTTGCTTTTATTTTTAGTTTTCAATTGACTCACTTTCCACCTCATCCAGCTCCCCTTGGGTTCTCTGAGCTCAGCTGCCAGCTCCATGGGGCAGGCAATCCCAGTCTGGCCAGTTTTCACACCAAATAACCACAATCAAGAATGAGAACACCGTTCCTGAGGCACACACTGGTTTTTGTGTCAGGCAGCTCCTGCAGTTTCTCACCAGGGCACAGATTGGAAATTCTCCATTGTCCCTGTCTCAATTATTATAAAAAAGTAGTAGAGAGAAGGCAAGTTCTGATAACGGAGTCAGGAGAGCAGAAAAATTATCTGCTCTGAGTGATTCATCATCTCAGACCACTGATGTAATCCTTCTCAAATTCAATTACAGCTAATTAAAAATAATTCTCTCAGCTGAGTTGATCACTTGTGGTTCCAAGTTAAATCCTTCTGTAACAGCAACCATAAAATCAAACACACTGAGGGAAACTGCAAGGTCTGCTCCTGGTGCAGCCAGGGTTAAACCACAACACACTGAGCTGGCAGCCTGCTGGCACATGGGCTGGAGCAAAGAAAGATGGAATTACAGTCCTGAGCATCCTTTTGCTCTCCCTGTGCTCCCAGCTGAGGTCAGATTGCCTGGGAGAAGCAGCACTCCAGAAACTGCTGCTGCACTTCACACACAGCTTCACATGGAATCACATTATCCCATTTGTAAATGAGTGTTGCTCTGCAAAGGGCTTTAAAAGCCAAGAATTCCTCTTTCCTGCATTCAGTAGGGTCATGTTGGAACCCTGGTTGCTGAGAATTTCAGACTTTCTGTGCTGACAGACACTGACCCCCAAGAGAACACTGCATTTGACCTCAGACTGTAGAGAAAACTTCCAAAATTGAATGATAGAACTGAAATTATGGGTGTGTGGTTTGAATGGAAGTGTGTAATTTCACATGGTAGAAAACTTAAAGTTTTAAAGTATAGTAATATATATAAAACAAAGTAAAAGTTTTAGAGCAGAAGCTAGTCCTTCTTCTTCACCTTCTTCTTCATAAGTTTAAGTAGTATTGTGTAATTGGATTTTAAAAATCCACATTATGAGTCACAAGTAGTTATTACGTTAAAAGCAAAAATAATTTGTGTCATTTCTTATTCAAACAGTTTATCCTTTAAAGGCTTTGTAAAGAAAGAAATACAAATCTATTTTTATTCACTAATTTTAATTTATTAGTGTGAAGTTCTGTGGAACTCACAGTTTGTGAGACTGTAATACAAACAAAAACTAATAAACATCTAAACCTGAACAAGAAATACTGTCTCAAGCATTTAATTCCAGCCTTAACAAAAGAGAAACAAAGAATCCACAGGATCAGATCTCACCCAGGAATTAGAGATTCATTCTGCACAGCAGCTCAGGAAGAAGCTACAAGTCATAAAACACCTTCCTCTGCTCTCTGCCTGTGGCCATAAGTGCTTAACTCCTGGGACTCTCTATTAGCAATTCTTTTATTGTGTTATGTGGGTAATAAACCAAATACTCACTGGCTTTTACTGACAAGAGCAACTACAGGACTTGCAGAAGCAAAACAGAGCTGCTGTTGGCTTCCAAGCTGCCAAGATCAACACAAGGCAGAACGGCAGTGACAGGATATAGATCACGGAAGGACACAGTTCAGGAGGGAAAACAATATTGTGGTGTTTCCACCCTCAAGCCAAGCAAGACTTGCTAATGACTGACCTTATTAAAATATTGGAAAATGGATGTTTCATCCCATGGGCTTCAGGTCAGATGCCACTGATTGTTTTCTTCGTGTGTCAGGGCACAGAAATGCTTCTTAAAAATGTGATTTTCCCAGGAGGAGTCACTGTTCTCTGACATCCCTTCTTGAGGCATCAGAATATGCTACCTAGAAGACAACCAGAGTGGATCTCCAGTCCAAGGATATAACACTTCACAGGGGAAATTTCCTCTGGCTCTTGCAGAGAACAATTAAGCCATGTTGCACATGATGTAATTATACACATTTTTACTACCTTTTGTGTCTTAATCACTATTACAGTATGCTTGGCAAGGCATCACTCAGCAGCTCACAATTGCAGCCTTTGACTGCATCATTTCATTCATTAAATTATGAAAGCAGCCAAGGAAGGCTGAAAACACAGGCTCTGGTTTCTGGTTTCCAAGCACACCCAGCTGACTGGATGGGCAGGACTCTTTACTCATTTTAAATGAATTGCCCTCAGTTAGGCTGCACAGCATCTTTTTGGCATACTTCTAGAACAGCTGAGAAAATGCAAGTATCACTGCTTGGGTAGATGCTTTCTTCATTTTTATGTGGGTTTTTTTTTTTCTGGTGTTTTGAGATGGGAAGAGGAGGCTCCTGCCCACTCTCAACATGCTGTGTTGACTTCATCCCGAAAGAGAAACAGAAGCAGTTTGCAAGGTTACATTAAAAAAAAAAGAAGAAATAAAAATATTAATTGTGATTTGTACATCTTCCATCTATGTTGTCCTGCTCCAAGCAAGGTTCAGCTCTGAGTCTCTCTCAGCTCTGGCAGAGCTCTGCTGTCAGGGCATCTGTGGGGTTCCTCTCCCACACAGGATCTCCTGAGGTTGGAAATGGAGTTGGTCTTCTGCACCCACACTGGGGACAGCACTTCTCACAGATTTTCACAGAATTTGGAGGAATGCTAAAGATTTCAGGTCTCTTTCCTGCATCATCTTCCAAATAATGTCATTCTAATAAGGATATTAAGAATTAACAGATAGGAAATGGAAAAAAAAATCAACCCCGCAAAAATATGACAGATGGAGAAGCACTTCTAACAAGGGTATGGAATAATGGCTTTAAACCGAAGTGGGTAGGTTTAGATTTTTGGAAGAAATTCTTCCCTGTAAGGGTGGGAAGGCCCTGGCACAGAGAAACTGTGGCTGGCCAATCCCTGGGAGTGCCCAAGGCCAGGCTGGATGGGGCTTGGAGCAACCTGGGATAGTGGAAGGTGTCCCTGCCATGGCAGGGGGCTGGAACTGGGTGAATTTAAGGTCTTTTCCAATCAAAAACATTCTGTGATTAAGAAAACATTGCCTTTCCCAAATTATATTAAAAATATTGTTTTATAAATTATAGAATAGAACAGAATAGAAGAATGGAATGGAATGGAATGGAATGGAATGGAATGGAATGGAATGGAATGGAAT
>QUSF01000003.1:2164371-2186512 GCA_003676055.1 Chloebia gouldiae | reverse complement strand
ATGGAATGGAATGGAATGGAATGGAATGGAATGGAATGGAATGGAATAATTTCAGTTGAAGGTGATTTACAATGATCATCTAATCCAGCCGCCACAACCATCCAGGGCTAACCAAAACTCATGTTAAGGTCATTGTTCAAATGCTTCTTAAACCCTGACAGTCTTGGAGCACCAACCATCTCTCTAGGAAGCCTCTTCCAGTGTTTGACAACCCTCTCAGTAAAGAAATGCTTCCTCCTGTTCCATCTAAGCCTCCCCTGGCACAGCTTTGAAGGAGAAATTGGTACTTTTACACTAAAATAATCGTAATTGTCTCAAGCACTTGACAGTCCCTGGCACATAAGGCCAGATCAGCTTTTCTCCTGGAATCAGACTCATTCCTCCATCTTCACTTTGCTGTCAATTTATTGTGGTGATGAAAAAAAAGGCAATGGAAAGAAATTCAGTTGATGCCAGTGTGATACATAAAGCATCCAAAAATTTAGTCTGAGCCAGAAATATTTTAGTTCTGGAGCACAATGAAGGAGATGGTGGCACCTGGCTGCATATTGCCTACAAAGAAGATACAATAATCTTGCCAAGAGCCCTGGCAGTGGTGAGGTTAGAGGAGATATAACCAGAATTTGGCAACACATTAAGATTATATGGCTAAACCTTTCACCAGCTTGGTGATATTACAAATATCAAAAGTATCAAAATTATATATTTTCATGTTTTAGGGAGCAATCCCAGCTGACACCTGATTTATGACCTTGGAAACAGGTTTAAAAAGAGCCCACAGTTTTTAATAGTTTTTTGCACCTCTACACCATTTTGGTTGTTCAGTAATTTCACCTTTTCCTCTCTTTGCATATTCAAACAGGAAAGTGCAGGTCCTCTCATTTTAGGTTGTACCCCAAACCAGCTGCTTCTTCCACTTTCCACATCCTCAAGTCTTCATGGAAATCTTCCTCTGCTCCTCCCAGAAGATATTTTCATAGCATAGCAATCGAGCCACCAAATTATTCTGCTCTTGGTTCCAAAGTGCTTCTGTATGGTATAAATTCACTTCCCAGTAAACACAGAGGGCACCATCACTGATGTAAACTACAAATGTTTAGACTCAGTTTGATTCTGAGATCGATTGCCAAAACAGAGAGATGGTTGTAAATACGGAAATTTAACAAATGCTTCTTAATAAATAGTTGGGGGGGAAATATCTGCAGTTACTGGTCTGTTAGTACTCTACAAGTGATTGATTATGGACTTACGATAATGGCAGTTCATTTTAAGAGCCTCCACAGGGATGTAAATCAGCTTTAATTAAAAGATGATATGAAAAATCACTTGTTGAAATATGAGTTTGTGAATAAAATTCAGTGATAAATTAAATGGCTGACTTAATTGGAAAGAAAGTGCTCTGCCACACTTACTTCAGCTCTATTTATTTTCACATAAATGTATGCACTGAAAGCATTTTAAGGATGACTCTGGTATGATTTAAGGAAAGAGAAGTCTCAGTCTGTGCCTCAGTAGTGGCACTCAGACAATATGGGGTGATTTACAGGACTCAAAGTGGGGCTGGGGAAGCACATCTAAAATACAGCAGCGTGTTCTGAAGGATTCTTACTTCAGCAATGGCACAGAATTTCCAACAGGCAACTCTTCTGTTTAAACATTTGGGCTTCAGGAAGTCTGAAAACACCAAGAGGTGTTTTTGGTAGGTTTTCATTGGATTTTTTCCCTTTAATCCTAATCCTCTTTCTGTGCTAAATGCAGGAACACCAGGGAGCAACCCCAGGCTCCCAGAGAAGCCCCTGGTGAATGGGCAGCTGAAAACTCTCCCAGTAAAGAAATACTTCCTCCTGTTCCATCTAAACCTCCCCTGGCACAGCTTTCCATGAGAAATTGTTACTTTTTCACTAAAATAATCATAATCCCTTCAAACACTTGACAGTCCTTGGCACATATGGCCAGAGTAGCTTTTCTCCTGGAATCATTTTGAGATGTAAATTGGAGGACACACGATACAGAGATCTGTCTCTACTGATTACAGAAATCCTGGAATGAGCCAAACCCAGCCTTCACTCCCAAAGGAGCTGTTTTTTGCCTCTGCTAGAGGGCCTGGGAATTAAGCAGCATGGTCAATAACAGATCAGAGAAAGCAGGGAGCAAAGTTGGTTAACAGGGCACACTTGTCCTTCATTAGTATGGCAGATTCTAGAGTGATTTTTTTCCACAAAAAAAGTAAATAAGACCATCAGGGATTGAATGGCCCTGTTGTAACAGGAAGGATTCTTGATTTTTGAAATATGTACAATACCTATTTTCTGCAAGTCAATCCTCCTGGGATAACTGGGCATCTAGGACCTGTTATTTTGCCATTCATATATTTCATAATAAACACAATTTTTCAGTTCGTTCTGTTCCGAGTCTGATACCCCAAAAATATTCCTGAGAAAGTATGCAGTCCAACAATGTGGGTAAATAAACCATTACGTGTTTGGGCAGGACTGTTTTTGTGCTTGATTTCTATTGCCATAGCAATTTGCTGTGGGATGGTTGGTACTGAAAAAACCACTGGCTCAGCAGAGGAGCCACCACACTAAATAGAAATAAAAGAGCTGCAGTGTCAGTATCTAAAAGTAAAAACATATCAGCACCTTGCATCAAGGTGGTCACGAATATCCTGTTGATTGTTTGGGCTGACCAAAGATGGGTAAGAAAACTCAAATGTGAGCCAAGAAGGTTCAATTTCATTAATTTTCATGTCCTCTTAAGATGGACAGCTAGCTCCAGATGTTCAGTTAGCACAGTGTACCTCACTGGATCCCAACTATTCATCCAGACTTCCATTTCCAGGAAATGGGGAGACTGGCACCTCCAGCAGGTGCCTCATCCCACCTTTTTGAGGTCCTACCCTGGAACAGATGGCACAAATTCCTCACCAGATCCCACCTTCCTCCAGCACTGGCAAGACAACCTAGCTCAGCCACCCAGACATTCAGCACCTTGTTCCAAGTGAAATGGCTCCTGTTGCAGGAAGAAATCCACCCAGCCCCCTAAGCCACCTTATGGATTTGTGATGTCCTCAACATGTCAGAGTCCAGGACATCCCTCTGGCTGCCCTGGCTGGCTCGAGACCCTGGCAGGGGGCTCAGAGACCTTGGCAAGAAGTCAAAACACCTGTGGCTTCGATTTTACCCTGTGGGAAAAATTGCCAGCTTTGTATGAAGAATTACAAGCCACGAGGATTTGAGTAGTGTGATTTTTGAATTAACACAGGGTGGAAAAGTAGAAATCTGGGGTTTTTAGAATATAATTCAGGGGCTCAAGATGAAGGAATTTGGGCATGTCCTCGCCTTCTTTTTCTTCTTCTTGTCCTCCATGCCTTGGTGTGGTGGTGGCACTTTTCTATTGCTTTAAGATAGAGATTCACAGTCTAACATGGGTGATGGGAATTGGTAATAAATTGTAAACATACACACATTGTTTTGAGTATATAAGGTGCGAGCTGCCCAAGGCTCAGGGGCAGATGGCCATGGTGGACTTTCTGGACAGACCTCAGCAGGTCAGGGAAAGAATGTTATAGATAAGAAAAAAATAAACAACCTTGAAAACGCAATTGGATGCATTCCAGGCTCCTTCTTTGTCTGTACGGGCTGGGAAAAGGACTTACACAGTGCTGGGGTCCTGACAAGAGGGCCCTGACATCAACCCACTGGATTCGCTTTGCAGGGAGAATGCAGCACCTGCACAGTTCTTAGCTCTTACCTTCAGAGGCTCTTGGAATAAAAGCCCTCTTAATTTGGTTTTGGTACAGATCTCGTGGGCTAGCATAAAAGCTCATTATTAGATCTCTCAGCATGCCCATGGAAAAGGGATTCTGAAGTGATTGAACAAATAAAATTGTATCTCTGATAAACCCACCTGGCTCCAGGACGCCTTTTGATGTGTTCAAAGCAGTGCTAAAGACAGTAAGAACTTCAGCTGGGGGCTGATTACATTGCAAGGGGAGCAAAATGCCATGTGCAGGGAGTAACTGGGACCCCTTACTTGCACATCAGGAAGGGACAGAGAAGCCAAAACCCTGCTGTTTGATTTACACAGCCATTTTGACACTTTGCAATTGTGAGGAGAGTCAGAAAAATGCTTGAGCAGAATGTAACAATGGCAAGAGACAAATTTCCTATAATTTTGTATTTTACTATTTTGTTCCAATAAATGCACTTATTCTAGAGTATCCTACTGTTTAGAGAGCCCAAAAATGCTGCCAATCAAAATGATAGAGGACAGAGTGGATCAAATTCAACCCAGGGTCGATACTGCTGGAACAAGGAGTTGTTTTGAATGGCTAGAAGTGGAGAGAAAAATAGAAAAAAAACCCAAGAAGTTGGTTGGAAATTGAACTCAGCTTGCTGATAAAGGGCTCATCGAGGTCTTTAAATCATTATTGTGGATCTCCTTACTTTTGTCCTCCCACTTGTCCTACACTTCTCTGTGTACTGAGGGGTTTTATGTTCCAAGCATCTCCAGTTCCCTCTGCTGCTTCCCCAGAGCTGGCTAGGCCAGAATCTAAACTGATTCTTCCCCAGTGCCCAGCTGAACTTCAGGGAACTGTAGTCCAGCTGAACTGTATTTTTCAGGCATTATTCAAACACTTCCAGCGAGACTTTCCTTTTCAAGGCGTGATTTAAATCAAGAAATCTTTGTTTTCAGTAGTGCTGCATCATAAAATCAGACAATTACTCTTGTAAATCTGTCAGGGCTCTAAGTAATTATCTAATTTAGAGCAGCTAAAATAAAAAAGGCAAGAAAATTCTAATCCCTGGGGTGTGTTGCTTAGAAGAATTAACCTGGGGGACAGGGATGTGCTGATGAAATCTGTTCCATGGGGTGAGTTGGGTCAGCAGGGATATATCCATGAATATATGGCCAAGTTGAAATGAGTGATCCTTTGGCTGCAGTCATACTCCTTTCCTGTCCCAATTGCACCAAATTAGAAAGATTATTGCAAGGAATCCAATTCCTGCCTTCATCTGTCTAGACAAAAGTTATGGTGAAGACAAAACCAGACTGAAAGGACAAGAGGCAATGGACACAAACTGCACCAAGGGGAATTTGGGGAGGAATAAGCAACAGCTTTTCTCAATGTGAGGCTGGTGCAGCACTGGGACAGGTGCCTGGAATGTCTGTGGAATCCTTGTCCTTGAGGATTTTCAGCACTCAGCTAATAAAATCCTCAGGCCACATGATCTGACTGGGAAGTGTATCCTCCTGGAAACCAAGCTTGGACCAGGGAGCTCCAGAGATCCATTCCAACCTAAATGGCTTTTTCATTTCAACAAGCAGAGACTCAGCTCTGCAATTCTGTAATTCTGCAATTCTGTAATTTTGCAGTTCTGTCATTCAGTACTTCTGACAACCTTGTGAAGCAGAGGCAAGGTTGATCCAAGCAAGACCCTTCACTGTGTCAAGCTGAAACCACAGAAACAGGATCTCTTCTGCTGGGACTGTGGAAATCCTTCAGCATCTGAAGTTGACATTGAACTAGAACTTATCAAAGCCATGGGTAGAGCAGGTCTTCAGTGACATTTTCAGAGAATCACAGAACAGTTTGGGTTGGAAGGGACCTGAAAGACCACCTTGTTCCACACACCTCCCACTATCCCAGGTGCTCCAACCTGGTCCTGGACGCATCCAAGGATGGGGCAGCCACAGCTTCTCTGGGCACCCTGAGCCAGGCCCTCACCACCCTCATAGGGAAGAATTTCTTCCTAATATGTCTTCTTAATATTTCTTGCTAATATCTCTAAATATTATCCTCATCTAACCCTACTCTCCTTCAGCTTAAAACCACTCCCACTTGTCTTGTCCCTACATGCCCCTGTGAAATTTTAGGCTTTAGTACCATGCTTTCAAATAACTGGGAAATAAGGAAAAATAACCACAAACATTTTAGACCAAGGTGCACCCTTCTCCTTATTCCCCCCTTGGTGGGGTGTTCAGTCAACAACTCCTGGGCTCAAATCTTGCTGCAAAAGCAGCATCTGACATCACTGAGAGCTTGTCTTGGACAGCAGAGCTGCTGCAGGAAGCTGCCTTCTCCCCATCCATCAGGGCAGCACCAGCCCTATGGCTTCACACTGGCAACCACACGTATTCCAAATCATCCCTATTTTTCACAAAGCAGATGCACAGATTCCCAGCCAGCTCTACTTGAGAGAGTCCCTATACCTCCCTCCATCTGCTCCCCGGGCCTACACAGGCAACAAACTGTGCAGCCTTGTATGAGAAGCTTGGCTTGGTGCCTCCACCAAAAAGAGAAAAAAGAAAGGAAAAAAAAAAAACAAAAAACCTCCTCCACTTCAGCTAGTTTTAGTATCTATAATTAGCTTCCCTCAAAAAAACACATGAACATAAGACTGTAGATATTTTTGATAAAGCTTGAGTGATGATCCTAAAGACAGCACAGGAATATCGTAGAGCCACAAATGTTTCAAAGGTTCCTTCTGGACGTTTATAATTTATAACAGGCTTCTAATATGGAAGGCATGCCTTCAATAGGAAGGGAAACAGGATGAGAAATGCTTGCTAGGGCTGCTGGAAAGGCAGGACACAATTTCCATTGGAATTTTACCTTTCCATTCCCCCCAGTGAAAAATTTTAATGTTTCTCCAGAAGAGCAAATTCCAATACCTTTGATGGCTGGGCAGACCTCAAGGTCTTCATTCAAATGAGATGAACATGTGAAGTAGGAATAGCCCTCAGGCACAATACATTTTAAATCCAAATTTTAAATACCTCTGAATTTTGAAAGAGGTTCAAGGTCCAGGGACAGTCTGTTACAGGAGGGAAGAACAAAACTGACATCGGAGACAACAGAAGTTTGATATCATAGAGGATGAATGCTTTTATCAGCCAATTAACATTTTAATTGTAGGTTAGCTGTAGGGGAAACATTTGGCCTTGCTTCTACTCCAGAATCTCCATTAAAAATAATTTTTACTTCCCCCTGCAATTTCACTGTACCTAATTTCAACTGAATGTTCCTGTTGCAATCAATCCCTGCTCCATTTCCCAATCCAAAACCACTCCCATGAAAGTTTTCACTGGACAATCCTGTACCACAAACAAAACCTCTCCACACATCTGGAAGGGGGAAGCAGAGGCTCTAACAATTAGACATTATCATTAAACAACACCACGCTAATGAGTGCAGTTGTTCATAAAAAAGGAAGAGCATTGTTAGAGGGGAATAAACAGAGCAATCAAGAGAAGTGACACTCATGTTAGCAACAACAGCGACCTTTCAGTCACACTGGAGTAAATAGAGATTTGCTCATGCATAAACATTAGGAGGGAAATGTGCCTCAATAAATAAAGGATTAAACTTTGAGAACACCCACAAACAATAGGAGGAGACAAAGAGGCCACAGGCACCTCTTTGGCAGTACGTGAGCAGTGATGTTCTCCAGCTCCTGGGAAGCCTCTGTCACTCGGAGCTTCAGCTCCATGAGGATTTATCCTATTTAAATCATGGGGAAAGTGTCTAGTGAAATGCTAACATCCAAACCAGGTACCTCTTCTTGAGGGTCACCTGTGCAGCAAAACCTTCCTGACCCAGGCTGGTGTAGGAGAGATGGAGATGAGCTGTAAATTCTACTCCAGCTCAAATAATGTGCCCTTCAGGGGTCTCATTAAACTCATTCCTTACTCAAATTCTCAGAGTCTTTGTTTTTTAGGGCATGGATGGAGGTCCTCACCACCAGAACTGTTGTTAAGAAGACAGCATCCAATGGAAATGAGGTGTGCTGGGTGCCATTAAAATTTGAGAAGATAAGCAAGGTTTAGCCAGGCCTGTGCACTGCAGATTTTCTTGCTCCTTCTTTTGAAATATCCAGTACCATAGAAACATAAAATCACAGAATGGTTTGGGTTGGAAGGGACATTAAAAATTACCTAGTTCCAATTCCACTGCCAAGGGCAGGGACACCTTCCACTGGACCAGACCTGGGTAGATCTAGTCTGAACCTCAAGATTTTATTCTCTTGTTACTCCAAAACATAGATTTAAGTTCAAAATTTGAACTTCAAGCCTGCAATAAGGTCTAGGTCAGTTAATCTAATTCTGAGTCAAACATATTTTACAAGACAATGTGGGAACTTGCCATTCTCCAGAGTTGGGGTGCAAATATAGACTAAAATTGCCTTGTTTTTGATGGCAGCAATGCTGAGGGCTGAAAAAAATGGCCAGGACAGCAACCACAAAATGTTTTTTTCTTAAAAACATCCACATACACATGACCACATACACAAGGCCTGCACATTTATGTCTGACTTCAGCCTTATTTCTCAATCCGAACATTAATCATTGCCAATTATTTTGTAGTTCTGCAGCTCTCAATAAACTGAATTTGTCACACAGCCTGGGTACCAAACCAAATCAAGTTTGTAAACTTGTTGTAAATTTATTTGTAAACTGCTGGGCTGGAAATCATTCAAATTGCTGTGTAACAAAAGGCTGGGATTCCTGCAGGAGCCTGGGACAGACAGACTTTAGCTTGGCTCTCAGCAAACATCCAGGCATTCCTTTTTTTAGCAGAAGTACTCATAAGAAATTAGTTTGGAGTTCTCAGGGGTGCATATTTGAGGCTCCAGAGAGGATCTGTACACACACAAGAATGCGATTCATGCCAGAGCTGCTCATCCAATCAAGGAACGGAAATGCTGTTACTGCTTGTGGTTCATTTACCCAAACGCTCCCAAATACCACAAGGGAAATTTAGAATAGTTGGGACCACTGCGACAGGGAAGATATTCCAAAAATGCATGATCAAAATTTTAATATTGCAGTAAAACCCCTGTGCTGTTCTCAGAGTGGAATAAAGCAAAAAAGTTGTGTTAACTGGGTTCCCAACACCTGCAACTGTTACTGGTAAGAAAAAATAAATTGGATAAGCAGTAGATGAAGACATGTAAAATCAGTATTTTGTTAATTCACTACTGAGAAAATTGTTAATTCTTGTATTAAATTACACATCAACTTTAACTAGCCACAAATTTGCTGTGATTTGGAGTAAAAGGCAATATTCTGCTAAAAGTTTCACTTTTATTTACTATTATGAGAGCATGAACAGGCTCAGTTCTCCAAAAAAGCCTCTGGATAAAAGAAACCGTGAATCAGGAGCTCTCTCTAGTGTTTCAATATCAGACTGCAGTGGGAAGCTAAAAAATCCTTCATATTTTAGTTGGCATTTTCATAAATCATATTTGCTGTGCACCTTGTCTGCATAAAAGCAAAAAAAAATTCCTTGCCTAAGCTCTGATTTCTTTCTGTTAGTATTTAACAAAAGCTTCCTTATCTGGTTCTCCCATTTTACAACAAAATGGGCATACTCCAGTGTTTTGATGCACATTTTGGTGTCAATTAATTAATATAAAATCAGTAAATTAAAGTTAATTTTGCAGGCTCCAAGGACAGCAGCATTTACCATGGACAATCCTTAGCAAATTGTTAGTGAGGATTTTACTCTAAGATGCAAGACAGAAGAAGGGGGGGGGGGGGAAAGCAACAGCTAAAAATCTGAAGCATTTCATGCGGAATTGGTACAAAAAATCTCAATAAATACATGACCTGGTTTTTAGAAATGAGTCAATTTACATAAATACAGCCTACATGCAGCTGTCTTTCTAATTTTTCCTCCTTTTTGTGCCTTTTAAATTTTAAATTCCCAATAAAATAACATATTTTAGGCAGACAGGTCAATGTCAGGGCATGTAAGGACTAAAAAAGGGGGGATGACTTTAAGCTGAAGGAAAACAGGGTTGAATTGGATATTAGGGAGAAATCGTTCCCTGGGAGGGTGGGCAGGCCCTGGCACAGGTGCCCAGAGCAGCTGTGGCTGCCCCTGGATCCCTGGAAGTGTCCAAGGCCAGGCTGGACAAGGCTTGGGGCACCCTGGGACAGTGGGAGGTGTCCGTGCCATGGCAGGGGTGGGATGGGATGAGCTTTAAAGTTTCTTCCAAGCCAACCCAATCCAACCAAATCCAATCCAATCCAAGCCAACCCAATGCAAGCCAACCCATCCCAAAACAACTCATCTCAACCCAACCCAACCCAACCCATCCAAACCCAACAGAATCCAACCCAACTCAAACAAATCCAAACAAATCCAACCCAATCCAACCCAACCCAACTCATCCCACCACAACCCATCCAAACCCAACCCCATCCAACCCAACCCAACCAAATTCAACACAACCAAACCAAACCCAACCCAACCCCATCCAACCCAGTCGAACCCAACCCATCCCAACCAAACCAAATCCAACCCAACTCATTCCAACCCAACTCAACCCAATCCAATCCAACCCATCCCAACCCAACTCATCCTAACCCAACCCAACACAACCCAGTCCTACACAACCCAACTCATTCCAACCCAACTCAACCCAACCCAACCCAATCCAACAAAATTCAACACAACCAAACCAAACCCAACCCAACCCCATCCAACCCAGTCGAACCCAACCCAACCCAACTCAACCAAACCAAATCCAACCCAACCCCATCCAACCCATTCCAACCGAACACAACACAACCCAATCCAACACAACCAAACCAAATCCAACCCAACTCAACCCAACCCAACCCAATCCAACCAAATTCAACACAACCAAACCAAATCCAACCCAACCCCATCCAGCCCAATCCAACACAACCAAACCAAATCCAATCCAACTCAACCCAACCCAACCAAACCCAATTCATCCTAATCCAACCCAACCAAATCCAACCCAACCCAACCCAACCCAACTCATCCTAATCTAATCCAACCAACCCAACCCAACTCATCCTAACCCAACCCAACCCATTCTGTCATTCTGGGATTCCATGATCATGCAGACCAGCCTATAGGAAGAAAAAAATAGACCCATGGTTTTTACGCAGCTTGCCTCCTCTTAATTGGCAAAGTGACCTTCTTCAGGAAGAGGACAGAAAGTACCAGGAGAAGTGGGACAGCAAAGAGTTCAATTCCAACAGAAGTGTGCACTAGGCTGCAAATTTTGAGAGAAAAGGAAAAAAAAAGGAAGGTCAAGACTTTGAAAACTACAACTTTTTTTAAGGACACATGCAAATTCTTCTGCAGTTTGTTCATTACTGAGAGAAAAAAAAAAGGCAATTCACCACAGCAGGTGAATTCTTTAATAGTCAGAGAATAGTTGGACATTTTGGGGAAGGAAAGAGTGTCTTGAGCATGCAGAGCACTGAAGAGCTACCCTGCAGAGATGGTGGGGGAACATTGGCATTTACCTGAGACAAAACTGCCCCAAAGATGCAGGAAATTTGTACTTTCCCTTAGAAAAGGGACAACAGGATGGCACCAGGAAGAAAAACTCTCAGTGTGCCAATGCCTCAGTCTTACTGTGTATAAACCAAACAGAAGAATAACTTGGCATAATGATGATAATTCATACCTGAAAACAAAACCCACAGGAGGAGGAAAAGCTTGAGATGAACTCAGAAATTTGGGGGTGAAACTTTTGAAGTTGAAGCCTTTGGTTCAGTCTTAACAGTGTTTTGATGCACCTTTTGGTGTCAATTAATTAATATAAAATCAATAAATTACAGTTTATTTTGCAGGCTCCAAGCACAGCAGCATTTATCATGTACAATCCTTAGCAAATTGTTAATGAAGATTTTACTCTGTAGCTTAAGGCACAGGAGAGAAGAAAGGAAGGGGAAGAAAAGCCAACAGCTAAAAGTCTAAAGCATTTCATGTGAGATTTACAAGAAAGCCTCAATTCATGCATGACCTCAGACTAAGGCAGGTGGTTGCTCCATCTCCTTAAAAAAACCTTCTGAAAGGCAAAAAAAAAAAAAAGGATCTAAATCTCAGATCAAAATTTCTTATTTCTACTTATTTCTATCTCAGTCAGAACAATTGGACACTGTAAGAAGTGATGCTCAGGGAAAAATGCATAAAGGTTTACAGAGGAGATGTAAGAGCAAGGCTAGTCCAGAGTGGGGACCTGACAGATCCCATCAAAGCCAGCAAAAGCATGATAGGGACAAGGAAACATCTTATTCTGCTGACAATGATATGCACAGAAAAAGAAAACATCTCCTGTATTCTTCTGATTCACATTCTTGTATTAAACACATCTTGTATCTTGAGGGAAAAAACCTTAAAAGAGAAAAAGGATGTTTGAAATCTGACTTGACAGCCAGAGCGGGTCCCTCTAATTTATTCTGCATTTTGTTTATTTCTCAGTCTATGTGCCAAAAGATGTTATTGTTCACTGCTGGATTAGACTTAATTATTTTCCTGACCACAGCACCAGTTCCTTTTCAAATACCAAAATACCCTCTTGATTTTCCATGCAAGCCACATTGTCTGGTACTAGACATAATTCAGGAGCAATGAAATCTTCCCACAACGTTTCTATGGGTCTTTGAGGGGCAGAATATTATGAAAAAAATAAAATTATGTGAGCCACCCAACTCAGAGTGCTTCTGCTGAGGTCTGTTAGAAGTTGGGCACTAGGATGAGGTTTAGCCAGATGAACAGACCATGAAATACTGGACACAACATTAGAATCTGCTGAATAAAAACAACAGTGGAAAAGTGGAGAAAAAGCACAGCGAGGGATGGTTGGATTTCCCTGAGAGCCTCAGCAGACATCAGGACAGTCACCCATAAGATAGGATGGAATAAAATCTGGGAGAATAGAAAAAAACCCAACCAAAGAAAAAAACAACAAACAACAACAACAAAAAAATCCCCCAAAAACCAGGCTGTCAGCTACCATGGAAGGGTTGCACAAAGAAAGAGCAGCAAATCCTGCTGTTTGCAGAGGCTGTGGGAATACTCCAAGCACAGCCCCACTGTGCAGCTGCATTGATTCCATATTTCCAACAGGATCATGGCCAACATTTGTTCTTAACTATTTTCCAGGAACTAAGGTGAGATAATGGTTTCTGCCTCCTTCTCCCTAACACCTTGCATTAGCAAACTGAGATCCAAAACACCAGAGATTTTGACTAAATTAGCTTTTAACTATTAAAAATGCAATGTTCATGGGGATATGGCAACCTGATATTAGGAAACTAATAACAGCATTGTACCCAAAAGACAAACTTGTCATTTCACACAGGCTATAGTTAACAGCGATTCAGGATTCCAGCAGTTCCTTAACAATAGGGCTCATAAAGAACAAGGCATCCATCATATTCCTACTTGAAATACTACAACAATATTTTAAATTACACAGCTGCTTCCTCTCAAGGCCTTGGATGCAATTATAAAACTCAGTGGTGGGCAAGTACATATTGTTGGCTTTCATTACTTCTAAGAAATTTAATTTTTACCTGTGTTTCATAACTTTTCTGTCATAGAAAGCTGAGATTCCCATTAAACCAGTCCTCCTTCGCCAGAGGAGTGAGACAAAAAGATGGATGAAACTCCAGATTGAAACAATGCCACAGCTCACAGTTTATGAGTTATACAAAGGATGGTGATGCTGTATTTCAAACTGTGGCTGGCATTTCTGTGATTACCTGCTTGCTGTTTGTTATTTTGAAATACTCAGAACTACACAGAGATGCAGCCAAGGCTACCAGGCAGGGTAAAAATGAAGGGTTTTTGAAGGCTTGTCCTTTGTTCCCAACCCTCTTTAAACTGATGGGGAAGGAAGAATGGTGGGGAAAAAAGAAAAAAAAAAATCCTGGTGCCATGCCTATTCCTTTTTACAGAATGAAACAGCTTTCTAATCCAGCATCAAAACAGTTCTTCAGGAAATATTAGCCAAAGCACACTGGAAGAACCCAAACCAACATGACAGTTATCAAAACAGGTATTTTGATTTGTTTTAATAATAGGGTTTGTTATTTAATAATAGGGTTTGTTATTATTATAATCCCTGTTATTAAAACAAGTTGAACAGGATCAGCTTGGTCTGGTTGAAGATGTCCCTGATCATGATGAGCGTGTTGGAGCGAGTTTTAAAGGTCCCTTCTAACCCAAACCATTCCATGATTCTATGGTGCTTATGTTCCCTGGAATTGGGTTTGTTATTCCCTGATCCTGTTCAACTTGTTTTAGTAACAGGGGTTATAATAATAATAGCTTTAAACTAAACTTGCTGGGAGAGGGGAACCTCAATCCATCCCATTCCTCACATCCCACTGAAGATGCTCGGTGTCTGGAGAGGCATTGCAGTCAGCAGGGGAACACCTGAAGAGCAGGACAATGGAATTCCAGCCACTCCAGACAGTGAGGCTTCATCAGGGGTCCTGCTTAGCTGTGATTGTCCCACAGCTGGAAGTGTCCAAGGCAGGTTGGACAGAGCTTGGAGCAGCCTGGGACAGTGGGAGGTGTCCCTGCCCATGGCAGGGGGTGGAACTGGATGGGCTTTAAGGTCCCTTCCAACCCAAACCATTCTGTGGTTCTATGATTCAACACTGACTAAACAATACACAACAGATAAACTGAAACCATGTGTGGCCCAGGCTGGTTTCAGCCAGCACAGCAGCAGAAAATTACCTTGGTATGGAAGCATCCAGAGAGTGGCAGGTATTTTAGTATTTTTTTCCTTAAGAGTGCATTCTTCACCTCTCATTGTGACAGGTTAATTTTTGCAGCGCTGATTCACAGCAGCATTCCTGAGCAGGAAAGCAGGGTAACAGCTTTCAAGCATCAGCTTAACATCTCATCCTTGAAAAGCTTTACGAAATTTCTTGCCATTATTGTTCTACTCCCCCAGTCATTTCTGCCTTTGATTTTCAACACTTAAATGAAGGTAGGTCTGATAAACACAGGCAACAAGATGATACTTGGAAAATCTTGGAAACTAAATGACAGATTCTCTGGAGGGAGATGCCAGAGCAGGCTCCCAGGGCAGGAGCTGCAGCAGCCTCAAACAGGAAAATTGTGCTCTGCTTGAATTACTAAAGAATTATACATGTTTGCAGTGTAACAAACAGCATGAAAGTGTTACAGGAAAAGTGTGGAAGAAGCATTGAGGCAAGGAATCCCACAATCTAATTCCAGTTTAGCACTGGAAGTGGGTCCCCACCAGGGCAATGACAGTGAAATGCTGAGCACAGAAAGAACAGATTTTGGACTGAGAGCCAGTTAAATCACCTATATCCAAAACGGGTCTTCAGAATGAGATGCAAACCCAAAACTTCTCAAAGAACCTATACAGGAACCCACAGGAAAGGTGCTTCTTTGCATTTAGACTCAAGTGGTGCTTGGAAAACAGTACAAGTGGAATCACTGGAAAAGCTGTTTTATAATTTTCTAGTTTTTCTAGTTTTCTAGTCGTGCTCACAACAAAATTGGGTTGCTGTAGAAAAGAGCTGAAAAAAAGCACGAGGTAAGAAAATGTGAAGAAATGAAACAGCGTAGAAACAAAGTTATTAGACAAGAAAATGGTAAGAACAGCTCCTGAAGCAGGAGCTGTCACATCTACAAACATGCTAAAGACTACATGGAATAGTGGGTTAGAAGGCCGGATAAAATACAGACCAAAGGGAAAAAAGGAATAAAGGAAATTCAATTAATTTTTGCTTGGCTCAACAGGGAGTTCAGGAGCCTGAAGGAAAAGGTCAGTATTTAAAGAAATAGAAAACTTGCTCACATGCAGAGAGCAGAAAAGCACAAAACATGGGAGGTCAAAGCTAAACAAGAAATGAAGAGGATGGAAATTAATTTGAACAGCCCCTTACAGTGGACACTCAACTGCATGGTAAGAAGTTCTTGAAAAGCATTAAAGCAGGAGAAATCACCAGGAATGCTTGATGGAGAAAATGTAGCAAAAACACCCAGTGAATTTCTTTACTGGGCTCTTGTGACACATTCCCTGGGGAGATTTCTACATCTCTGACATACTTTGTAGTGAATTAAAAATATTGGAGCAAACCAAAGCTGTCAATAAACCCTCAGAACTGATTCTTATTCTCTGCAATGTGAGCCTGCAAAGCTGCTGCAAGAGTAGGTGACCCACCCCAAAAACACCTTCCCTCTTTTAATTCTTTTTTTTTCACTGTACCAACAGCATTTCCTGTATTCCTGTTCACAGTCAGCACAAACTACTGTACATTTTAAAATAAAATATACAGTTGCAAGACTGAAATGGAATTTTTTCTAATCAATACCAGCACTAACGAGCCAAGGTCAAGCTAAATGCATCATTTTGCTCAAACCCAAATTCTGTAAATTGAAGGTGGTGCCACAGCCTTCAGGGGATTAAGCACCACTTTAAAAGACACTGTCAATTATTTAATAGATTCTTCACTAGTACAATGTTGCCAATCTATGTCTCGCAGCCAAGGTTAATTTAAGGCTTGAAATGGAGCATTTCAAGTAGTGCTGCATTAAATAATAAAGAACAAGGAGAAAATTATTCATGTGAATAAAGGACATGAATCACAGAGGAGAGAAAATTGTATCTATAAAATGCAGACATGCAAAGATCAATCCTTTATATGAGGTGACACGAAGGAAATTTAAATTGAGGGTGAAACTATAGCTACATACAGTAATTTATATTTTTTTAAGCAGCAAAGAATCTGGCTCACCACAGATTATGGTCCAATCAGTCAAGATGCTACCAAACCATCCAGAAAACTTCTGTAAAAAAACTCAGGAGCATCTTTACTGTCAATATACTGAGCATCATAGAATCCTCTGAGTTGGAAGGAGCCCACAAAGACTGGCAAAGCCCAGCTCCCAGTCCTTCCTTCCAAAGACCTCAAATGACCAAGAACACACACAAAGAACACACACAAGCTCACAAACACTTCCAGGTTCCACAGGAGAACCCACCTCTGTGACAATTAGACAAAGGAAGGTCAGTCCCAATTCCAGGGAACATAAGCACCATAGAATCATGCAATGGTTTGGGTTAGAAGGGACCTTTAAAACTCATTTAATCCAACACCCTCATCATGATCAGGGACATCTTCAACCAGACCAAGCTGATCCTGTTCAACTTGACCTCGAATGTTTCCAGGGATGGGGTATCCATTGCTGTCTGGGCAATCTGTACCAGCTTCTCTCATGAGGCCTCAAGGGGCAGTTTCACTCCCTTGCCAAAGACATTTCAGAAGGTGGCCAATGAAACCACTTATCTGCCCACATTAGTGCTGATCAGGACTCCAAATCACTTCAGAGCTCCTGCCTTGGGGTCGGGAACCAGAGCCAGATGACAAAGAACCACCTCCCTGTCCAGGGAGAATTGCTGCTTCTCCTGGCCTTGGATCAGGGATGCTGAGGAGAAGCTGCCAGGCTCATCCAGCCCTTGGGCACTTGCTGCTCCTTCACATAGGTCAAGGGAGACCACAAGAACATACCATCCAATTCCTTTCCTGTACAAATCAGCCACTCTCCAACCCTACTATTTACAAAAGATGCCTTTTGTTCACAAAAAGTTGCTGAATTTGACATGTAAATTTCTTTTAATACCTTTCACTTTCTGCTGGTACATACAATGAAATGTTCTGCATTTCTGAAAAAAAAAAAAACACAGGAACATTACATAGACAAATAAAGATCACCTTAAACAGAGCACAAAACATCAAGCTTAAGTGCAATAATGTTCTCCAAAGCACAGAGCAGAGACAAAGGAGTCGACAAACTGCAGCACACACCTAGCTGTGTACAATTATACAAGCTATACATAATTACTTTTGTTCTAATTACTTTGCATTAGTATCAGGCTTTTTTGTATTCTAAATTCTCTACCAAAAAGTTGTCAGCCAACTACAGGTGCCTCTTAAAAGCCAGAGCCATTACACTTATTGAGTGTTAGCCACTCTGGAAAATAGTGGCATTTACAGATACCACAATGCTCAAAGAAAACTTTAAGGAGTCTTTCCACACCTCCCATTTGCTGGATTGCTGGAGCTGTCAAATTACTGGAAGCACCTCCCTTAGCCCCTAACCAGAAGAATGTTTTTAGACTGCACATGATCAGCAGCTGGTGATGCTGAACCAGCCAAATTGTCCTACAGCTGCAGCTGCTGAGTGACAGGAGGTGAGCTCCACGTGCCTGCCATGACTGCCACCCACCCTGGAGCAGGGACAGGGACACCTGTGAGCTCCAGGACTGACCAAAACCAGAAACCCACAAGGCAGCCCCAGTTCCTGTTGGTTAGCAGACCTGCACAGACAGCAGTGCCACGTCCCCAGAGTGTGGCTGCTCAGCCCTTTGCTCAGACAGAGATTAGGGATATGAGGGAAATGTGCCTCAGGAATGCTTCTGCAGCAGCTGGGAAACTGGAGCAGGTGAGATGCAGCTGGTGGGTTAAGAAAAAAGTGATTTTTTTTCTCAGTGAAACCTGCTTTCTTGTCTGTGGATTACAGAGCATCGTGCTGCCAAATTGGGCTTATTGCACTGGAGGGGTTGTCACTGACATGGAGGAGAATAATCAAATCTTAGCACCACAGGGATGAGGTGGGCAGAGTCCTCTGTGCCCCAAGAGCATCACACCTCGGCAGATGCTGCTCCCCAATGCAACCAAAAATCATTCTGAAGGCCTTGGAGAAAGGGAATCTCAGAGAATGGGAATGTCACCTCCAAAACGTTGTGCAGGTGGTTAACACAAAGCCTGCAGTCCACCACAGCAGCTCTGCAGAAAACTGAACCCCTCAGATTCAGCTTAACTTGGCAGAAGACTCAGTTCTGATGACAACCTGGCCTCCAGAAGGTCCTTCCCAGGGCAGGAGGCTGTAAGAAACCATGGGCCACAGCCCTGAGATAAATGAAACAACACTGGGAACACCTACTGCATTCCAAAACTTAAGTAAGAAAAGTAATTGAGCTTAACAAGACACCCAGAATTATTTAGGGAACTCTGAAGGGACAAAGAGAGCCACATCAGGTACACTACAGTGAGAGCTCCAGCCTGTGTACCTGACATGATGTTGGAGCAGAAACCCCTATAAAATCTCAAACTCTGCCTCATCCTCTGTTAATCAGAGGGATTTGGATAGAGTCTGTGCATCATTCAGTGAAAAAAGTAGAATAAACGACTTGGGAAGGCTTTTTAGGCTGTGTGCAACTGTTGGCTGTGGGGGAAGTGTCGCTGTTGGACATGAAATGAGTACACAGAAGCTTGGTAAGTTCAGAAAAGACCCAGTTTTATTAAAAAATCTGGTATTTATGGAATTCTAAAAGTGACTGCGGATTGGAGGATGTAATTACCACCTCTCCAACCACACTGGTCCAAAGATCAATCAATCATTTCTCCCTACCCACAGAGAAATATGTAAACTATTCTATTTATGCATGAAATTGTGTGGGAACTCTGACTCTCACGTATGTAAACATTATCAGAAGGCAAAGAAGTTTTATGAGAACTTTAAAACTCTCAAAAGAGCTATAAAAGAAAACTTAACATTTTTAAAAATCAGGGCAACAGGGGAAGTAAAGCACAGAGTAAAACACAGATTCACATCGGAGGGCTCAGTTCAAGGGGTGAGACAGAACCGCCAGGAGCCACAGCAGGGGAAATTTGAAACAGGGAAAATTTCCCCCACAAAACCGGCCAGATTTTGGAAGAAGCTGGCCAGGCTGTGGAATCTCAGCACCCAGGGGCACAGGGGACTTTAATCAGCTCCCCAGGCCGAAAAGTGGCACCACAATCTCAGCCTTGACCACATTCCATTGCTGCCTAATGCAGGTGTAACCTACAGGGAAAGGCTCAGCTGATGAATCTCCCACCCCAGACACTGCCAGTGTGAGAAATTCAGCTTCACTTGGCGCTGCAATTTTTTTTTGCTTTTTTTGCAAATTTTTTTTTTGTTTTATACAGTTTTACTCAGAGACCACTCCTTTACTAAAGGCACTAAATGGTTGAAGGTGGAATTAGCACAGGGGTATTTGACTGCAGGTAACTATGCACAGTTCTTAAAAATAAAGAAAGAAATCATCATAAATTCACTCACTGTCTCAGAGCTGAACATTCCTTAATTAAATATTATTATTTTTATTATTATTATATTGTTTTTATTAATAAACTATAACATAACACAATATAACATAATAAATAATATAATATAATATAATATAATTAATATAATAATATAATTTGTCAGAAACATGGCTTACTATTTAAAATTTTTAAAGAAGTTTATTAAGGGATAAAAGGGATAAAATCCAGTGCTGGGTGCTTGGCTATTTGCCAAAAGCACACGGTTAACTTAAATCATGTCCTCTATATACTGTTACATTATATGTACATGCATATTCATAAGAGTTTATACATATTCAAACCTTCCTTTGAGTTTAGATGTTCTTTTGCTTGGTTTCATATTTTTTATGTTTTTATAAAATATACATTTTTAAATTTTTATATTTTATTATATACTTTTATACTTTTATTTCTTTTTGTGGTTCCATCCTGTTGTATTTTCCCTCCCTGATAATGAAGGTCAATAAATCCTTTTTTTAATTTGGTTTGTTTCTGTTATCTTAGCTTTTAAATAAGATAGTCCCTGAATGTGGGACTAATTATCTTACACCATTTTCTGAGTTAGTTACATGATAAAGCATTTTAACATTGCACAGTCTCTATTATGCTATGGTCTAAGATAGAATCTATAACACTACTATTTATAAAAGCTATGTGGTGCATACATAAACTGACAGATTATTCTATATTAAAATATGAAAAACACATTCGCTCTCCTGTGAAAATTTAAAAAGTTTAATAAAAGACAATAGGAGACAAGGACTATAAAGGTTATTAGGGCTGGGGGCATCTTGGCATTCAGTCAAGACCACCCTGTTATCTTCAGGGATACATTTTAAATATTTTTTATTACATCTGCCCATTGCATATTTATAGACTTTATGTAAACTTTTCCCCAAACTAGTTTACATGTTCCAAGAATTGTTTAACATATCTTTTCCTTGGACCCTCTCTTTTAGAGCACGTGTATTCTTAGGTTGTGGTTTAATCCAACCTTATCACTTTCAGTTCTTTGGGCTTTGGTCTGCACCAAAGTCAGTGAGTGCTGCTGCTTGGCAGATCTGTGCAGGTTCCTCATCCTGTGTTTATTGGCTGTTATCCCATTCCCACAAGGCATTTTTACACAAGCACACTGATATCAGCTATTACATTACTATGTCTAACTTTAATTAACAACAGAAATAAAAAGCATATCATTATAACAAAGTTACATTAACACTACACACATTAAATCCATTTTCATATTTGCAAAAAGCCAATATTACAATATGCATCTATAACAAAGAGCAGTAATTACAAATTATTGTTTGTAATAATTTTCTATGTAAATAAATCATCTCTATTTTATTATTTGTCATAATAACATTAAAATAAATAATAACAATAAAAATAAAATATCCTAACTATATTAGGACTTTTGTCGTCAATAATGTAAAAAATGACCAGCTAATATTGGCTTTCACATTTATGTATTAGCCTATGCATGTTGTTAGTGATTATAAGTATTTAGAAACAGTACCAATTATAACTCTTTTTAGCTGCATGTTAGTATAATATAATATATCAGCTTAAGTATGCAATGTATTGCTCACAGAAATAGGAGTGTAATGAATATAATATCTTTGTATCACTTATGGAAATGATAGTGTGATGAATGTACTGTGTTACAGACTTTAGGAAAACATGAGATATGAAAAAGGCTCTCGTGTAACAAAAACCTGTGTAAGGCCATCCCCTGACCAACCTGTCCAAGTGATAACCCTGACACAAACCAGAGCACCGGAGCACAATTCGAGAATACCACGTTAAAATTCAGGAGGACACACTAAAATCTTACCAGAGGATGTGAAACAGCAGGATGGAGACGCAAGAAGAAATAAAATTATCACTAAAAAATATTGACCTGACACCCAGGATCTCATGCGGATAAGGTGGAGTGTGAAGAAGGGAAACAAAGGGGTTCCCAAAACATCAGAAAGTCCGAAAGAATGTTTGAATAATGCATGACACACGTGAATATTCTTGTATCTCAGCGATGTAACAGTAGAAAGATAACATTGTGTACACCAGTGTGTGCTTTGGCTGTTGGCCAGGAGCACCCCAGCGCTGGAAACAGTGTATTATTATTATTATTATTATTATTATTATTATTATTATTATTATTATTATTATTATTATT
>QUSF01000003.1:2119876-2164361 GCA_003676055.1 Chloebia gouldiae | reverse complement strand
TTATTATTATTATTATTATTATTATTATTATTATTATTATTATTATTGTTGTTGTTGTTGTTGTTGTTGTTGTTGTTTTGTTGTTGTTGTTGTTATTATTATGTATTTATTAATGTGTTTATCATTATGTGTTTATTATTATTTTAAAATTTTTTATTATTTATTTTATTATGATGAAATTTTTACTATTATTTTATTATTAAATTTATTATTTATTTATTATTATTATTATTATTTTATTAATGTGTTTATCATTATGTGTTTATTATTTTAAAATGTTTATTATGTATTTTATTATTATGAATTTTTTACTATTATTATTATTATTATTATTATTATTATTATTATTATTATTATTATTATTATTATTATTATTATTATTATTATTATTATTACTTTAAGCAGTGAATTGTTTTTCACAATTATGACTTGCAAAACAAAAGTTAATGCATAAATGCGAAAGCCATTACCTATATTTGTTCTTTACGACAGAATTCATCATTTCATTCTTTTATTCCAGATTTATTTGAAGTTTTGCTGTTATGCTTTTTTTTTTTTTTTTTTAACCTTCTCTACAACTTCCCTCCATCCCGAATTTCTCTCCGGCTTCCTTCCTTCCTCTCTGCATCCCTCCCTCCCCAGGGGGAGGAGTAGTCGGGGTTTCCGGGAGCAGTGGTACCCACGGCGACATCCCCGCGGGCAGCGGCGATGCCCCGGCCTGAGCAGCATCCCCGCAGCCCAAAGTCGCTTTTTTTGGGGGGCTGAAACATGGACAACGCCTTCGTGCAAGAAGTGGCCGCATCACTGGTGAGAGAGTTTCTCAGTAGAAAGGTAAACTTGGGTGAGTTTCCTCGCAGCTGAGCCGCGCCGGGGAAAACGGGAAGGGCTGGGGGATCCAGGGATGCTGCGGGGATTTATCCGGAGCGAAAGCGGCTGGGTGGGAAGAGGGGGAATCTCCGCGGCGAGCAGCCGGACTACATCTCCCACAGTGCCCTTTTATTCCCGGCCGTGGAGCTGCTTCCTCCTGCTCAGGGCGAGCCCGTGCTTACCCACACACACCTGCGAGACTGGAAATTAAATCAAGAAACGCACTTTCAGTTTGGTTTTGCTTGTTTTTTGCAAGTTGTTTTTTATTTTTATTTTTTTATTTTTTTTTACTTCATGAATTGCCTGTTTTGTTGTTGTCCTTGTTGTCCTAGTTTTATATATATATATATATATATATATATATTTATATATATATATATATATGTATGTATGTATGTATGTATATTTTTTTTTAAAGCAAAAGGTAACAGTTTTAGAGAAACTGGTAACACACATTTTCCCCCGCTAGTTTTCAGTAATAACTCAGCAGAAAACCCATTATTTTGGTGAGGGGAAAGGAATTGAGGTAAAGGGAGAAAGGACACCATTTTATCTGTCAGGAATTTAATCCTATAAAGCAAATTTTGGACTACACAGACATGCAGGGAGTGTGGGATTGAGCAGAGTGGAAACCACCTTTACATTTCTATGTAGCAGCATCTATTCCTTTGTATTTATGTTCGATCCTTAGGAAATATTGCTGATGTTGGACCCCCTGTGTCAGGAATGAGTTATATGAGAATTAAGCAGCCACTGTCTCATGAAGTGTTACACAAACCTCATGTTTTGCATCCCATCTCCAAATTCACATTTTCAAAACAAGGGACACTGATAATCCTTTGTGCTTCTGCTTCCCCCAGATCTTTCATGCACATCAGAGCCTACTGATCCTTTATTTACCACAACCTGCCCTTAATTTCATAAATCTGATCCAGACACTCTGTCAGCAGAAAAAGAAATCCTTTGTTGTGACAATAACCCTTCACAGAAGGAATCAGGGCTTTCTGTCTCAAAATAGTAGCCTGGTGTTGTACCACTTAAATTATTTTGGGGACCCAGCTCACAATAAATCAGTGTCTCCCCCCAGAGAATGAGATGCCCATTGGGTTTGTCTCTGAGGTGCCCATGGGTGCTGACCACAGACTGAAAATTGGAGTTGGAAGACCCCGGAGCAGCTGATGCCTTGGAGATCTGACTGATTTCCAACCTGAGGCTGGCTGGAATAATTTCAGCTCGGGGCCTTTCAGGCAGACCATCAGTCCTAAAGGCAGCTGCCTTTAGGAGGTTTTTGTTTTTCTCTGTTCAGCAATTTCCATCTCACGTAGCTACCTTAATTATTTTCACGTCCGTGGGCTGCTATAATTCGAGGCTGTACCATCACAGCACAGGCTCTGAGGATTTCCTGGTCACAAACTGCTGCCACCCACAAGTTTCATGTCACACCCAACAAAACCCAGAGTTTGTGTACCAAAGCTTTGGGATCTGACACTTTTCCTTCTCAGGGTTTGAAGAAAACCATCAGCACCATGGACCGGGAGCTTCCCCGCTCTGCACTCAGCATCAACAACAGGAATGAGCTCAGGAATGTCCTGCACCTGCACTCCCTGTACAAACAGAACAAGGTGAGGGAACCCCTGGCACCAGGTGGAAATATCCTTGCATGCCCATTTCCCTTTGCAGCTTTATATGTGGCACAGCAGATGGAAATCACACTTCGAGCATTTATTATCTGTCGCCCTGATTTTTAAAAGTGTTTTCTTTTATAGCTCTTCTGAAATTTTTAAAGTTCTCATAAAACTTCTTTAGCCTTCTGATAATGTTTACATATGTGAGAGTCAGAGTTCTCACACAATTTCATGTTTACATATTTCTCTGTGGGTGGAGAGAAATGATTGATTAATCTTTGGACCAGTGTGGTTGGAGAGGTGCTAATTCCATCCTCCAATCCACAGTCACTTTTAGAATTCCATAAATACCAGATGTTTGAATAAAATTGTTTTTTTTTTTCTCTTTTGAACTTACCAAACTTCTGTGTACTCATTTTGTGTTCAATAGCAACAATTATCTTTGGAAATCCAATATAAACAGTTCACTCATAACTTGAAGCACCACAATACTTTTGGTGTCTTCATATAAGTCTATAAATGCCACTTCAAAAAACCCTCTCCCAGTGCAGAAAAGGTGCATTCTAGCACAGTTTCCCCACTTTGGAATATTTAGCTGAAATGAGAGTCAGAAATCACAGTGACAGGTTGCTTTTTTTGTGTCGTGCTTCCTTCACTTAACACAGCAGCACCTTTGAGCTCTTGGCATTCTCTATCTGCCATCTTCCATTTCCATGGATTGTTTGTGCAGTCACTCCTGGGATACATCCTCAGGTAACTCCAGGAAACAGTTAAAATATTCAGCTGTACACTGTAAAAATCGTGCCCTGCAGCCAGACTAACACAGCATTTCAATAGCCACCAAGAACTTTATTTCTCTTTTTGGCCAGGCAAAAGAGAACCCACTGAAAACACTGCTGGAAATTATTACTAATTACTTCCTGGAGCACCGTGGGACTTCCAGGAGCTCTGCTTCCAGCTCTGCTCTGGCAACTCCTCAGAGTAAGAGCTCAGCATCCCACCCACCCGACCTCCTGGATGAGGATCATGGGAATTCCAGTGCTCTGGATGAGAGCAGAACTCAGGTCTCCAGGTACAGTTTGATTCATTTCTCTTTGCCCTTTACTTCAGTTATTTTTTCTTAATAAAGGGAAAGAATATTAAATGTTTTCTCTTTTATATCTTGAGCTCAACTTCATTTTATTAGTTATCCTTGTAACACAAAGCTTAATTTTCCAGTTTATTAAAATTTCCTGTGCAAGCCACCCTTCAAAAATGATCTTTTATATTCCCTGCCAATTATGAAGATTGATAACCTCAATTGCATCTTTCAGTCACTGAAGCACATCGAAATAGGAGATTTCATGCATTTTACATTGGAAGTGCTCAAATTGAAGCAGGTTTGGAGGTAAAACAAACCACCTGTACTAAAACTACAGGTATATTCATTCCTTACATAGGAAAAAGCAAGTTTTGCTGTCTAAAATTCAGTGTGGTTACAAATAGTGTAGGTTTAAACCTCGCAGAATACCTGTAAATAGCATGTAACCAACTTTTTTATTTATTGGTGCCTCAAAGAAGATTAACAGCCCTGTACTTCCATAGAAAGCTTTTAAAATGGGCACAGAAGTGTAATTCAGCTTCCCAGCCTCCACCCTCAGGGGACTAATCAGGTTTTGTCCTTCATCCTAAATGCAACATGCCCAAAGCAGCCAAATTAGTGCATGAAAAAAAAACCCATGAAGTCATTTCTTATAGGGGAAGAAAGCCAAGATGTTTTAAGTTAGGTTCAGAAGCAGCACTTGAAAAGGAGGCAGTGCAAAGGCCTTTTTCCCCTTTTCTTTTTTTCTTCCTCTTTTTGTGTTTTTAATCCCTTTTTCTTTCCCTTTCATGGGCCTCTCCCACAGGGGAGCCCCCAGCGCTGCTCTGGGAGGGAACAGCAGTGCCCAGTGGTGTTAATGTTGGAAAGGACCTTAAAGGTCATCTCATTCCATCCCATTGCTCTATCCCAGCTTGCTCCAAGCCCCATCCTTGGTCACTTCCAGGGATGGGACAGCCACAGATGCTCTGAGCAACCTGTGTCAGCCTCACCACCCTCACAGGGAAGGATTTCTTCCCAATATCCCATCTAACTCTGCCCTGAGGCTCATCCTCACCATTGCCATCCCCTTTGGGCATGGGAAAACCAGGGATTGCCAAGGTCAGCCAGCCAGTGCCTGAAATCAGTTTTAATTTCAACTACTGTAACTTTTAAAAATGCTTTAGGGGGTGGAGACTTTAATCAGACAGGACTCTGCACTGGTTCCTTATTAATGACTCTGCTTTGCTTTTAACTTTGCTCTTGGAGGTTGCTGTGAGTGTAATTTTAAGACAGTCTCTGAGCCAGCACCCCTTGGCAGTGAGGGGTGTGGAGCTGGGTTGGGAGTAGCAGTCCTTACTGTTCCTGATGATTCCAGAGGCAGATCAGGCTCCCCTCTGTTTACATACATGATGCCTCAGGTTTTAGTTTTTTTATTTTTCAGTTTCTGTGCTGCTTTAGTGTGTGTGTCTGAGCTTCATATCAGGGGATGCTGAGCTCTCTGCACAGAGCAGGGAGACAAAACAATTCCTGCTCCAGCTGGGCACCAAGGACAAATGATCCAAACCTCAGCCCAGCAGCACAAACACCGTGGGCTGAGAGAGAAAAAACAGCAGGGTGGGACTGCCTGGGCTGGAGCTGGAATGGGACAATGAACTCCAAGGTGCCAATGGAGCAGAGCTGATCCCAGGGAGAGCCCCCGGGAGCGCTCGTGCATTTTGGGGCCATTTTGGGTCATTTGGGTGCAGCCCTGGCTGGGCTCTGGTGCTGCCCAAGGTGGATCCATGGGGGAGATCCTTTGGATAAATCCCTGCTTTATTCTTTAGCTCTGTCCAGCCTCTGCTCTGGGTCAGCCTTCACAGGGTATCATACACATCATACACAGCGTGTCCTCACCACACGAGACACACTCCTGGAAAAATGGGTTAAATAAAAGGAACTTTTTTGTGGTACAAGATGTTTCAGCTTATGGGGTTGCTTTACAATGAATCAGGATGGAGGAAAACAACCCAGTGGGAAAAACAAGTTTGTGGCTTGTTTCCTTGTATTAAGGAGGGAGAGTGTTTTTGAGTTACACAGAATTTATAATTTTATAAACGGACATGGAGCTGTGAACTACTGAGTAAAATAATTTCCCTCACAGAAGTGCTTTTGTTTTTGGACTAAAGTAAGTGTTCTACAGGTGAACAAAGAGTCAGAAGGGTCAGTAGAGTCAGTCTAAGTTACAGGAGAACAGAAGATGTGAGCAAAAGTGTTAACAAATTTTCAAACAGATGGAGAGGGAATAGGAACTACTGGTTGTAGCTTAGGACCTGTCCTATATAACATATAAATTGTACTTTTTGCTATGATATACAGTCATACAATCACAGAATGGACTGGGCTGGAAGGGAGCTAAAAGCTCATCTCATTCCACCCACTGCCATGGCAGGGACACCTTTCACTATTCCAGGGTGCTCCAAGCCCTGTCCAACCTGGCCTTGGACATTTCCAGGGATCCAGGAGCACCCACAGCTGCTCTGGGCACCCTGTGCCAGGCCTCAGCACACTCACAGGGAAGAATTTCTTCCCAATATCTAATGTAAATTTTCCCTCTCTCAGTTTGAACCCATTTTACATCAAAATAAGTAATCATGGGATTGTGTTACCCAATTGTGACACATTATAATGATGAAATAATGTTTTGAAGTCCTACATTCAGATGTTCTGGTGCAAAGTGACTGCATTTGTTTACCATTTCGAGATAAAATGTGACTTTACTTGACAGCAGTGCTCTAATTAGGTGGTTTTATTAATTCACTTGTGCATTACTTTGCTCTTTCAAGCTTTTCCTCTTTCTTCCCTCTAGGTATGATGCTGAGAATCCACTGGATAAAATCCCTCCGCCCAGAAAACATCAGCACAGAAGTGAAAAATGCCACACAGGGACAGCCCACAGCAGTAATTTACCCTGTGCTTGGGACAAGAAGTTAAAAGACAGTCGAGAGGATTTAAAAGCAGCTGTGATTTCTGAGGAGCTGAAATCCACAGGGAAGGAGAAGTCAAGGCCCAGGGCTGGTCTCATTGCCAGAGGAATGATGGCTGGACCAGTGGCAAGTCCACCAGAGGTGATTCCCAACACTTTTCAAAATATTTGGCTTGCCCATGGATTTTATATCCAGCCTGCTGGGGAAAAAAAAGTCACTTGTAAATAATGTTCAAATGGCTTCTGCATGTCAATGCATTAACTCTGCAGGCTGAAAATAAGTGGTAAGTTAGGGAAATCCTTGTGCTTCATTCAGAATTTCAGATATAACCACTGCAGGCAACTACCCCCTGCATGTCTGTGATCTCAGGTCTCGGAATTCCTTTATAATTCTTCCCCATTCCTGAAACCTCTTGACAGATTTAGTTTTCCATTTTCCTATGAAAATTGCTCTGTTACCTTCACAGTATCTGTTTCACTCTGGTCTTTCCAAGAACCAACATTTAATCAGTAGCATTTGGAACTGAAAATTGCTTTCAGTTGAAAATACGTTTCTGAATTGATCAGATCAGACCATATTCCATCAAGAAGTGCTTTCAAAGCACAGTTAAAAATTTCTTGCCTTTTTGTTTTCCTTTGTCCTTCTTTTATATAATGACAGGGACTTTTCCAATGTAAAACTAAGCTTGTGATAATGACAAATTAAAATATTTAACTATGATATTTAGGTGGTACTGAAGAGCATATGGGAATTCAATGAATTAGTTGGATATTTGTAAATATCTCTGATTTATAATTAAAGACTAGATACCCATAGTGGTAGATACCAGTAAAATATCTAATATGTCTTGATGTCTTGAGCTGGATACAATCCAAAAATTAACCTCTTAGGAGGTAATTTGTTGTTGTTCTTGGTAAAACCATGGAAAACATATTTTAATGGTTGGTAGCATCTTTAATATTGGTCAAATTTTAAGTGAAAGTGTTTGTCTTATTTTATTACTGATTTTTTTAAAAATCTGATATACTCTAGAAGCTGATTGCTAAAAATGAATTAGCTCAGAAATCAGTGCTAGAGCTTTCCTTTGCTTTTTGCATTTATTTAAAGATGATAACATTTTAATCTGTGCCTTTCATGGCACTTCTTTCCAGGATCCCCAAAAAAGGAGGCTTTCCAAAAGATCCACGAGCATCAGCAGCTCAGCCCAGCCCAGGGCTGAGGAGCATGAAGAGCATGAGCTGAGTGTCCCAAGCCCTGATCTGCAGGAAAGCAAAGCATCTCCAACCAAATCCCACGTGGAATTTGCATCAAAGACTCTGCTAAGCTCACACACCACTTCTCCCTCTGAAAAACCAAGGAACAGCCCCAAAGATCCAGAGGAGTTTTTCTCCAAGCTGCTGGCTGAGAGAGAGAGGGCCAAGACAGAAGAAAGGAAATCTCTTCCAAGCTCTGGTGCAGACAGCAGTGAAAAAAGCCTTAAAGTGAGTGTCCCTCACAGACATTCAGGGGCTGGGAGAGAAAAGAAGGAAAGATCCCTCAGGAAAACTGAGAGTCGGTTGTCAGGACGCAGGTGAGAGAGAGTATTTCTGGGGATATTATGCTAAAACAGGGTTTTTGTTATTTTTCTGCACTATTTCATGATATAAAAGTTATAGAAGTGTCTCCCTCAGAGAACTCTAAATATATATTTTTGGCTTTTTTCTCTCTTATGTTCTTAATTGATTTTTTTTCTTTTTTCTGGATAAAATGAAAGAGTGGAAGGTGTAGCACTTTTAAAATTTATACACTAACACTTTATTTCTTAAAATTATTATAGCTATTTTGTTTTACAGTTTAATTTCTTATTGAGATACCATATGTGGAGACCCTATTGAGAAGGAAGCAATTAGACATTAGGTGTAAGTACATTTATAACGTAGGGGCTGTGGGAATTACCAAACTGGGGATCTGCTGGAGCTGCAGATGGGCCAGGAGTGGCACCTGGTTCCTATCTGGAACCAAAAATTTACTGAAGAGAGCTGCCAGCATTCCACAGTGCCAGCATTCCACATTAATTTAATTTGTAAAAGATTAACATGCAATAGGTCAAAGTACCACAGTCTGAAGTCTTAAAATTCGGGTTTTATACAGCTTGACTGATCCTACAAGGTAGTGCTGCCCATCACTTCATCCTTTCCATTCTCAGGAGGATTTTTTTCCTCACACTCAGCATTAATTGAGGTAGAGAAGAAAGCTTCAGTGGCCTTTGGCAGCTCCCCAGCAAAGCTGAGAATATTGAGTGTATTCCTGATATTGGCTAATCAATGGATGAACAGTCCATTATGGGTGAGCCTCAGAGGTGTGGTGGGCTGGATGGGATTCCTTGGGAAGACTGTTGCTAAAAAACAGTGAAAAGTCTGACACAAACCTCTCTGGTTAGCAGCTGGGTCCTACTTGGGGGTCACAACAATCCCAGCCAGCACCACAGTTTTGGGAAGAGTGGCTGGAAAAGCTGCTGGAAAAGCGGGAAGGGACCTGGGGGTGCTGGACTCAGCCAGGAGTGCCCAGGTGGCCAAGAAGGCCACTGGCACCTGGCCTGGGTCAGCAATATGTGGCAGCAGGGCCAGGGCAGGGATTGTCCCCTCTACTCTGCACTGCTGAGGCCACACCTCAAATCCTGGAGTCACTTTTGGGCTCCTCATGAAAAGAAGGAGGTGCTGGAGCATGTCCAGAGGAGGGAACAGAGCTGGGGAAGGGTCTGGAGCACCAGGAGTGTCTGAGGGAGCTGGGAAGGGGCTCAGCCTGGAGAAAAAGGGGGATCAGGGGGGACCTTGTGGCTCTGCACAGCTCCTGACAGGAGGGGACAGCCAGGGGGGATCAAGCTCTGCTCCAGGGAACAGGGACAGGAGGAGAAGAAATGGGCTCAAGCTGTATCAGGGGAGATTTAGTTTGGATATTAGGGAAGATTTCTTCACTGAAATGATGGTCAAGCATTGGAACAGGCTGCCCAGGGCAGTGATGGAGTCACTACCCCTGGAAATGCTCAAAAGCTGTGTGGATGTGGCACCTGGGGACAGGGTTTGGTGCTGGACATGGCAGTGTTGGGGTAATGGTTGGACTCGATCTGAGAAATCTTTTCCAACCTAAACAACTCTGTAATTCTCTGTAATTCACTCTGATGTGTTGGGACACGCTGACACTTCCCAACCTCTGGAGAAGCTGGGCTGGAAGGGGGGGATGACCCACAGGATGTGCTGCCATCCTGTCTGCGCTCCATCCCTGAAGGGAGGGAGGGATTTGGGAACAATTCCCTCTCCTCCCAGAGCTGCTTTGGTCTCAGCAGGAGCAGGAGAGGGAGCCCTTTCCTAAGCAGAGCCCTTTCCAGAGTTCATTCCTGCCAGGCAGTGTGAGCTGCAGCCAGCAGAGCTTTTGCATCCCTGCTCAGCTCCGGGCTCCTGGAAGCACCCACAGATGCCAGCAGGGCTGCTGGGACTCCTGGACTCCAAATAAAAACCCACAATATCAGGCCTGGCTCTTGCAAAACTTTTATTTCCCTTCAGCCAAATCCAGCTGTGTTTGGGAGCCCTGCAGGTTCTGGTCAAAGTGATGGAGCATTTTAAAGAATGAAAAATTCCAGTGGTAACACAGCGTATCACAGTGGTAATGCAGTGAAACATTGTAGTGTAAATCCAGCAGGTATTTGTCTGTATCCTCTTCCATTCTCTGTTACTAAATCCTAACCTAAGTATTTAGTTGAGCAGCTGAAAACCTCTATAGGATTAACCACAGCTGGTTCATTCACAGCATCTGCAATTCTGGTTTTGTTCCTCATAGAAAACTAAAGGTAAATCTTATTTTTCCTTCCATTTACTTTACTTTTTGATTCTCTTTTCTCCCATGCCAAAAGTGCTGTAACAGCATGCAAGCTGAAGGCATCCTGTGCAAACATATGAGAAAAAATTGGAAGTAAAACTACTGCCAAGCTTTAAAAGAATACTTGCCCATAAAATATCCTAGGGAAGGGCAAATGCACAGCATTTTGACTCACACCTTTTAATGAAAGAAATTACAGGGGTCAATGATGGTTCTTTATTGTCATGATTATATTTTTTGCCAAGTCATGAAGGATTATTTAATAAAAAAATATAACCTTCTGTAGAGGTTGCATACCTACCCAGATTCTACAGGTGGGGTTTATTTTAGAATTTTTCTTTTCATTAACCCATGAGAAAAGCAATATATAGGTGGCAGCAAATCTTCATTTATCCTCAGCTGTAGGCAGAGAGCAGCCAGTTGAATTTCTCAATTCACAGAATCCCACAAGACCAGGTTGGAAGGGACCTCAAGGATCACCTGGTCCAACCTTCCTTGGCAAAAGCACAGTCTGGACAAGGTGACCCAGCACCCTGTCCAGCCAAAGCTTAAAATTTGGGAATTCAACTCTTTTCCCTGGGGGATGGTTCCCATGGCTGATTGTTCTCTTGAAAAATGTTTTCTCTTGTGTCCAATTGGAATGTCCCCAGGAGTAATTTGTACCCATGGCCCCTTGTCTTTTCCATGTGATTCCCTGGAAAAAGGGAATTTCCATCTTATTTGGAGCCAAGCTTTAAATGCTGGGACGTGGTGATGTTGTGCAAGCAATGCACACATATTTATACAGAAATATGTCAGTAATTCCTCCATGCTCCATTTTGTTTAACTTAGCAAATTAAAAATGACATTTATGTCTCAGTGCTACTTCAGTGGAGAATTTGAAAGCCCATTTAGGTCATTTTGGTGCTTTTGTTTATTGTTTATCTTCAAAGGAGTATTCCCCTTTTTTTGTTGAGTCCCTGTTCCTCTTGGTTGTGTGCAAGTCGAAGTAAAAATGTGGATTATTCACTAATTTTTTTAAGAGATTTTGAAGGGAATAAAACCCTAAATTTAAAAGTACCCAGTCCAAGTGACTGATCCAAGATTCCACCTAAAAATTGCTGTATCTGTGGTTTAAGATTCATAGGAACTTGGGAGAGATGATGTTGAGGGAACATAACTCAGGTCACTGGGAGCAAATGAATAAAGACTTTCCTGAGTCTTTTATCCTGGGTAGAGCCTTGAATGGCAGCAAAGAATCGTTCTCTGCTTCCTTTAATACTTTGAGGTAGGGTTAGGCCAGGTGACCTCTGAATTATTCTGTGATTCTCCCTGGTGCTGAACCCCCTACTGGAGGGGAATATTTATCATTAATCTCAGCACAGAAAATAAAGATTGAGTGGAATGGAATTCATGATCTTTAGAAATTGTAAAGAAATAAATGGGTGTTGAAGCTGATGACTGTCCTTGCATTCAAGACTTTCTATTGCTTTTCTGGAGAAAAACCCATGATGAATAATGACTTTTTGGGAAGGTTACATGGGGTTAGAAGGTCAAGATTTCCCCATTTCACAACTTGGGCAAACAAAATTGGGGAAAGGCAAGAAAAACCCACTTCAAAACAGTTGAGAAGCATTTCTTTTGTCTTGACTACAGAGGTGTGCTGCAATTGTTGCTCCTGTAACCCCTGAAGTGTTTTCCTAATTTTCCATTAAGTCTATCAGTGCAAAGTGTGGTGGTGCTGTGGAAAAACCCTCTACTGTCAGCTGAATAATTTTTGGATGAGTAAATCCGAGCTGGGAGTTCTGCAGTGGGGTGCAACCACCTTTTGCTGAACTAGATGGGCAGATTTGGTCTGTACAGCTCCATTTCTCTTCTAGTAGTTATGAAAAAGAACACGTGATGCCTGAAATTTTGGTTTTCACATCCACAGCCAACCAACTTCCCTCCCCTAGTTCCAAGAAAAACGGCATAAAATTAAAATCAGAGCATTAAATCAGAAAAAAAAAAAGGTAAAACTGGACCAAGGGAACAAGAGGGCCGAAGTTAAGGATATTTCCTAGGATTTCCAAGGGAATGGCTCAGAATTAGAAAGGCACCAAGAATTGGGAGTATCATGACGTCAAAATAAAAATTTCCTGCTGCCATTAGTGAGCAGAGGGATGCAGCAGTGAATCCCATTGTCCAGAGGCAGAGCTGTGTGCAGTTCCAGGAGCAGGGAGGATAATTGATTCTGCACTCATCCTTCCATTGTGAGCAATCCCCTGGATTCCAGTGACCTGATTGTGCCTGGCCACCAGTGGTGGCTCAGCCTGGCTGTGCTGCTGCTCTCCTGCCAGCATTCAGCCAGGGCACAGGGGTATTCCAGGCACCAGGGAATGGGTTATGGCTGTGGAAGTTGCTTTCAGGTGCCTTTTGTGATGCCTCAGGTTTTAACTTTTATATTTTTTGGATTCTGTGCTGCTTTAGTGTGTAGTTCCGAGCTTCGTTTTAGGGGATGGTGAGTTCTGCACAGAGCAGGGAGACAAAACAATTCCTGCTCCAGCTGGGCACCAAGGACAAATGATCCAAACCTCAGCCCAGCAGCACAAACCCCGTGGGCTGGAGAGAGAAAAACAAGCAGGGTGGGACAGCCTGGGCTGGAGCTGGAATGGGACAATGAACTCCAAGGTGCCAATGGAGCAGAGCTGATCCCAGGGAGAGCCCCCGGGAGCGCTCGTGCATTTTGGGGCCATTTTGGGTCATTTGGGTGCAGCCCTGGCTGGGCTCTGGTGCTGCCCAAGGTGGATCCATTGAGGCCTTTTAATAAATCCCTGCTTTATTCTTTAGCTCTGTCCAGCCTCTGTTCTAGGGCAGCCTTGGCAAGGCATCATTTCCAGCCCAAAGCTGAGCCCCTCCCATGCACTGTGGCTCCACCACCAGGAAGGTGCCCCTGAGCTCAGCCAGGGTTTCTCCTCCTGCCACAGTCTCTCTGCTGAGTTCACCACAGCTGGGCACTCTTTAGTGCTTCCCATTCCCAAAATATCCCTCCTTGTTTGGTAAGAAGCCTTTTCTGGCAGTGCCCTGTGTTTTAACACAGATGGGGTTGGGTTTGGGAATTGCCACAGACACCAAGTGGAACATTCATTACTCATATTTCATAGAATCTTAGAAATTACAGATGGAAAAGAACTTTTAGGGTCATTTCTTTCTATGGAAGATTAATCACAGCTATATATATATTTATATTTGCTGTAATACTTTTTCCAAGTTTTGTCTACTTCAGTCTTAAATGACTCAGGTGACACCTCTCCCCTGATAATACATTCCACTTTCTAGCAGTTCCTGTAATAAGGATTTTTTTTTGTTGTGTTCACCTTCCATTTGCTATGTTTTTCGTTATTATCCATAACTGGAGTTGATTTTTTGACTGGTGTTTCTGTTCCTTGCTACATATTCACCTCTGTTAAAATACTTTAAATATTTTTCATGTTCCTTTTGGCATTTTTTGTCTGAAGCTTATACTGTCTGCTAAATATTTTTTATCTTTCCTGCTCTCAACTTTTGCTGTTGTTTTTCTGTTAGGTTTTACTGCTTTGTTTTATATTTTCCCCATGTATTTAGGGGTGTCTCTAACACTGTCACACTGTGAATCTCAGATAACAGGGCAAGAACTGTCACCTTCTTGTCCTCAGCATTATAAAATCACAGTACAGGTGAACCCATTGTGTTAGTGAAAATTCTGCTTTTTCTTATGTTCCAAAAAAAAAGGCCTTGTAAACTTTGTTATAGAAATAGGAAATCCCTAGAGGAAAAAAATACAGTTCTTTAAACAAATTCCTTCAATCCTTTAAAAATATATTCAGGGTTGTTTAGCTGTTTTGGTTTTTTATTCTTTTAGATATCTGACACTTTCAAAATATTATTGTACAAATATTGTAAGGACCTTTATGTGTTCAGAATATTATTTTTAAAGTGTTATAGTCCTTAAAGGATTGATATTCACGCTCTCTGTTATTAACAGGAATAAAAAAGTTTATTTTCCATGGAAGACTGAGCCAATACCTGTCAATTATAGATGACTGAGTGCCTAAAATTGTAAATATCCTCTCCTATCTTTTTATCCTGCATCATCCCCAGCCACAATCTGGCCTGATGTGCATTAGGAGATTGGCAGAGAACATTGGCCATGAGTTTCTGAGCAGGATTTGGTGTTCCCTTAGTCACTGTAAGCAACAAAGCAGAGCACAAGCAACTCAGGAGGTTTCTGGACTGCACTGGTAATTTCTTGATGCAGTGAAAGAGGAAAATTCAATGCCTGCTGAAGGTTAATATGTGAATGTCTCATTTCATAAGGAATACTAATTGGCGTTCCAGTTTTAATGCTATTTTTTTTAATAAAATTGAATTTCCAACTGAAAGGAAAAATAGTTTCAGCAAAGTTACGTAATGTGCATTATTTACCCAGCAGATTTGCTTGGCTTCAGTCTTTCCTAGTGTGCATTTTGGTGTAAAAGTAGGTTTTCTAGGAATATTCTGTATTGTTTGCCTGGTGGGCTGCAGTATTTCAGTGTTACACACAAAATGGGTGTGTGGGATGGGCTGGCACTGTAAAATAATACCTGGCAATTTGGTGAGTAATGAAGTTTTGATCCTGGGAGGTGTTGAGCAGTTCCTAAAAGTCCTCACCACGGGGATTGCCTGTTCTGTGGAATGAGCACTGAGCTCCCACAGCTGGGTCGTTTTGGACTTGATCTCATTTAAAACCAGCCAGAAAGCCCGAGATTATTCCGGGATTCTCAGTGTGTGTGAGCAATGCCTGAGGAATCAATTCAGTTTTTCCCACTGTCAGAGGAAGAGGATGCCTTGAGCTGGGGTGGCATTTCTAGAAAGTAGGGGTTGAGTCAGAGTTCCAGACGAAAGAGCGGAAAGGAACGCGGGGCTGGGGCAGCCTGGGAGTAAATTACGTTGGTGATTTCCTTCCACCTTTGTCTGGGATCTCTGCGTTGTCCTTCAGCCACGCTCTGCATCATCTCCAGGGCTTTGGAGTGGGTTTGGGGGCAGGAAACACAGTGAGAAATGTGCTGGAGCATCCCAGGAGTAACTTAGGTTGGCACATTTCCTTCTGCCTTTGTCTGGGATCTCTGCGTTGTCCTTCATCCATGCTCTGCATCACCTCCAGCTTCCCCCAGTCCTTTGCAGTGAGTTTGGAGGCAGGAAACACCGTGAGACCAGTGCAGCCACACCTTCCTGGAGAGAGGAACCAAACCCTCCTGGAGGGGTTCTGATCCCTTGCTCCAGGGGATAAGCCTGGCTTTGACTCACCCAACTGGCAGCAGAGGAATGTCTGTCAAACAAAACGGGCTCATCCGTGGGAAAAAACGTGGATTTAACTCACCCATGGATGAAAAGGCAGCTCATGGTTGCCAAATCAGGAGTGAAGATCTTCAAGTGCCTAAAGTTGCATAACACCTTTTATAACATAATGCTTGGACCGGAAAAAAAGGCCTAAAATAAAAGTTATAAACTATTGTGACTTTGGTGTGGTGCCAATGGATTTATGGCAGCAGAGCCCACGGTGTAACATCTGTGGGGCTGCCATTTGCCCTTTTAGTATTTTTCCAGCACTCCATAGGAAGAGGCACATTGCAATGACTGGAAATGACAAATGGCTTCTGTATAATTTCTTTATTTTTGGAAAGGAGGTAAATCTGGAGAGGTCCAGCCTGTTGCCTGAAATGCAGTCAGTCAGCTGAGAATTTGCGTTAGAGGATCTTGGAGGTGTGTTCCAACTCAAACTATTCCATGACTCTGTGGAATTACTTGCTTCTTAAAAAAATCAGTTGTGTGCAGGAAGCCAAGGAATTCTTTTTACCCCTATTTACCCCTAAGATTACTTTAACAGGAGCTAAAATCTCTTTGGGCTCACCTGTAATCTGTTTTTTGATTTCACCTTTTTTTTTAATAATAAGATGACATAAGAGAATACCCCATCCTCAGTGAATGTTTAACAGTTGATATTAGTTTTCAGGAAGATTTTTTATATTGCTGATACCTGTCAGGTCGCAGTGGTTTGGACTGTTAAACATCTGAGGTTTCTAACAGGAAATGGAAGACCACAAATATTCCACATCCTTAAAAATTAAATGGCCTAAGGGTTGAAGGCCCAAACCAGGCAGAGAGGGTATTTTATGGATGGTGAACAGAACAGAGGTTTGGATTCATGTCCAGTGATGTGAATTGATTGAGTGCCAAAATCTAGGAACCCTTTTCTGTGCTTTATGTAGTGTCATGTGGGTGCTGTGTATTATTTCATGGAATTTTATCTCCTTTTTTTAAAAAAAATTACCGATTCTTGTTTATTTTGCTGACAGCAGTTTAGAGCTGCTGAACATAATGGTGAGTTCACACAGGTGGTACTGAGCTCCTTGGAAATTCCAGGGGGAATTTCACACTCCAAAATCTCTGGTGGAGAACGGCAGGAACAAAGCAGCTCCATTTTTATTATAATTCTGATTTTATAGCTTTCATAGCCTATGGATGAGCTTTGTGTTCAGGTGAGTCCAACTTATTAGGACCTTAAACCATCTTGTAGCTGAACCTGTGATTATAGTAATTCTTTTTTTTATATACAAACCTTGCCAACAAAGATTTCACATTGTCACAGTTAGTAAAATTCAGCAGGACAAGTGCAGACTCATGTGTGAGGGAATCTATTTCTATCAGAAGTGACCACTTCTATTAGAAATTAACCAAGTTTCACATTTACCTATTTTATATCTATCAGTTTTCACAAATCTATCTGTCATCTGTTCACCAGTTAATTTTTCATATTGCAAGTGTTCAAATCAAAGCAGATGCAGGTCTTCACTAAAAAGGAAATTAGGGGAAATTAAGTGCATGAGCCCCTGTTACCTTTGTCAACCAGGCTTGCCAACATGATAGAATTTATATTAAATTCTCATGACAAGACCTTTTTCCTGTAGAAAAATATTGCCAGGCCTTGATTGTGATCATGTCCTTTGCATCTTTACAATTTCTTTTAATAATTCTGATTTTGTAATGGTGCCCTAAAGCAGTGACAGGCTGCACCACACAGAATGGCCTTTTTTACCCTTTTGCAAACACCAATAGAGGCTATTTTTTACTTATCTATTCTGCAGATTCTACTCACTATTCCAAGACTGTTGGATATGTCTGCCTATTCTACGTCCATTAGAAAAGCTGTTTTAATCTGGCAATGAAAATGGGTTTTGCCACCACAGTCACCTTAAAGCCACTGATGTTTAATTTTTAAGCCCCTTGGTTTATTTGACCTCTTGTGAGTGTTGGTGTAAATAGGAAATGATGGAATGTACATCCATTATTGTGCCAAGGAGCCCCCTCTCTGCGAGTTCAGCTCTTCTCTGTAAATCCATTTTCCTGCAATGCTTGGAGGCCAGAGAGGAATGTTCAAATATTTAGAGAAAGTACTGTATAGTATGTTTAGAATGAAACATATTTTCTTCCTGTCCCATTTTCCTGCTATGATGGATGACTTCCCCCTTCCCTAAGTGTTCCAACCAATTGGTTTTACACCTACAATAAATTTTCCTGGAACAGCAGCCCTCTGCTGAAATGGAAATTGCAATAAATGTCCTGGCTGTTTTGAGAAACACAAGTTCCCCTCAAGGAGGGGAACCTCCACCTGCAAAAATACCCCACTTAAGCAGAAAACACCCAACATTAATCTTGGATGTCAGCACCTTCCTCAGCTTGATGAGAATTCTCAGCCTTGAGAATTCAGAGCACTTTGCATCCCGGTCTTGGTTCTTTCTGGAATGGGTGTAGAACCAACATCTTTTAGACTTTCCAGAGAGAATTAACCCTACAAAAACTGGTGCCAGGAGAGCTATATGTGAATTGTACCATGGGTGGCTGTATTTTCATTTAGAAATGGAAACTGTAGTGCTGCATTAAGTGACAGAATCACAGAATCACAAAGCCACAGAATGGTTTTTTTGGGAAAGGATTTTAAAGACCATCCTGCCATGTGCAGGGACACCTCCCACTAGACCAGCTTGCTCCAAGCCCTGTCCAACCTGGCCTTGGAAGGTGTTAAAGTCTTGCAAAATTAGATAGAAATGGATTTACTGGGAAGAAGCACTAGAAAAGAAGAGAGAATAGTGTGCAATCTCAGACAAAACAAAAATGTGGCTTTTGGGTATGCCTGAGTGACGTGACTTGGCTGAAAAGTATTTTATTGGTGAATTTATTGTCATTAAGACCCTTTCTTTGACCAGGACAGAGGAAAATAGTAGCAGGCAGCTATGGGAAGGGAATCTCAGCTGAAATTCATGTCAGGAAACACCACAGGGAGATCTGAGTGTGTTGTACACACACAGTCAACTCTATTAAATTCTGTATCACATAAAAAATAGAGTAATACTCAGTGGGAGCTCAGTGCTGCTTATGCCACTACACAAATTTGCTCTCAGTCCTCTTATTTTTATTGACCTGCTGGGCCTCCCATTTATTTTTACCTGAAGTTCCTACAGTGTGGGTGATTCATTTCCATTCTGTCTGGCCTGAATCAGGACCACCCACATTTCATTGCCCTCAGTCCTTTAACTTATTTATAGCTAAAAGAAGTGTTTCTGTTCTTATAGTATCAAATACTATCTGTGAGAAAGCTACCAAAATGCCTTTAAACTGGGCAAGTCCTGAGTGTGATATGTCTGTGTTCTGGTTTTATTATTTCATACTCTGAAAAGGAAATTAAGCTCATGGAAAATATGTGACATGACAACAGTTGTTGCTGTAATATCATGCATACAAAGAATGTTGCTGAGGAAACTATTCCATTCTATTTTTGAAAGGATTGTCAGTGCAATTCCTTTTTTTCCAAAGCAAAAGCCAATGATATAGTATTGTATTTTTGGGAAAAAAAGAAAAAAAGAGTCAATTTTTCCTATTTTTAGAAATGGTTATTCAAAAGTTTTCCTTGATTCTGAATTCATTTTGGTGTGAGTTCAACAGGAAGAATAAACCCCATTTCGTTTCCAAAAATCGAATGTTTTATTTCAGCTCTGACTCCACAGCCAGCTTTAAATATTTAGTCCCTTTAGCAGTTATTCATAAGAATTTTAAGCAATTAATTGTGTAATATACCATTAAATCACAAGAGGAGTTGAACAACTGATCCCTCTTAACGGATGAAAAATATACCCTGGTAATGGAGCCAGTCTAAGACCTATTCCCACTTTTATTTTTGGATATTTCAAGTAGTTGCTCTGTACTGGCTGCTTATCCTGATGAACTCCTGGAGTTCAGCTTTCTTCCACTAAAAAAGGCTTTTCTCTAAGGCCATTTATTTCTTACACCAGATATTTATTTTATAAATATATATATATGCACACACACGTGAGAGTTATATCCTTGTGTGGGAATGCTCCGTATTTCTTATTGTTTATTCAAACACCATTTCTCATTTACAATGAACATTTTGTCAATAATTTCTTGATTAATTTTCATGTAGGAAGTCCCCAACATCCACTGGCTGTAAAGAAGACCAGATGAAAGAAGTCCTAGATTTGGGTAAGTTATGTCAAATTTCAGCTTGGCTTTTGCTATGTTTTGTATTGTTCAGAGCAGCTGTGGCCCAAGAAATACATAGGAGTGGCTTCTTTTGTAACTCTTAGTTGATTTAGAGCAATTTCATTTGCTATAAACTTCTAAATAGACAAAGAAATCAGTAAGAAATAATCAGACAAAGGCTGGCTCGTGTACTTTTATCTGCCCTTTCTGGCTAAAACTGTATTTTCCTTTAAAGACAATAAATATTAATTTTCATGTTGATGAGCCCCTAGCACTGAGTGTGCTGGGGAGAACAATTCTTTCCATCCAAGACTTGATTTTTCTTTTTCTTTCAGTCGATGTTGAGGATGAAGAGACAACTGGAGAAGTTAATAAGACCCCAGATCTTTCAACACTCTACATGCTTCAAATAGTATCAAAAGCAATTGATATTTCTCTTGCAAAAGTAAGACTAATTGTGATAAATGTAAATAGACATGTGAGGTTGTTATTTGAGTTTCCTTAGCCAAAGCAGCAGTGGGTTGCTCTGTGTTGTACTTTTGAATGTGTGCTGTATTCCTGAGTCTATTCCTTGTCCAGGTGACAAATTTAGGGATGCCTAAATTCAGAAAAATACCTTCATGCAGCAGCCCACTTGAAGCACAGATGATAGCTTTAATTAATTAAGCTTGTATTATTTCCTTAATGCCCCTAGTCAGTTATTCCTGTGCTTATTCTCCAGTCCTTTCAACTGACAGTGGTTTATTATTCCCCTCTCACTGTTTCTGCCTTGCTTATCTCCCCTCCTTTGAGCAGAGATGAAATTATTAAATTATTTCCCTTCCCATTCAGACAGAGGAGGAAAAAAAACCCAGATCAAATAATGAGGGTGGGTGTCTTCCAATTTATTTCTAGATCAATGAGCTTGGAGTTACTCTACCAGCCCTGAGTATTTTTTTTTTAATTATTATTATTTCCTGAGCTCTGCTTTAGCATGAATGCAATTTATTCAGCTTGGCTATTGCTGGTCATGGTCTGCAGTTGTTCAGGGCCAACAGGTGGATTTGTGCCACCTGAAATAGAGAAATCAAGCATTTAATTAGCATTTATCTTGTAGAGGGTCCTTTTCTTCCTCATGTCACCATTGGTTGCTCTTTCAGTTGTTAAATTTCAGGCAGTGTACTGGGATGCTTTCATGGGAGACTCTGCCCCAGACATTAGACATAAATATTTTCCAGTGCTGAGCAGCTCCCAGCATTATGAGTGGAAGGAATATGGCAGGAAAAGGAAAATATTGCTCCTTTTCATTGGGGTGTTGCTATTTACAGTATGGATAAAACAGAAGAGGATGGTTGTACAGTTAGTCATTACCCTTCCACACTCCTCCTTTCTTTTCTACAAATCACAGTGGTTTGGATTTGTTTTTAAAATGAGATTTTTTTTTTCTTTTATAGGAATTAAAAAATCTTCTGTTTGGCTCTAGTCTTTGTTGCTTCAGTGAAGAATGGAAAATCCAGAGTTTTACATTTAACAATACCCCACAGCTAAAATATGGCATTGTGCAGAAAAAGGTACTGTAAATTCTTTCCTAACAGCGATCTTTGCTTTTTAGACTGACTTTACAAAGGCTGTGTGTCAGCAGTGAAAAAAAATTAATTTTCTAAAGACTTTTCTCTTCCTTTAAACTGTGGTGGATGTTGTCACCTTGTCAACTCGTGATGGGAGACTTGAGATGGGTGGAGGAAAATGTGAAAAAGCTGCAGAAAGTGTGCAAATGTCTGTGTGTGTGTGATGGGGAATTATTCACAGGGAGGAGGAGGAGCCACTGCAGCTGAAAGCTGAAAGCTGGTGGTGGTAAAAGAGCATAAATCAAGGGTGGAGTGTAAGAGAAAAATGATATGTGGGGCTAAACAAATTAAAGATGCAGCTTGATCTGACTCAAAATGAGATGTAGCAAGAGTTGCCTGGAAAATCACATGGAGAGATGCTGGGGTCAGGTGACGAGGTTTCTTCCCTAAAATAAAAGGAACAAACACCTTGCAGGCACCCTGGGACCCTGGCACTGCTGGTGGGCTCACCTCTCCTGCAGCCACAAGATCCCAGCTCCTCCCCACAACGAGGTTTTCATCAATTCCCTGGCAACACCCAGCAGGGGGACAGATCTGGAATGTCCAGCAGGTCCTTGTAGTGACCACAGCTGGTAAAACCACCCAGCCATGGCTTGGGCCAGCCTGGCCAGCACGTGCCCAATTGTGCATCACAGAATATTAACAACAAAGTGAACGAAAGTGAACTTAAGTGAACTAAAGAAAGACTCTTCTAGAGGTGTTAAACTGACTGAAAATTTTAAGTTTTCTCTCTTTATATTGTCAGTAAGAAAGAAAAAGTTGTAGGGGGAGGAGAAGTGTCCTCAAAGTTTTGTTCTGCTTCTTATTACTCTTTCTTTTAGTTATTGTTCTTAAATTTTTCTTTATGCCCTTTTAAAATGTTGAGCCTATTTTGCCTTTCTCCTGATCCTACCTCAGAGCAGGAAATGAGTACATTCTAGTACATCCTAGTGAGTGCACTGGTGCTTGGCCAGCCCTGAACCCACCACACTCGTTGGTGCATTGGCCAGGAAATCTCAAATTGGCAAACCAAAACCACTACACCAATCCAGAGGGATTTTGGTGCTCTCTGATCCAGGGCATCCAGTGACTTCTCTGAGCTCTTTCAGCCCTGCCTGAGCACCTGGCTCCCCGACAGTGCTTCAGCCCTCTCTGCTCTGTGTTGCTCACCTTGGTTTCACAGGCTCAGCCCAGGGACCTCCCTCGTGCCACAGGGATCATGGAGCTGCCCCCAAAATCCACCAGATCCCCTGGAAAAATGGATCCTCCCCAGCTGCTTGATGCTTTTCTGCCAGCCCTGGGGCAACATCCAGCAGGGGGACAGATCTGGAATGTCCAGCAGGTCCCCATGGTGACCACAGCTGGTCAAACCACCCAGCCATGGCTTGGGCCAGCCTGGCCAGCATGTGCCCAGTCCAGAGAGATTTTTGGTGCTCTCTAATCCAGGGCATCCAGTGACTTCTCTGAGCTCTCCCTTTCAGCCCTGCCTGAGCACCTGGCTCCCAGACACTGCTTCAGCCCCCTCATGCCACAAGGGTCATGGAGCTGCCCCCAAAATCTGTCCTGGTTGAGATGGAGACAATACAAAACAACACTCCAATTTCAGAAGGCTTCAAACCCTTTTCATCATTGCATGAATGCTCCTTATAATTCTTAAAAAACTCCTAAGTTTTTTATTTATTTATTTATTTATTTATTTATTTATTTATTTATTTTATTCATTGGTCAGAAGAACCAAAGTGCTCATTGCAGGTTTCTCTTATTTATCCTTCTCTCTTTCCTGGTTTCCAATGACCCTGGCAGGAAACTCTTTCAGGGGTTAACATGGATCCTCCCATCAAACTTCTCTCAGGCTCACAGAAGCCACTGCAAAACCTCCTCCACAAAAATGCACCAGATCCCTTGGATCCCATGGATCCTCCCCAGCTTTGTGATGCCTTTGTGCCAGCCCTGGGGCTGTGTACCTGCTCCTGGGGTGTCCACACGAGGTCTGTCCCCTCAGGAGCAGGGATCTCAGGAATTCAGTAAATACTTGTAGGCTCCTCTTTCCAAAATACTCATTAAAGCTTCTGTGCAGATGCAGAAAATCTTTATCTGGCCCGAGAGAAGTAGACCATTATACAGAAATGAGAGGAAGAGAGGCTTTGAGGCAAGGACAATGGCTAATAAACATGTCATTAAGATGTTTAATTAACTTACCCTAGTCTAGTTAAATATTTCATTAGGCTGGTGATCTCAGAAGAAAGCTGCTTATCTCACAAAGCCCAGTGGAAAAAGAAGATACTAAATCTTAATTTCAACTCCAAAAGGAACCGTGGCAGTGGTGGTCACTGGCCCACAGTAAAAATCATCACTTTAGTGTCTCCAACCTGCAGAAAGGATATCTCATCACTTCCAGCCACCATTAAATTTCCCACCATGAATTCCAGTGCAGGAATGGTGTTGTGCTTAAATTGTGCCTGTTTCAGCTTGTTATTGTATTTCCTCCTCACTTCCAAAATTCAGTTCAGCTCAACAACTGTTCATTTCTTTCTTATGTTAAGCTTTTGAGGTGCTATAAGTAGATATTTAGAATAAATCCTGTTATTTCTTTTTTCACTGAGAGACCTGATGGACTGACAAACCTTGCTGTTCTCCTTGATATATTTCAGATTATTAACTCATCAGTTACTTAAATAAATCTAGAGAAGCAGAGTATATATAATACAAATGAGAAATGGGAAGGTGTCAATATCTAAGCTATTTTAATTTCCATACTGCATTTACCTGCAGGTTCCCTTCCCTTGGTGCTGCATTTAGGACAGTCAGAGAATTAAACTGATCTTTTTAATTACATTGCTGTGTAAAAACAGCAGGGCTGGCTGCCCTTTCCCTTCTCCTGCAGGGTTTGAGAGCAGTTTGATAGGTGACATTGTGGTGTCTGTGATGTCACCTTCTGTCCTGCATGTACCCCAAAACCAGCTATGAATTCATAAAATTTAAACTTGATATGGCATTTCTTGGTATTGTGATTTATTTCCTCTGAGGCTGATAACTTGAAGGATTCAAACTTTCTTGATTTTCTTTCTCTTGAAAGTGAGAGGGAGGGAGGGAGGCTCTGAGGTGCAGAGGGCTGTCCTGAAACCTGAAATCTTTGTTTAGTGATGCAGGTGGGAACTGGAGGTTGCTGAGAGGAGGTACAAGAGCAAGGCTTGTTTTCAGTCCTTGGAAAACACTCAGATTTTATTTCTCTCTGAAGAGTAAACTGCAGCTCAGTAGGGATCAGGAGATTTTTATTTCATATATCCCAGATTTCAATAAAACCCCACATTTCTTTTAACACTATAGATGTCTTGGTCTTGTCAGGAAAAATGGGCAGGAACCACAAAAACCTTAAAAACCCTTGATTTTCATTGGCTTGCACAAAACCCCAGAGCCACAGAGAGCACTGTCAAGTCCTGGCTGCAAAGAGAGGGATGAAAGGATGGCTTTGGGCTGGGTGGGGGCTCACAGGGCTTTTCCCCAGCATCCATCAGTTTTTTTGCTCATGGGGTGTCCCATTTTCCCCCAGGGTGGCCCATGTGGGGTTCTGGCTGCTGTCCAAGCCTGTGTCCTGCAGCAGCTGATCTTTGCAGACAGCAACAGGAACAAAGACACCCGGTAAGGCAGTGAAATTTCAGGAATTTTGCCTACAGAAGTAAAAAAAAAAATAATTTTGTTACAATTAATAATTTTATCATTATTAATATTATTTCTCTGCTGCAGCCACTCAGGAACCTTTTGAGTTTGAACTTACTGAACTTCTTTTTGTTTCAGAGAGAGAGAGAGAAAGAAAGCAGCTTCTAATTTACTTGTGTTTACTTCCTGTGGAACTGTAGGAATGTAGAAGTTGGTGTCTTATTTGTGTAATTGCTGGTGATTAACCCAAGAACCTCTACAAAAACCAAACAGCTTGAATTGAGGCCAATGAAAATTATTTAGCCTCGAGGTCCTCATGGAAATTGGATTTCAAACAGAAAAGTAATCAAGATTTTAAAGACCATGAAGTTCACCCAGTGTTTTGACACTAAGAATATCAACAGGGTTGAAAAATTAAAGTTGTAATGATTTTTTTTCTTGTAACTGCTTTTGATTGTTCCTTTAAACTCCTTAATGGAATTTGAAATGATATTCTGTGTATTTTCCACTTGCTTGAAAGGAATTTTGTTAGGTGTTGCTGCTGACAAGGAAATTGCTTGGACTGCTGTAATAATGATGTACTTGTCACGTTGCTAAAGGAGCATGGGTTACTGAATTAAATTCTGGAAAATAATGCCTCAGAAATTACTTTGTTACCAGTTTTCATGTATTTGCCTTTTGTTTTCAGTCAGACTTTAAGTCCTTTACAAAAGACAAATTCCACAAAGCCTCCCTGTGCCTTAGAGGATCAGAATGTTTAATAGGGAAAATTATTTTACTGGTTTGTGCTGCCATCACCTTCTTTTATTTGTGACCTCCATTAGTCTGACTTCAATTTAGAATGAAGAGAAGCTTTCATGCTGAGATCCTTCATTACCTTACAATATAAGAATGTTCCTCTTGCATTAAATTTTGGCCTTAAATACCCATTTTTCTGCTTGGAACTGTGTAGGAAAATGCTGTGCTCTGTGTTGATATTCCTTAGTGCTGTCTGCCTTACCCTTAATGTAAATTCATTGTTTGGCTGTTTTTCATCAATATTGGAAAGAAACAGGTACCTGTAGAGCATCATTATTTATTTTCAGCATCCAGGATGGGAAGTGACAGAAATTATCCTGAAAAACTTTAAGATTTCAGATTATAATGAGGGCAGGCTTTTCAAGGTTCTTGTCCACATAAAAGAAAAACCTCAGAAACTTTCTTGCAGGAAACTCAATGCATATTTAGATTTTATGACCAGGAATCTCCACAGAAGAATTATTTCTGGCTGTGAAAACCAAGAATTTCTTTCAGCTTTGAGGACAGCCTTTGATCATCTGCTCCTTGGTCTCTTTGTGTCTCAGGTCATCCTTGGTGAAAGCAGAGATGATAATTTCCCTCTTGCAGCATGGTTCAGAGATCATAAATGAAATAAAATTATGTGGCACCCAAATCAGTGGATGGAGGCCAGATTGTTTAAAATGGGTGTCCCAACTTGAGCCACCTCCAACAAATCCTGTCTACTTGCCAGAATTTGCCTCTCCTGTTTTCCCCCTCTCGTTATCCACATGGTTTGAAAAGATTTTTGGTTTTTATTCATGAGATAAACATATTTTTCTTATGCTGTGTTTGCCATGGGCCAAAACTTTCAGCAGGCAAAAGGGAAGGGAAGCCTCAGAGCATCAAAGGAGAGGATGAACATTCCTAACTCTAACCTGGATTTTCAAATTATCAGCCACTTCACAGGAAGTGTTTGATTTCAGGTTTCTGTGACATTCAGGAAATAATTATCATGTCTCCTTCTTCCTCTGCTGCCTCTCTCAGACACAGAAATTATTTGTGATTCCCATGAATTTCTGGGTGTCTGTGTTAGAACACAGGCAGAGATAAGAGAAAGTTGTGATTATAATTTTTTTTTTTCATTTGAAAACCCTCATCAATTATTTCCCATATCTCACATCCTTCAGAGAGGGAAACAGTCTCTAACATTATTTTCAAGGCAAACATTGAACTTGAAAGTCTGTTTAATTTTTTTGACGTTTGGTGTTTCTTGTTTAGTCTTTTGAATTATTAGATCTTTTACTCAAACAATGGGAACAGATTTTGTCCTCATCTCCCATGCTGGTAGCACTCTAAAACTGATAAAATCTGAATTTCAAGGACTGCCATTCTTGGAGCCACTAGAGAAAACTCCAGTTATGTTCTTCCTAGGGGTATGGGAACTTTTGGCCACTTCTTCATGGATATTGGGTTTATTCTCAAATCTGACAATTCTCCACTTCATGACTTTCAGCCTCCTGGTCCTGTAATGTTTTAGGTCCTGACTTTGGGGCACATCTTAAAAAAATACAAGCAGCTTTTATTGCAGATAGTACTTTGGAGAAAGTTGAGTAGTGAGGAAAAACATCATGGTCTAGATATGTTTAAAAGGGTTAAGTAAAAACTTCAGAAAGAAATTAAGTATGAATGCATTTAGAAACTAAAAATCATAATCAAAACATAAAACAATCCTGTTGGAGTGTATTGAAAGCTTTATTACAGATTTAAGGATGCAGTAGGTTCTCTTGTCCATTATTTGCCAATATGGTACTGTTGTTCCCTGAAGCATTTACCTGCTTTTTTGTCCAAACAATTAAAAGTCTGTTCTTTGGAAGAGGAACTCTTTCTTTTAGAAGATGACTCCTTCCTTTTCTTTCAGGGTGTGGTAACAGATCTGTGCTTAACCAGTTCCTGTTGTTGATCATACCTTATTTACTCTTCTCTTGATTTTCATCCATTGCTTTTAATGGTAAAACCAGTTTTATTTTTATCATTCCTTTAATCACTTTAATCAGACACCACCTTAAGTAATGATCTCGTAGAAATGAAGACTGTGAATTTCATCACTTAAATTCACCAGTATGACAGGAGCAGTGTCAGAGCACAGAGAAATATCAAGTTTACATTTATTATTTATAAACCTCTTTAAGAGCAACATAAACTCATAGAGGTCCCCCAAAAAGCATCACAGAGCTGTTAACACTTGACTTTGATGAATTGATGTCTTTCCAATGCCTGTTTTCCTTCTGACTTGAGAAGAAACCCACCCAATGTGCCCACTTTGTTCTGTAGCAATCTAAAGAGAATTTTTCTCCCTACAGTTCCTTCCACTGGCTCTGATTATCTTCAAGGTCCAAAGCACCTTCTTAAATGCCTGAAGTGAGGCTTCTGCTCAGGGAATGGTTCCAAAAAGGCCAGTGGTGACATCAGTGGCATCTCCCTCTGCAGGTGCTGAGCACAGGGTGTGCCGTGGCTGCTCTCGTGGCCTCTCATTCTGCTGTTCAGTCCCAGAGAAATGTGGGGTTCATCTCTGCCTTCACCCCTGGAATGTCTCCCCAGTGACAACACCAGCTGCCTCTCCAACTCACAGCATTTTTGGCCATCCAGGTCGTCTCTTTCTCAGCTGTGGAAGAACTGAGCTACCTAAATAATGATTTTCTGACGCAGCTCACCGGCGCCTTGTTAAAAACCACTATAAAACTCTCTCTAAAGATGCTTTTGCTCTTTGTGGGAAAAACCTGCCCTGAATCTCTTTGCCCTCACATTTTGCTGCTTGTCTCTCTCCTTTATTTCCTGGACTGCAGTTGTCTCCAGCCCTCAGAAGCTCACAGGACCAAGTGCCTCTCCCTGGCTCTTGCTGACATTCTGTGGCGTGCGGGGGGCCACGAGAAAGCCTTGGTGGCACTGTGAGTAGAAGAATCACTTTCATTCCCTCTACACTGCTCTCCCAAATCTACATAATTTACAATAGAAATGCTTTGTAAGCTGCATTTATGCCACCTAAAGCAGCCTGAGGAGCGATGCAAAATGTAATTTCTGCTGCCTCAGTAGCTGGGACAGAATAGACAAAACAATTTGTTGTGAAAGATCGTGGATCTTTATTTCATTGATGGATTGGATTTAATTGATGGTAGGGATCCTCCAAAATCTTATTATTAAGAGTTATTTTTCCAGATGCAGCATTCTGCTCCTGTATTGCAGGATATTCCATTAGGGCAGGAATTAAGCTCCTTTTCTGTATTTTCCAGCTTAATTTATGCAATGTAATTAGGCTGCTTGTACACTTTTAGATCCCTAGCTTTGGCTGCACTTGAACCTAAAGGACTTTTTTAAGTGAGTCAGGTTTTGTGGTCATAATTAGTTTCCTTTATTAGATCAACTAAAATAGCTGCAAAATCACAGAGAGGCTTTGGAACACAAAAATCCTTCGTAAACCTGAAATAGAAGCAGCAAATTCAAAGACATTTCAAATGATATTTCACATGTTTTACATCTCAAACTTGCTTCCTCTGTGATATTTTACATATGTTCTTCTGCTTGTTTGAATGTCATTACTCTAAAAATATTTTTCAATAAAAACTGTCATTAACATCTTATATTTATCCTCTTTCTGTAAGGAGAAATGTGTAATTCATGTAAGACTGAGAGAGCACAGCGCAGATAAAGTGCTTGTTTCACTGACAGAAGTTTGATTTGCAATATAAACTTATTTACAAGACATCTTTTTTTAAAAAGTCATTAAAATAATAATAATAATAATAATGCAAATCTTTGGCACCTCATTCAGCTCATATAACATGTTGATTTCTCTTTAATGCCATTTTCTTCCTTTTAACATGAGTTTTGTCTGAATGTCCCCTTCAGGCCATCAGGAAGACAGCAGTTCACTCCCACAGGGAAATACAAGGCAGATGGAATCCTAGAAACTGTAAGGCTCTGTGTGACTCCCCTTCTCCAGATCCTTTTTCTTACTTTCCCTATTTCAGTTCAATGAATCTGATTTCTGTTGCTCTCCTAACATTTTTAAATCAAATTAGTTAAGATCCAAAAACCAATAGGAGATAAAATGCCATAGCCTGCCTGGTTCTGAGTTGTCCCAGTGGCTGTGAGCAGTTGGGCTCTCTGAAATCTCTGAAATCCTCTTTTTTTTTTTTTCTATTTACCTTCCAAACCTAAAAACACTACCTGCTTTTAATGACACACAATAAAAATGAACGTGGGCCCCTCCAATTGGCCATGAGCATGAAAAGGCACTATTTTCTTCTTGTCTTACACAGAATTCTTTGCCTTTTTTCCCTCTCCAGAAGCTCCAAAAGGCAGAACACTTTCCAGTTATGCCTTGTTTCCATCTGAGGCTCTCTGATGGCTTTGCAAGCAGTGCTGCCTTCAGCCAGGCTTTAGTGGTTGCAGGAAATGTTTCTGGCCTCATGAAAGGGGGAATGGATGTCTCAAAAAATCTGAAGATGGAAAAACAGGCAAAGAATATTGAAGTGAGGGCCTGGATCTGTCAGCTCTCCTGGATTTCATGTTGAACAGGAATATTCATATTCTCTGAGTGTGGTAAATGCCTCACCACAGAGGTACAAACTCCTGAGCTTCTTGCCCATCCTGTGTCTTCTAAAGCTGCAGTATTCCTCTGTTCTAGGAATTGGTTTTTATTCCACAGCCAATGCTTAAAATTGAATCAAGGTGCCTGTTTGAGAAACTTGAAAATCATCAAAGAGCAGCATTGAAAAATTCAGAATATATCAGGTGTTGAGATGTAATTCAATGCCAAATGACAACAGTAAGAGGCAGATTTCATTAGATCTTTATTTCTTTTTTGTTAGTTCAGAACTTTGCAGGCAATTTGAAAGTTTTGGCTCCTTCATGTCAGCTTTCAGGTTATAAAAATGAGCTGCTGTTTTCTAAGTCACCTTTTTTCCTTCTTGCATTTCTTCCCAGCTGATACTTCACAGTGCCACGAGATATGAGGACCTGATTTTATTTCTACAGCAGAATATTCACCAGGTACTGTGTTTAATTATATATTAATTAAACAAATCATGGTTCAGCTGCCAGCCTTTGAGTCTATTAGTCTCACACAATGTGTTCTGAACACTGTTTCTACAACTCTATGGACATGTTTTGCATTTTAACAAACAGCAACAAATCCAGCTTTAGCAGAAATCACAGCAATTCCTTCTGCCTTCAGTTCCATTTGCATTTCTGGAGAATTGGGCAAAAAGTTTAGACACAACAAACAAAATAACACCAAAATCCTAGACAAACAAACACACAAACAAAATAATAACAAACTAACACCTTTTCTTTTTCAGTTTGAAATTGGTCCCTATGGCTGCATCCTCCTGACTGTGTCTGTCATCTTGTCAAGATCCATCAACCTGTGAGTGCCTCTCTAGCCTTGTTTCATAAACTGCACTGGGAAAAACAGGGAGAAATCCCTGGTGTGCTTCAGTCTCTGTCCTGTTGTTTGCTCTGATGAATATGGGGGAGTTGTGCAGATTTATCCACTTAATCTTGGCTTTTCTTGTTGTATATCTTGTTATATCTTGTGTATAATTATATATATATCTATTGTAGTGATCAGTCCCCCACATCTGATATCAAATGCTCCATCTAAGCATTAGGGATCGTGTCTGAGGTTGTTTTTAGTTCTCTCTACCTTGACAGTTTTAAGAAGCCTTGTTTAAAGGGTTATATATTTCACATACTTCAGGTGTCTTAGGTAGAGGGGGATAACCTCACTGTGATGACTTCCCCGGTCTCTCTATCAATAATAAGGGAATAAAATGGGTGAGGCAGCTCATTTTTAGGTAGCTGGAAGTAATGCATGACAAATCTGCCCTCAGTTTATTGCTGTAATGGATATGCTGAGCTCTAGCTCATGAGAAGTCACCATGACCTCTTTGAAAACTCCCTGAGGCTTGCCCAGGCACGGTGGCACTCAGCTGAGCTTTTCCAGAGACTGAAGGGGTTTCTGTGGTGCTGTGAGTGTCAGTGGGTCAGAACAGGAAGGTTTCCTTCCTTCAGTCAAGTTTTCAGTGCTGTGAAAATCCCCAGGAGCAAGGGGAAGCTGCTCCCTGCCAGTTTGCAGTAAACAAGTGACACGGAGAGAGCAGCTGCCCTTGAAAGCAGCACGAGGCTGATTTACAGAAGCTTTTATTTCTTACAGCCCTGCATTGTCTTGACAAGAAACAGCAACTTAGTCCAAATTTGAGATCCACAATCAGTTCTCACCTGCTGGGATCCCAGCAAGGATTTGCAGACTGAGTTGGTTTTATTGTAATTTCTTCTTTTCTTTTGCTTAGAGTAACACTACAGCCCTTGGTTTGACTCCACTTTTGTAGTCTAACACAAATGATGTGATAATTTCAGGGCACGTGCCATTTATTCTCATTTTTCTGAGCTGGTTACAGCAGAGAGGTTCAGATTAGTAAAGTTACTTGTGCAAGTAAGGATCTGTAGGTTCATAATTGCTGCTGTCTGCACTGCTTTGCTTGCTATAAAATGATAAATATTCTTTAATCATTTAAGCAAGGATATATTTTCCCTCATCACCTCCCAGTTCCTGCCAGATGGATTATGACAAGGCCAATCAATCAGCAGCGTTTTTATTTGGGGGAGCTGTGTCTGAAGTGAACATGACAATTCCTTTTGGTGCCTGTTTGAATTTTAAACTATCTAAATATTTTTACAGATCTGATCCAGCATGTCAGAACAGTTTATGAAGTGCAGTTCTGTTTTGAGGAATTGCCATGATTTTCTCACAAAACTTCATTTTAAAGTACTGTTTCTCCTTTAGCTTATACTGTGTAAGACACTGCATTGGTACCTTTTATTTTTTTGTACAAGAAATAGGAATTTTTCTGTTTTTAAACACAATGGAAAGTGTTTTTAGACCCGTGTACAAATTTTTTTTAAGAAGTGCAAACTGAATTTTGTTTATGTAACCTTCAGCAATCGATTTAGCTGCCTATGTCACCTTGCTTCTCTTAGGATATTAAAAATATCAAGACAAATAACTCAGTGCTGATATCCTCAAGAAATATGAACTATTCAGAGAGTGTTACCAGCATGGTAAGCAATTATTTACATAACTGGCATAGTTCTGGATGAACAGCTGAAGAGAAACAAGAGTTGGTTTAGATAATGGAATTTTAGCCAATAATAGATCTCCCTGGGATTGTTCTGCCCCAGTTTTTGGGTTGTTTTTTGTTGTTTTTTTTTTTTTAAACAGAAAAATCAGCAGGTGTTTACAACAGAAAACTCCATGGAAGTTTCAGTTTTCCAGATTTTTGTGTGCATATTGCGCTGGAAAAAAAAATATTTAATTTTAGTTGAGGAGTTGACAGCACTTAGATTTTTTTCTATTTTGAGTGTTATTATCTATCTTAATGATCTTTATTGCCCAGAGAGGTTGTGGCCTCCCCACCCCTGGAAGTGTCCAAGGCCAGGCTGGAGCACCCTGGGACAGTGGGAGGTGTCCCTGCCCATGACAGGGGTGGCACTGGATGGGCTTTAAGGTCCCTCCCAGCCCAAACCATTTCAGGATCACTGATTCATTTAATTTCTGTGTAAGTATTTGCATTTAGGCCTTTAAACTCAAAAAAAAAAAAAAGAAGAGGAAAAAAAGCCCCCATGATTAATTTCACTTATTTTGGATGTCTGTGTTAGAATGACATAAATAATGTCATTTGTTTATCTCCCCCAAAAAGTGAGAAAATCTAAATTGCCTACTCATAAAGAAATTTTACACTGTAGATATCAAGTTGTGTAATGAAATCTGTTTTTTTTTAGTGACAGATCAATGAAAAGTGGGAGATTAAATGTTAAGAATACAGAGCATTCTACATGACAAAAACACTCTTACAACTGTACTCACCTAGTGATGGGCTTTAAATAGGCTGTAATAAAAAAAGAGAGTAATTCTGGCACCACTACTAGAAATTTAATTATCCAAATGCATCATTTCAATTTTCTGTGACAGACAAGAGATAAATCATGTGTTGAGAGTAGAGAACAGAATAAAAACACATTAATGACTTCATATAAATATATGATCTGCCACATTTCATTTTGCATGTAGTCCTGTCTCCCCAGGCCAGTAAAGTCACATTAGTACTGGAACAAAGTGGAAGACAAAAACAAAGTTTCCCTTTAATTTGCACAGATTAAAAAAAAAAAAAAAATCTTGTTTCTTCACCAATAAAGAGAAATAACTTGGAAGTAATAAAAATTCAGGCACTCATGATAAGGTCAGAGTCCAAGAGCTTGGGTGCTCTCAGGGAAGCACTCAGGCTTTGATGTTAAAACAAGCATAATTCTAAATTTTTTTTTCCCACAGCATAAACAATTTTCAGTACTGGGAGATGAAGAGGCCAAAAGTATCAAGAGGTTCAAATAAATTTCGAGCAATTAATGAAAGGTGCAGGCTCCAGCATCCCTAAACCCCCTGGCCTTGATGTTGTCTCCCTGTCCCCCTTTTTTGTGTCCTGCCTTGATGTTTGCTGCTGCTTTTGCTGCTTTTTTTGGTCCAGCTCCATAATTTTTACATTGTTACAGATCTTCCCTTGCAAATGGAAATTCCAGCTTTCAGCCAGCTCTGCTGGGCAGTTGTTCTAGGATCATGGGCAGTCTGAAGCATTTTTATTTCAGGGGGACGCATGCCAGGAAATGCAGGAGTTTGTGCCTCTTTGTAGATTTTTGGGTAATGAGTTTTTCATGCTCCAAGCACTAATGATCATCACTGCCTGAGCTGATAACAAATGGCCAGAGAGGAGTGAGAATTCCTGAGGAAGTTGCTGAGAACGCGTTGTTGCTTCTGGTACAGGAAGGAATTCTGGTTCCTAACAATTGTTACCGGATTTTTTTATTTTAATTTGTTTTTTTTTTAACAATCAGCAACATTTTTTTTAAGAAGTCATATTATAGCAGTTCAAGGGACTAATCTTTCTGAGTGTGCAAGCTGTGTGCTGGGATCTTGTCACTGATGAGAGCTACAGGATATTTTCCATGCATGGGAGAGAGAATGAGCTCAAAAGTTGGGCTGCAAGCCCCCACTGAGCTTCACCACTGAGTGCAGGAAAGCTGTGAATATTCAGGAGTGGTTTTAGTGACAACTGAAGTGATCCCCACAATCTGACTGAATTTTCAGCCTGCAGTGGGACTGCAGCAGAGCTTTCCTTGCTGGGTGCTGCCTCATCCTCTCCCAACCCTTGGTCCCTTCCTTGCTGTGCCTACTCATGCAAAGCCATTCCTGGAGTGGGATGTGGCTCCTTTGGATGCACCCAGTGGATCATCAGCTTTCTTTAAATTCCAGCTCCTCACCAGTCCTGTTCCCACATTTTTCCTAATTACTGTGGTAACTTGTTGGAGTTGAGACAGTCGTAGTTGAGATGGGGACAATACAAAGCAGCACACTCCATCTTCAGAAGGCTTCAAACTGGTTTTATTCTATGCATGCTTTTTATACATTCTTACAAAATTCATAAATTTACACTTTACTCTCACCAGAGACAAACAAAGTGCTCATTGGAATAGGCAATTGCAGGTTTCTCTTACTTCTCCTTCTTTCTTTCTTGGTTTCTGTGCCAACGACCTAGAAAATTCTTTCAGGGGTTAACATGGATCCTCTTAGCAAACTCCTCTCTGGCTCACAGAAGTCACTATAAAACCTCCTCCACAATAACTCACTGCACAAAATCATCATTACTAGAACCCAGGAGAGCAAAGAACACGTGGAACGAGAAAATTGGGTGGAATCCCTTTGTGGAAAACCAGTGTATTGCCATTTTCAGGCTACCTGGAGACAGTGCACAGAGCCTGATCTGAAACACGGGCTCATTGTGCTGCTCACAAATCAAAATGCCACCGTTTGCATCACGTTTGTGACTTGGGGACTCGTTATCAGTTACTGATAGCAGGTGACGTGTCACTCTCCCGTCAGGATTGGTCACTGGGTGGCTTTTCCATGTTTTCTCTGAAGTGCTGCTGTGAGAATCAGTAAAACAATGGCTTTAGCTGTGGGAAAAATAAAAAAAGGATACTGATTTTGCAAGTCAAGAGGAGGCTGTGTACTTCATTAAGGTTGGCTGCTCGTAAAGCTTGGAAAATACACGTCAACATCTTCTTCCTTGTTGTGATCCCACAGCTCTATGAGCTACACTTCTCTGGTCCTTACTGCTCCAGAGAAGGGTGTTCAGACCTGTTTCAAGGTTACCTGTGCTGTTCCCGTTGGGGAATTTTGGTTGTTTGGAGTTGGTTTTTTTGTGTGTTTCTTTATTTAATTTATTTATTTCAAAAGCCAGTGTGTATTTCAAAAGTGGGTTGTTTTTAAGTTGAATAAATCACATTATGATTCCTTATCAGTGTAGGATTTCTCACACCCAATAACTCTGTCCTTGATTATTACCAATTCACCTCATTCTCTGAAATCTGTTAATGAACAGTTTTTCACTTGAGGGAATCAAATTATTAAAATTATGTTGTTCTGTGCACTTACTCTTCTTTCCTGTGGTACATTTTACTCAACTGGACAAGTTAAATCCCCTTAATCTGCCATTCTTCTCCATCTTTGAAGTAAAAACATGCAGAAGCATCAAATCATGTTAAATGCTGCCCATTATTATTCCCTTTACCATGGTCAAATATATCTGTTTATCATTGTGAGTTTACTTCTGTAATCATTTGTCTGGTTGCATGTAATTCTACAAGAATCATCCTCTTCTGGTCCATTGGCAAACTATTTTTACTTTTTTATTTTTTGTAATTTTAACAGTTCTATCTGCCTTCACTCATCAAGGGAAGTTTTTATTCTATTAGTTTCTATTCTATTTTATTTCTATTCTATTTATTATTTTTAGTCACAGGAAATAATCATTACTACAGTAATAATTTCTCTTTTCTGTATCCTTTCCAAAATTCCTTTCTGTATCATTTACTGTAAAATAACCCCAATTCTGACACATTACTGGACTTTAAATCCCTTTCAGTCATGCAGGACTTTGAAAAGGAAAGTCATGCTTGGCTGGCTCATGAGCTGTGGGGTGGAACAAAGGGTCCCCCACCCTCAATCCACTTTCCTTTGCTGACACCTTTTCCTGTCCCAGAGCCAATCTCTAATTTGGAGCTCCCCTGAAATTCTCCTTCTCTCCTGATGCTGTTTGGTTGCTGGAGAAAGGCTTTCTGTGAAATTATCCATTTGGCTGGGCCAGGGGAAAATTCCAATTCTGACTTCTCATGAAGGATCCGGTCACTTGGGGCACTCAGCTCTTGATGGAAGTAGATTTTTCTGTGAGCCAGTTCTTTGAGAAAACCTTTTTAAAGGTAGTTTCCACTCCACTTGAGAGTGCCTGGGAGAGCGGCAGCAGGGGGAAGTTGTGTCTGGGAGCAGTTTGCACTCAGGGCTTGCAGTTGTGGAATATAAATAGATGTCATCATGTTTTTTTACAGCTTTTGGTGTTGAAAAACACAGGGAAGCTGCTTGTTTTGAGGGGAAACAGCTGTCAATTATGTTACAGTGCTAAAAAACAAGGAGGTGGACAAAACTGAAAAAAAATATATATATATATATATTTGAGAATCTCAGAGCTCTCCAAGAGCCATTTGTGATTTTGCAACATGAGGGAGGCAGGTTAGATTTACCAGGAACAAGGGGAGGAGCAAATAGGAGAGATTTTGTGGGAAGAATTGAGCCCTTTTTTGTTGGGGTGAGTGAACTTCTGTGCCTCCTGCTGCGTGCAATTCCTAATTTTCAGGATCTTCCCTGCCTTTGAAGTTCTGTACAGGGAATTGGGCAGAGGCCCTTGTAAAGCAAAGTGTTCACTGAGCAAGAGCTGCTTGCAACATTAATCAATTAATAAATGCAGAATAATGAATGCAGGAGTTAAAAGGTAATAAAGAAGGGAGTTTGCTTGAAAGAATTTAATGTTTTTCCTTCAGAAAAGGACAAGAATACAGGGATAATCAGTGACAGCTTTAGCAATAATTGTGGGAGGATGTGAGACCAAGATTTGAAGGTTTGTGCTTTCAAAAGGGGATAGGCAGTGGAATATGTTGATGTGTGAAATGTCATTTCTAATGCTTGAGAGAGAGGGGACCCAGGGACAAAAGGTGATGGGAGAAGAGGGTTTGGAAGACAAGACACAGCAAAGGAGAGTAGAGTCTCACTCTAGAGAAATGTATAGGATTTGAAAAATTAAACCTGAATATAAGGCAGTTTTTTAATATTGTAGATAAGGAATGTGACCCAAGTGGAAATGTGAGCACAAAGGCAAAGAAGAGGAAAGGTTGAATTAGGTTTGAGGGTGTTTGCTGCACTGGAGGACAAGGAACAAAGGTTAGTGGTAAAGAAAAATGAGTAAATGAGACTCAACTTAGAAAAAAAAAAAGGAAGAATCAAGAAGACAAAGATGTTTTTATGCTGCTTCTGTTTGTTATCTTGATAGGTAAGGGATTGGGGAACTGGGAAACAATGCCAAAAATAATAAGTGGGGGGAAAACGTGGAGTTTGCCCAGGTAATTGAGACATGTGACTCTTGTTCCTGTGGTAAGGAAATGCAGGAATTTCAGCTGTGTCACCAGCTGGGTTCACAGAACAGGAGTGGAGGACTAGAGGCAGAGTGACAGAAAATTTGCTGTGGATGTGCAGCAGGAAGGTCACTTGTGGGAATAAAAACAGATTGCTCCCTGACACATCCAGCTCCTTGCAGAACAGATCAGGATAAATCAAAAAGCTGAGGATTTGAAGAAAGGGAAGATATTAGCTCATCCTCTGGGGAGTTTTTTGACTTAAAATAGTGCAGAGGAATGAAAAAAGTGTGGTGAGCAACAACCTTCTCTGTCGTCAGTGGTCTGAGTCCTGGTGTTGGAAAATGGAGAAAAAATGTGGTTCAGATGAGGTCAGACATGAGAAAATAAAACAACAAATGATTTCCTTATCATATTAATACAGAGATATCAGGAAATTATGTGAGGTTTCTGTGTAGAGTGGAGGTGGCTGATATCAGAAATAATGTAAAAAATGCTCCAAGTTAAATTAATATTCTGCCTCTCAGTAGGGAGAGCAACACGGTGCAAAGGTGGAATTTAACCCAAAAAAGTGATGATGGCTACACAAAGGGAAGGAAAAAATAAACCAGGGATCTTTGTACCTACACCTCATTCCTAAATTTATTCAGCACTTTCAAGCTTTCTCTTTCTCAGACCTTATGAATGGACCTGATCCTAAAAGCTTCCCTTTGTCATGCCTTATTTAAATATAGAGTAACTTGACTTGAAATTGTCGGAGAAAATGGAGAATTGTTAGTTAAACTAAAAAAAAGAGAGAATAAAATTAGTTAATGGGAACCTAATAAGAGGTTTTTCATTGATATGTCAAATGAAAAATCATTTACTAATGTGAAAATAACACATCTTTTAAGAATTCTAAAGGTGATGAGGAAGGAGACTCAGAAAGATGTTGTTAGCATGGCAAGGTAACTGATGGAATTTGTCAATGATTAGTCTGAGATTAAAAATGTTTTATTCCCTAAAATAATGCTGGAAAAAGGGAGTGGTGTGCTGATTGAAGTGACCTGATGACTGAAAAGCTGCAAGGCCCTGTCAATACAGAGAACAAACTGTGCTGTAAAAAAGAATTGGCTCAGCCTCCCGATGAGGGCAATAAAAAAGGAATTTATTTTCACTACAGAAAGTGCAAGGTCTTGTAAACAGAGATTTCTCTACTACTGTACTGGGGGGGGTTCATCAGCTGTAAGTGGCAGGATGAGGAGCAGCAGAGCACACAGTGACTCTGAGCCAGCATTAAAAAATAGCCTTGGATCTGCTCTGAGGGTGTATCAGCAGAAATAGTTCTAGGAGGTGAAGAAATGTTAATGGATTGTGCAAGGCTCTGATGTGTCCTTAGAGAGACACCATGGCAGGCTGGGTTCACACATTAAATCTGGGGGAAATGTAGGGTTAGAAGGAATTGTTTTGTCAAAGGAGACTTCTAAAAGAACAAAAGTTGTTATGTTTTCTAGCCTTAAAAAAAGGAAATTTGGAGGTGGAACATAACTATTTCCTAGAAACTGGGATGGTGTTGGCTGTAAATAAACAAGAAAGGCAGAGAAAGTGATTTAATTTAATGATCAGTGTTAGTGCAGAGGGAAAGTGCATCAGTAAACCTCAGCAAAGGTGAGCAGATTCCAGGATCCTGAGCTACCACTGAGAAAAGTATGGAAGGCTGAGAAAACAACCAAGAAATGTGGATTTCTGTGAAAGAGTAACGAGGATAGCTGGGTTTTACCTGCCACATGCAGAGAACATCATCTTTTCTCCCTCTCCAAAACTCTGCTTTACCCCAGTGTGGGATGAGGCTGTAATCCACACCAGGGCTGATATAAACATGGAATATTCTTCTGGGAAGAAGCTGAAATTTGGGGGATTACCTGCCCCTTGCTTCCATAGGACAGCTCCTGTAGGATCAAGGAAAGGTTCTGCAAGCCTGTTGGCCTGTGTTTGAAAGGGAAAGACAAGAAACTCTCTAAGAAATGCGGTGAAGGATCGTTCTGCTGGAACAGTCTCCATGTTTCCAGCAGTAATTCCAGCATTTCCCATGTGCCAGTCGTGCCCAGGTCACTGAGTTTTTAGCCCTTTATGAAGCCTGTCCTCCACGAATTTCTCTAAATTTTGGCCTTCATAACCCATGTGGCAATGAGCTCCTCACTGCAGAAATGTGTTTTGTGAAAGAGTTTTTCATTTATTTTTTTTTTGTATTTGAATTGCCCAGTGAGTTTAAGGAGTGGTGTGGAATTCAAGTTTTGAAAAGTAGTGAGGGAATATTCTTTAATCATCTCATTACCTTGGAGTCCACCAGCTGTGTCCTGCTGTAGTGAAATGATCCTGGTCTCTGCAGCCTCTTCCCGCAGGAAAACTCCTCCAGTTTTTAACTGTGCTTCCTTCTGGCCATCAGAAATTCCTCTGATCCTACAATATCTAAATGCTCAGATTCTGTTGAACTAAAATTTGTAGCACGTTAACTTAAAGAAATTGAACTTTTAATTGGTTTGTCCAAATGAGGAGTCTCCTTCAAGGAATGGTGTTTTTATCTCTAGATCAACCTTATCTCTAACTTCTCAGCTTTTAATCTGAAAAAAAAACTTAAAAATAGATTCAGGCTGTCTTCAGTGCCAGAATATTTGTGATTTATCCCTCCAGTCCTTGGTATTTAGAAATTTGATGGCCATGGCCAGGTTGTGGCAGGCTTCTTTTACTGTGTGTTCATCAGATGGAGAAAAGGAATTTTCCTGAAGTTTCTTCCTCTGCTCTGCAAATAAGCTGAGCAAGGTCACCTAAATTGGCTTCAGGATGTAGCAATTTCTCTCCTTGTATACAAATCTAAATAATTCCAGAGTGATTGCCTGTTTATGTGTTTATCTCTAGATATAAAAATATAAATATTTTTAGATTAGTATTAATATTATTTTTTAGATATAAAAATCAGTGATATGAACCTTGCCCTGCAGTGATTAATCAGCTTTTTCATCTTTCCAATCTTGTTTTTTGCCTTTTTCCTTTCCTTTAGCGAATCAAAGCATTTCAGAAATTAATTATTTCGATTTTAGTGAAATAAAGTAAATTGATTAAAAGAGTGAAGAGGTGTGGAAGAATAAATGTGATTCTACTACAAAATATAGCAGTAACAAATAAATTGTCAGATTTTGGCAAAATTTCAGCAGGTTATTTTCAGACATTCAGATTATTCAGCTGTTTGCTGAGGGGTCAGTGTGGTGAGATAAATACAGATTTAATATCTTTGCTTGTTCTGTTGCACTCAGGAGGACACTGCATTCAGTCAGAAAGATAATTTTTAAAAAATTAAATAGTGGGTTAAATATGCCAATAGATTAATCATTTTTCCCATCAGATCTATCCCTGTGAAATATAAATACTTCCCATAGTTTGTCAGAACCATGGAGCAGCAGAGCTGATGAATTAACCTGCATGAGTACCTCAGAACATTTTAAGAACTTTGTGAAATTAGCAGGTATGTGGCAAAAGTGATAAATAAAGAATGAAGCCACTTCCTTGCTTCTTCTGGTCTGAATCCCAAACAATATTTTATTTTTTTTTTTTAGAGAGGCTCTTCCCTTCTTCATTGAACATTCATTTAAAACCTTTTCCATGTGCCAGTATTAAAAAAATAAAATATTCTGGAACATTTACACAATAAGACAGTCACCCATCCTGTCATTTTCCATATCCCCACTGTAATTATTTGAAATCCTTATGCTTGAAGATGAGTTTATATTCCCTCCCAGCCCCAAATCTATTTTGGGAGTAGACTTGTAATTGTGTGTTCGTTAATGTGACTGTTGCCATGAACAAAGTGAGGTCACCAATCTTCTGTGGCAGCTTTACCTCAGAATTCAGGGCTGTAAACCAGCCAGCACTTACTGAAATGCACTCTTTTTCCTTTTATATTATTATTTTACATTATTTTTCTTTTATATTATTTTATTTTGTTCTGTTATCAAGCCAAGTGGTACCTATGGCGTGAACTGACTCACACTGTGATGCTCTGGGATTATTCCTATTACAGTTTGTATGGGACTCTGTATTCAATATTTAATTATTCTCCACTGAAGACTTGTCAAGAATTTTCCTGGAAGTAAATTGAGAGAAAATGTATGTGAAGTATTTGAAAAACATTAATTTCACTTAACTTTTCCTAAGGAAAAGTTCATCTGATTGCAAGTTATGTTATATTGGAGATTCCAATGCTCAAAAAATACATATTTTGAATTTGTACTTATGCACTTTTAAAACTTTATTGAGTCCATGCAGATCACTGAAGTTTATTTTATCAATGCACCATCAGTGCTAAGATTTATAATGACATTACAGTTTCTTCTATCAAGCGTGGTTTGGCCCATCTGTCTTTAGCTATTAGATTTTTTTTTTTATTTTTATATCCCAGAATGGATTGATTTCTAGGCAGATTTCTAAGAACTTCCTGGAAGTCAGCAAATGGTGTCAGTATGGCTGTGACAATTCAGAGCAGTCAAAGGTTTGGCTCAGAACATCTGTCCACCTTCAGCATTTAACATCTTTTATAAACACATTATTTATGTGAAAAACTGAAACAAACAGTTACAGCCAGGCTGAAGATAAACACAGATTCACCAACAGGAGTATGGAGAGGAAATTTAATTTATAATATATAAAGATATTTTTTGGAAATACTTTCAGGCATCCCTGCCCTTAAACCCAGCATCATTAAAAACATTAAAATATAGATATAATTCACACCAGCTGTATTTTGGTGATTTCTGTCATGAGGAGAGTTCTCCAGTTGCTATAAATTAAGTTTTTACTCTGAAGCCACCTTACACATCTTTTGGTTTCGCCACATAATGATGTTCATTTTTTGTGATAATAATTTGAGAAAAAAAATGTTTGCTTGCGTGAGGACTGAAAGGACAGTTAAGCCTCAGGATGAGGGCTCATAATTGCTCTTTTTTTGGGGGGGGGAAAAAGGCTTTATTAGAAATCTTTTCTAAAAGAACAGCTCAGAGTGAGTAAACCATGTGGAGCTGCGTTTTGCCATGTTAAGTTCTGTGAGCATATTAAAACACATCCACATTCTGTACATATTTTAGAATCCAAACTCTGTCTTTCCTGGTTTCGTGCAGGCATAAAGCACATCACACACATTACAACTAAAACTAAAAACCAAGCTGGGAGATCTTACAAGTGACCTGAAATTTAGCAAAGTCTATTGTCAACTTTTGGATTCGTATCAGCACAAGGAATGATTTCTGCTGAAAACTGCACATGGAGCACATGCTTGATTTAAAATCTTTATCCAGGACTTTTAAAAAAATCAGTATCTTGCTTTCTGTCTGAATAATTTTTTTAAACCCTTTTTTAAAAACACTTTATAAGCTTTCTTATAAAGACTGTATAATATTACCAGGAGAGGCAAACCCCAGTGTTCTGCTCCAGGAGCCAACATTCTCCTACCCCACTTCCCAGCTGGGATATGAACTATCACAACACTGGAAAATAGTGATAATACAGCACAAGAAAGGAATATTAACCATTTACACTGTTGATTTTTAGTGTCTGTTTACTGATCTGTGATTATGTTACAACAGCACATGGAGTGTTGAGTTGTAAATTAAAAAGGGGTTCAGGGAGTCAAGCCTTAAATCATTGTCTGATGATCACTGGGATACGTTAAAGATTCCTGGCTTCAAATTAATGAGTTTTCTTTCTGTCCTAAAGCGATTTTAAACATTATAAATGGAAAATTCCACTCTGGGGGAGTCATAGTAGTGATAATGATTTATAGATTATGTCTGCATTGACATCTGATAGCCAGGACAGCAGAACGAGCAAACATTTCAGATTTGCGCATCCCCAGTGAACATCTACACACCTCGACAGAAACCACCCACAGAATTGTGACTGTCTGATGTTTTTACAAAGCATGAGGCGCGCTTGCACCTGAAACACAACAAACACACCTGCAGAGGGGCTGTTTGGCAGGTGGGA